>CM041776.1:143618804-144119970 GCA_023374045.1 Limonium bicolor | reverse complement strand
GGACGTGTGACGTCCGGATTTGCATCTGGCTCTTCTGACCCGGACGTGACCAATCTTTGTCTCTTTTTCCGGATTTGTTCCCCGTTTGTTGTGTTGCAATCCTTATGATGTAAAATCTTCATTTCTCTGGGTTTTTCCTATATTTAGCATATAAAATGCATCAGTTCATATCAAAACATCAATCTTAGGAAAAACACAGAATAAGTGGGAAACATTGCTTAAATTGTAACATATTATAAGGTAATTAAGCCCTAAAAAGCTTATATGTTTCACACTTATCAACTTACTCACACTTAAGCTTTTGCTTGTCCTCAAGCAAAATAAGGAATAAGAATATCTCTAAAACCGTCACATAATCTCAAAATTAAACAAGTGCAGGGTGAAATCAAACAAAGTGATAAATGAAAGAATAATCTTGCTCTTTAGAGGTAGGTTTTCACAAACAGTGAAAGAAGAACAATTTTGTAAAAGCATAGAGAAACTAGATTGTAGAAAACAAGTTAGCTTAGCTTGGGACTTTCCACCAATTTTCATTCCTCTAACCTTTGGATGACAAGGGGTGTGAAGTAATGCCTTATTCCGCAATACCTTTCAACACCATGCACTCATAATCATAAGCATAAATTTAACTGCAATTATTTCTTCTTTAAGCAAAAGCATTCCTCTTCAAGAATTATGTATAAAACAAGATAATATTGAAAATTTCTGCAGAGTTATTCCGTAACCCAGACTTTTCTCTCTATCCTTGAGATGGTGTTGGGCCAACTATCCCAGATCCCGAGACCTTAGGTAGATAGGTGTTAAGGCACCCTTAAGACTTAATAACCGGATAGACAAGGCCTGCTATTGTTAGGAAAGAATTTTTTTTATCAGCGGAGTACCTTGCCTTATCCTTTTCATTCCAAACATTCTCTTCATTTCCAAAATCCCAAGCTAAAATAATCTGGTTTCCACAACCAGCTAATCCACCTGGTTTCAGTAAAAATAGAGTATTTTTGAAATAAAATTATTTATCAAACCTCATCAAGCAAAACGATTCTTACGGTTGTCACTTGGTTTAATTTCAAATGCTCCTGTAATTATTTTATCGGTGTGCACAGTCATTAGAGCCGCAAAAAGCGAGTGTGGCATTAAAGAACAACTAGCATGTTTTCAGGGAAAGGTCTTTCCTTCCTCACACTTAAGAGGAGCAATGTCCTCATTGGTCATAGAAAAAGCAGTGAAAAGAGCTTTCAAAACATGCTATACTCATAATGGATGCATATGCAATAATTAACCCTCAACGCAAGAAAGGTGGAACATCAATAAGTTAAATTAGGAAATGAGACTCCCCTGGTGTTATAGATTGAGGAAGATGTTCTTCCTCACACTTGAAGTTTTGCAGGGGTCGAGATATTCCTCATGAGTCACAGACAGTATGCGTGTTGTGCAGAGTAAAAGTTGCAAATTTCCCAAGCCATTCGTTTCGCAGTAGATAGGACATGTAAATAAATCAGTGACGAATGCTGTACTGCTCAGAGAAACAGGAAACTTAGCAATTCAGAATTTAAGCACCGACAAATATAAACACCATCACGTCACCTGTTAGTCTCGTGTTGTACCGTTAGTTTTAACAGACAAAAAGTAAAGTGTAGACACCAAAAATTCTCACCCATTTTATTTTGAAACACAAAATATGGAAATAAACATGCTTCTAGAAATAAGGCGGTCGTCCCCGTTTTCAACCAAAGGAATTCACTTATCCTGGCCTTTAAATCTCACATTCCTATGAGAAAGGGAGCACGAGCCTTTTATCGTAATCCGTTTTAACCTGCTTCATTTTGTATACATATTTTGTTGCTTTTGTTTTAAAACATTTCACGGTTTTGTTATTACCTAGTATTATTTTATATACTCGATTGATTTATACTTTTACCATTATTTATTATTTCCTGTCGACTTTCTCCGTTTTATCGTTACTATTTTTATTATTTCGTGTGTCCTTTTTTTACTACTATTATTTTCTATTTTATTTTAAGTGTTTTATCTTCATTACGAGCATTAATTTTCATTATTTCATGTACATATGCTATTCTTTTATTTTTTATATCTCGTTACGTTTTTTTGAATCTTATTTTTAATTGTATTCCATACTTTTATGTTGTTAGATTAATCATCTCTTTTTTGTTGTATATATTTTCTTTTGGATGCACAGCTTTTTAGGAGAGTTATCCAGTCGAAATGAGAGATCTTGTATTATTTCTCCCGCAAATATGCTGAAAGTCGATCCAGCGTAACTGGTCAGCGTACCCACTAGACACTTCGCCAACCCGGGTTCGATTCCTGGCGCAAGCAAGATGGCGTTTTCATTTCATTTTAACTCGTTTCGAAGAATATTAGTAGTCTTCTATGCCCATATGCTGAGTTCCGCTTTAGTCCAGCCGGGTAAGGGGTGATGAGTGTTGTTGGGCAACCCGAGTTCGAAACTCGGTAGCAACACCTTAGCCTTGTTTTTTTTAGTTACTCCCTTTCTCTCTTTCAATCGGTCCAGACACAGCCCAAGGGACCCAAAATCAAAATCCAGCCCAAATGAAACCCTAGCTTGACATCTGTATACCCTCCCATTATAAAACAATCAAAATACCCTACAGTATACCCACGTTCTTAGAAGCCGACACCAATCCCCATTCTCATTCCTTTTGTCTTCCCAGCTCTGTTTGAAATCCCGAGAATTCCCCGGTCTCTTTGGTTGCTCATCGAACTCATCCACCACCATCACCTACTCCACGTTTGCACCTGAAAACCACCACCAACGTCGTTCCATTGTCTGAAGTTCATCACCACTCACCTTATTCTTCTTTTCGGCCCAGAACCACCTCACGACTCACCACTACTTCTGGCTACTCTCATCCCGTCTCTTCGAACTAACCCCCATACCATCTCGTTCAAAAGAAAAGACCAGACACTATCCCTTTCCAGAATCAGCAGAGTAAGTGGCATCGAATTCTCCATGCAAGTGGCTATTTTTCTCTTTACGATTCATCTCCCTTCATTACGTTTTCAATTTCAAGCCCCTTACGAGTTCATCCTCAACGTTTTATTTCCTTTCGTCACTCTCTCTCTTTTTTTATTTGCGTTTAGCTCGCGTTGTTTGTCTCGCTTCGCCCAGAGAATCGTTCTCGCTTCCGACATTTCCCATTCCCTTTCGTCTTGTTGAAATCCTAAATCAGAGCTGTGAATCTCCGTTTTGCATGCCTCGGGTTCCATGGATGTGTATAAGCAACCTACACCCAGAATCACTTGGTCCTGGTTGTCGGTCGTTCTTGTTCTGTTTTACATATCTCACCCTACTTTAATTTTCTCGGATGAATATCCGGCCTGGTATGGACTCAGAAGTCCACGAATACGGCATGCTTGGACACAAATTTTCTATTCGGTTTCTGCTCATTTCGGCATTTCAATCGCTTCGATTATGTTAAGTTGTTTGTTTTTAGCGTCACTTGCTCTTAATACGTATGGTAATGGATCAGTATACTTCCCCTTTCTTTTATGTTTATGTTTATATCGCAAACAACCGATTATATCGTGAAACTGGTCCGTCTCCAGTTTGGGAGTTTCCTTATCTATATGCTTCTGTAAGTAATAATCTGCAACTGGTAACAGACTGGTCCCTTTCCAGTCATGAGTTTGGTTTTTCTCTAACCTGCCCTGTGATTGCTACTTAAGAAATCCTCCTCTATGGCCAGAAGCGTATCCCACTGTTGTTCGTTTTCTTTTCCGCTCATGATAATGCTTCCGTATGTGATTTTACATTTCACTTATGTTTGTTTCCTAGTTGAGTAGGAGGAATCTGTTCCCAACTCTCAAGGTTGTTCACGCTTGTTCTCACATGAACAGAACCCCAACCTCATTCCTTAAGCTTCGTACATTCTGTTTAATTTCCTCCAAGTTTCTGTTGACCGAGAGGGTATATGCTAATCCATTTGTCTCTGTTCATGGGTTTGACCTTGCAGGAAACTTAGTCTTCATTTCCCTGGTACACCCTTCCTTAAACCGAAATGCTTCTGTGTTGTCTGTGTGAATATTAGTTGCCTTTCTCTACATCTGTAAAAACTATAGCAATGTCGGTTCCTGGTTGTTGCCTGAACATACTTGTGCTTCTGATGCCTGATGTTTTTGGTTGCCCTTTGAACATGCTTAAGTTACAGACTTCTGATTGAAATACCCCAAACTTAGATATGGTGTTTAAAAGATAAACTAAGATATAAGGACGCTAAATAATGCCTTAGAAACATTTCTAATCAAAGAAAACATAAGGAAACACCAAAAGAGCAGTTTAAGCAAAAACGTGCTTTAAGCTTGGAGAGACTTGGGAGAGTACCCAAATATTGTTCTAAGACCTTAGTAATATCCTAATGGTCATTTTAAATCAATTACCAAAGAAAACCAAGCTTGAAAACAAGTTAAAACACAAAATGTGCTTTAAGGAGTCTTAAAGCACATTTTTGAAAAATTGTCTTGTAAATGAGTTTTGAATGGCTAAATGTCCATCATTACTCTTTAATTAACATGTGTACTATATAGTATCACATTTGGAAGTCTATATCAATGGGAAATCAAAAATTTCACAACAATGTGCCTTGTTTTGTGAATAGTAATTTAATTAAGCTAGTTTATAACATAAGTAAATATAAGTGAGATATTTGATCAATAAAGACTTAAGTACCCCTTGTTACTTAATGGGGGCCGGTTTTTACAAGGTGAGTCACCACCTTTATTAGTTATTAAGTAAACAAAGAATTATAAAGCAAAACTACTATTTACTTTATAAGATAAATATCCTACCTTTAATCATCTCTCTCCTCATCTCTTCATTCTCTCTTGTTCCCACGGTTTTGAGCTGCTCTCTCCCTTCTCCATTAACATGAAGAACAACCCCATGCTATCTCCATCTTCCTTTGTACACTACTTACTCATTTTAGCTCCAAAACCAAAACAAATTACATATTCCTCTTAGTTAGCTCAAGCTCTCTCTTTCTACCTTTTCAAAACTTCAAGAGCTTTGATTTGGTTCCAAGACAAACCACCATTAGAGGAGGAAATTCAAGTTTGGAGACTCTATTGGCTTCTCCATTCTCTTAAGGTAAAGAAAGTGTAAGAAAATCTAGGTTTCCATCACTTTTCTTCTTGACCGAAAATACATGCTCATGAGGATTCATTTTAATGCCTTGTTCTAGCTTGTTTTCTACTCTTCAAAGGATTGAGGAGGTCCTTCTTGCTTCATATCCAACTTGTCTTGAGAAACCAAGGTAAAACAATCACCTTAATACCTTAAAGCACATTTTAAACCTAGGGTTTGTTCCTTAGGGTTAATGTATTATCTAGTACTCATTGGAGTCATTGGATATTGGTTAGAACATTGGCAAGGAGAGTTTAAGTGGTGACCGAGATTGAGCAAGGAAAAACCTAAGGAGGAAAGTTTGTGAGCTTGTGAAAGAATAAGGTAAATTACTCACCTTAAGGTGTTTTATTGTTTAAGGGAATGGGATTTAGATATGTGATGAGCTTCGTGTAGAGTTTATATTGGGAAAAGGGGTTATAAAACCTAGGAGAAACAATGACTATACTTGCGAACTTTTGACTAAGGAGCAAGAGAAAAGGAGATAGTTTAAGAATATCAAGGTGAATTACAAGAAGCATTTTATTTCAATGGGAGCCTGTTGTGTGTATTCGCAGGTTAAAGGCATATATATGTGGAAATTCAGTGGTTAAGATTATTGTCATTTAAGGGCCTAAGTGCCAAGCATTTTAAGTTTTACACTATATGATGTGGTGTAGTTTTGGTGTAAATTGTGTGTTAAGGTTTGTGTGAGAATTTGAGTGGTCTTGGTTGTTTGATGGTGAAAAACCAAGTGTTTGGATGTAACTATATACTAGAGAACCCATGGCAAAATTTAGAGGAGAACCGAAGTGTTTAAGATGTTCTAAGGAGATTTCATGACTAAGGAAGTCCTAGGAAGTTTTAGAGGTTGTCTTGATGAAAAAGGGTGAGTTTAAGGTGTGTAATGAGTTAGAATGGCCTAGACATGATCATGGAAGATATAGGAACCAAATGAGTGTACTAGTGTATTTAGGACTTAGGCAAATATGGGTAAACTAGTAGAAAGGAGATAATGTGTTGGAAGAAGGAGGCATAAATTTGTGTAGGAACTTTAAGTAGTTGCATAAAGGAATTTTAGGTGGAGAAAGATGCTTGGGAGATGATGTTATAGTGGTGAGGAAGCATTTTGGCATAGTGGTTATAATAGGTGTGAACCACCACTTAGAAACCTAAAGAGAAACATTACAAGTGTTGACATTATTGCAAGGAAATAAATAATGACTAAGATGAATATTGATGAGTGATTTAAGGAGTTTAGTGGAGAGCTTAAGGTGTGTTTTAAATGCCCAAACGAGGTTAGAGCATGCTAAGAAATGAGATAAGTGTTTAAGGATGTAGAAGATGGGTATTTTGGCATGTCCGAACTTCCGTCCGAATTTGGAAGCTCGGACATGCCCTATTGCGATTTAATTTTCTTAGTCTCGGCCAGTGTCCGGACTTCAGTCCGACCTTAGAAGTTCGGACACTTGAAATTTTTCTTTCGATTTCTCCTCGACCTATGTCCGAACTTAGGGAAGTTCGGACGCATGTTCGGACACACGTCTGATAGCACCTTTTGAGTCTCGACCTATGTCCGAACTTGGGAAGCTCGGACACAAGTTCGGACGCGGTGCTGTTTTGGCCAAAAAAAACTTTGTTTAAGGTTGGGAAATGGTGGGGATGATTAGGTATTGATGTTATAAGTTTGTTAAGGACATGTTTGGTGGGTGTAATGGTCATTAAGTGGGTGAGTAAGTGTAATAGATAATGAGGAAATGATGCATTTAGGAGTTAAGTTAAAAACCATGAGGCTTAGTGAAAACCAATGAGTAAAAGTTGATGTCTAGGAAGGCTAAGTAATTGTATTGAGTTGAATTGAATAATAACCTAAAACTGAATGAATGTTTTAGGATTGGTGAATTGGGACTTGGAAGGAGATAAACCAAACGATCGTCGACGGTGAACGGTACAATCTTTCTTGTGACCTGCTTGCTAACGAGGTGTCCCTCGGCTTGTGTGCTATCTGTTTAATTGCTATGACTAAGACAAGATAAAGCATGCAACCGGTTATAATTGTTCTCGTTGTGTATGTGTTTTCTTTACACTAACCCGCGAGACTTGAGATTGTTACTAACCAAGTTTAGTACTTACTGAGTTAAGAATAAGAGTTAAGTATTGGTGATTGTTGGTTAATACCCGTTAAGGTTTAACTGACACATGGTGTTTAAGATTACTACTAACTGGAACTTGAGTGAGGAAACCCGGGACTGACTCCGGTCATGCATGCTAAGGAAAGGGGGACGGTATCTGTATCAGATCCGCCCTCCGCTTAAGGACTTGTCTTCGGACTTGTAGCCTAGGGCCGGTTGTCGGCTCAGCTACGCTGGACTCCCGTCCAGGGTAGGTGGCATTAAGATGGTGCGGTGGGATCACCTAAATCCCAGGTTTGAAATTAAGCTACAACCATTCCCTTCCAGGAATGGTTTGTATACTGAGAATAAGTTGAGATTATGATTAAGGTAAGGTAAGGAACTGAGATTAAGGAAATAAGGACTAAGGAGGGGGTTACTAACCCACTTGATAAGGGAACGCTTGAGTCGTTCATTGTTGTGAACTATGCATGTTCATATGTGGATTATTGTTATTGCACTTCATATCATGCTTGTGTATGTAATCAATTTCCATGCTATCGACAATTAGTCGTCGTAGCCCCGTTAGCTTGGGGGCCATGAGAGGGAGTACCAGCATTCGTGCTGACCCCCTTTGGGGGCTGTTTTTACACTTGCAGGTAAGAGGCCCATGAGGACGCACCACGAGAGTAGGAGCGGTTAGACTTAGGATGGGATGTTTATTTTGAGTACGGGTTGCGCTTGTGCACCCGTCTGTTTATATTTAAACTGATGTAAGGTTGAGATTATGACTTAGTTACTTGTACTCGGTTGGTTGTTGGTATTTTGGATGGTAATGTTTTAGTTGTTTAATTATTTTGGATAAGTGTTGTAATTGATAAGGCCGGCATATTCTAACGATCAGACCGTGGCAAGGTCCAGGTGTATGTTATTTCTGCTGCGACGAATTCGATTAAGTGTTCAGTTTTGCGATAACCACGATTGGCTTTGGATGGGGTGTAACACTGATGCTTCTAATTTTGCTTCTGGCTTTGATCTACTTAGCACTTGTTTTAGCTATTGAAATTCAGCTGTCAAACTTGAGTAAAGAAGTATTAAACTGGTGTTTTGTTGGGTCACGGGCAAGATTTTAGAATCAGGATCAGTTTGGTATTTGACTGCCCCTAAAAAATGCGTATGCGGTAAATGGGGATGGATAAATAACGGAGTAAATTAGCAACCCCTTTTTGGGATCCATAATTTCTGCTAGTTTCTTTTTTTTAAGGACAAGATCGATTAGCCCAGGTTAAGTGGTGTTTTATTTAGTTGTTCATTTCAGGGATCATTTCCGCTTTTGCTCACGTGCAACCTTTTAATTGATCACTGAAAGATAAGTAATAGGGAGAAGTAACAATGAATTAGAAACCCCACATTTAGGACCCTCATTTTTGTTAGTTTGTATTGAGGCAAGGTCTGTTTAGCCTAGATTAAGTAATGCTTAGTATTAATCTGTCTGACATTTCCTAGTTTAATTCATTATCTTTGTTGTACATAGCCTGTCCTCCATATCTTACACCTTTCAGACTTTCTCTTACTTGTGACCTTTGCTTGGCCATTGAAAGATAATAAACGGCGTTAAAAAAATGAATTAGCAACCCATGGTTTAGGGTTCCACACCTTTCATCAGCTTCAGAAATGTGCCACCATGAGCTTTTTAGAAACCTGTACCTGTGCCTGGCTTATCTTCCGTTTCGTCAGTATGTTACTCATCCAATTTCTCTGCTCCATGCATATATATATATATATAGCGTACATAACTCAGGCTTTTGAAAACCCATGGCTACACGTGTAACTACTTAAACAGATTCGGAATTTCTTTTTTACATGTATTTGTGTTATTCGAATGGCTTTTAAAATCCTTATCCGTATGTATATGTGTTTATACAGCTTGGGAAATTCACTTCTATATATGATTTTTTGCAAATGTATGGACTAATCCCGTTTGGGTCCATGTAACCCTTGGCCCTAATCTAATTTTGTTCTGGCTTGGTCCATAACCCGCCAAACGGGCTGGAGCAGGTGGCCCTAGAAAGCCCATCAGGTTTCCCTCTTTGTGGACCTTTGAGGTCCATTTTAGACAGCTCTAGGTTTGGGGTATCCTCAATGCATACGGGTCCTAGACACGGTCCATGTGAGGAATACCCGTATTCCCTAAAATTTTCCAAATCATCCCTTAATTTCAGAATAAAACATACAATCAACAAAATCCAATCCTCTTGTAAATTCAAATAATTTTCATTCAGTCATGGCTTAAGCCCACTAGCCAATAGTTTCAACAAAACTTCCAAATCGGCCCATTTATTGGAAATTCATTCTCGAAGCCCAAAGGAAAATGGGCTCAATTTCATGATCACCCCCTAACCCAAGTCCAACCCTCAATCTGACCCAAGGCCTAAAAACCGAGACCCAAGGCCCAAAGCCCAATTTCGGCCCATACCAATTTGGCCCATTACCAAACTTGAAGCCCAAGGCCCAAAAACCGAAACCCAAGGCCCATCAGCCTAAATCGGCCCGTTATCAAGTCCAAGCCCAATCGGCCTGTAACACCCCTACAACGGACTTCACAACTAATTGAAATCGCAGCGGAATTAAACAACTAAACATTAACTAAACGCTTCGGTGCTACAACGCCGTCAACCACCCACGTGGTTGACAAGGCAGAATAAATACAAGTGTACCGGTCTGATGATCAGACTCCCGAGCATAGAACTAAACCATAATTACATCATATACAGTACCGAGTATTTAATTACATGCCTTCACTGTAAACTGCCAATATACCGCCATAGTAGTATCAACGAATCAAAATTATAATGCCACGGGAGCACAGGCGCATCCCGGGCTCAACATCCAAAATAACCAAAAGTACAACTGCAGCCTAAAACCTACAGCCACTCTGCTTCCTCGATCCTCATCCTGCAGTAAAAATATGGAGCCCCCGAGGGGGTCAGCAACCCTTGGCTGGTATGGTTAACGCGCAGCCCATCGGCTACCGGGATACGCGCAACTAATTGTCATGTCAACATGGCATTCATTTTAAACATAACATAACATAATATAACTTGTGGCATAGCATTATTATTGCATAGCACAACATCACATACACAGTGGATACTCTTTCCACAATAACAACCAAGAAGGTTAAATAACATAAGAGCCTAGAGAATGGTTCACTCTCATGTTAAGCTCGTTACACACACTCATTACCGTTCTGTTATTCGAACGAGTAACTTAAGTCACAGATGGTTCGGATATAGTGACCCGAACACACCCATAAACACAACATGTTCCCACTAAAACCGATCATAAGTCAGAATAGGTAAGCTTTGGAGGAAGCTAGCGGGAGATCGAACGCCAAATTAAGGAGAACAATCTTAACAACATAAGAGTCGAATCTGATTCAGATATCTACTCTTAACTTACATACATGTCCGGACAACCGGATTCCTCACTTCCCAGTTAGCACTTGTTAGAAGTTCAATAGTGGAACTTAACAAACAATTCACAACAGGTGGTAAGTCATGTTAGACACACACAAAGGAAATGAGTCACACCACAACATCGCAATAATATGAACAACTGTAAACTCATTACATGATTAAGTCTTATAACGTTATAAACACACAAAAAAAACAACAACACACAAGCCGGTGTAAACCGGTAGGCAACAGACTGCAAGAAAACCATACCTTGGTCCTTGCTTCGATTGATTTCCACCGTAGGTCACTCCTATACATGTTTAAGAATGTCAGTTAATTAATTACTTAACTCCAAGTTTACTTAATGTTTAACATGATTATATGACATGTTTTAATGCCCAAACTAATCCTTCATTACCTACATTATACCCCCTAGGGTTAACTACATTTGCCACTCTTTGTTTCTTTTTTTTAACAAGTTTTGGTCCGACTGACCTTACCGACCGACCTTACACAAGGTCGGTCCATTCCAGTGACTTCCGGGTTTGAAAATTTACACTACGACCGACCATACAAACTCGGTCCCATGGTCGGTCCATTCCAGAACATATTACCGCCAGAAAATTCTACTCCGACCGACCTTGCAAGTTCGGTCCACAAGGTCGGTCTATTCCCGAGAGTTTTTCCCCTTTGAAAATTCAGGCCCGACCGATCTTGGCAAGTTCGGTCTCAAGGTCGGTCTATTCCAGAGACTTAATCCGTACCAAAAATCCATGCTCGACCGACCTTGCAAGTCCGGTCCCCAAGGTCGGTCCATTCAAGAGTCCATTTCTCGCAGGGTAAACTGGGCTCGACCGATCTTGGCATGTTCGGTCGCAAGATCGGTCTGCTCCAGACCCTTATTTTCCATTGCCCATTTAACTCCAAAATTCACCTCATATATCCTAGCATGTCCTAACCTCATTTGGGCACTTCAAACACACCTTAAGACCTCCTTAAAACTCCTTAAATCATTCACTAAAATCCTCCTCAAGCATTTACACAAATTCTTATAAAAAGGTTTACACTTATAATGTTTTTCACTAAGTTTCTATGTGGTGCTTCATACCTATAACTCTCCACTATTCCCAAATGTTTTCTCAACACTACAACACCATCTCCTAAGCATCTTTTCTTCCTAAACAACTCCTTGGACATCTTTACAAGTTTATAGATTCCCATGCAACAAATCACTTCATCACTTTTCACCAACAATACACAAGTCCTAAATGCAATCTCACCATGATCATGAAATGTCCCAAAACATTCTTTTGCATTCTAAACCCTCTAGAACATTGCCTAAGCCCTTTTTACATCTTAGAATACCTTAATGCATGTTTCTTTCACTAGTAGAACACTTAACCATTCTAAGCACTTTCTAACTTACCAAAACTCATTTTAAACACCTAAAGCTTCTTATATATTATCTAAATTTCAACATGGGTTCTCCTAGAACATTACTAAACCAAAACACATTGCTTTCACCATTAAACAACCAAAAACACTTAAAACCCATCAAACACATTCTTATACACAACTTCACACATTTAGCACTACATCACAATATAGTGCATAATTTAAATTGCATGGCACTTAGACCATTAAATAACATGGCTCTTAGGCCCTTAAGATGCATAAATCATAAACACTGAATTTCCACAATATATTTGCCTTTGACCTGCAAATACACTCAACAACACATATGCCTTTTACTAAGCCCTTAAGAGCATCCTTCTAAGTCACTTCCCATTGGCTCCTTAGATCATTTTCATAAGCAATACAAGCTCATTTCTCCTAAGAGTTTAAACCACATTAGGTTAGCATATTTACCTTTTTTCCTCACAAACTTCTTTCTTGTTTCCTTGTTCAAAATCAGCAAGGCTTTAGATTGTTTGTCAACTTCTAAACATTATACAAACAACATAATGAGTATTCAAGCTTTAAGCTTCATCTCATTGTAAACCCTAGATTGTACATTGTTTCAAAAGCATTAAGATAATTGTTTTACTTTAGAACTTGAAGAGAGTTTGAATATTTATCAAGAGAGGACTCCACCTAGTCCTTGAAAGGTTGAAATGAAGCTAGAACAAAGCAACATAAGGACCCCATTAAGAGTGATTCTCGGTCAAGATAAAAACATGAAGGAAACATCATTTTTCTTTGAGATTCCTTACCTAGAAGCAAAGGAGATCAATAATATGTAGAAATATAAGCTCAAGCTCCTTCAATGGTGGAACTCCATGGAACTGAAATGGTGGTCTTGAAGTTTTGAGAAGATAGGAATGAAGAGCCTGATGAGAGGAAGAGAATGGTGGTGTTTGTTTTTGATTTGGTTAAGTGAGCTAGGAGATAATGACAATGGAAGATGGAGTTTGGTGTGTTCTATTGCAAACCGTAAATGGAGAATGAAGAAGAGGTAGAAGAGAGCTTGGGAGGCGTGTGAAATGAAGAGAAATGAGAGAATGAAGATTGGTTTTGCTTTTAGAAGATATTTATACCTTAAAGTAAATAGTAACTTATCTAGTCTTCTTTATTTACTTAACATGTTAACAAGAGTGGTGAGTCACCACACTTACAAAAACCGGCCCCCAATAGTTACTTAGGGGTGTTTTAATCTTTTTTGATCAATTTAATTACTTATAACAACATATGTTACATACTAGCTTATTTTAGTACTATTCACAAAAACAAGGCACATAGAAGTGAAATTTTTGATTTCCCATTGATATAGACTTCCAAATGTGATACTATATAGTACACATGTTAATTAAAAAGTAATGATGGACATTTAGCCATTCAAAACTCTTTTACAAGACAATTTTTCAAAAATGTGCTTTAAGACTCCTTAAAGCACATTTGTGTTTTAACTTGTTTTCAAGCTTGGTTTTCTTTGGTAATTGGTTTAATATGTTCATTAGTATATAAATAAGGTCTTGGTAAGTTCATTAGGTCTTAACCAAGCTCATCCCAAGCTTAGAGCACATTTTAGCCCTAATTGACTTTAAGGCATTTATTTGTGTTCTCTATGGTTTAAATTGTTTACTAATGTTTCTAAGACTCTTTTTAGTCTTAATATACCCCATTTAGGTGTTTAAACAACATACTAAGGTTTGGGGTATTTCAATCTACCCCCCTTAAAAGAACTTTGTCCTCAAAGTTCACACTTCCACATATCCTAAATGTTAGAACACGGGAATACATATAAACAATACTTCCATAACAATATTAACAACACACTTACATAACATTGGACACAAATTCCATACAACATAACATCGGATACATAACATTGGACACACGGTCCATACAACATCATCCACATCATTCAGACACAACGGTCTGTAACATAACAACATAACATAGACGATGTATTTAAATACACGTCGTACACACATAACCGAAACGGCTCTACCCCCCTTAAAAAGGGGTACGCCCCGTACCCTATACACATAAACACTAAGAAGTAAACAATGGCGGGTACTTCGCCTTCATCTTATCTTCCAGCTCCCAAGTGGCCTCCTCAACGTCCTGGTTAGACCAAAGAACTTTCACCAGTCTCACAGACTTATGGCGAGTGTCTCGAGTCTTAGTATCCAGAATCCGTACCGGAGTCTCCATAGATCGCATGGTCGGCTCTAAGGTTAGCCTTTCAGGCTGAAGCACATGAGACGGATGAGACATATATTTGTTCAACTGGGACACATGAAATACATCATGTACCTTGCCCAGCTCGGCGGGTAGATCAAGTCTGTAAGCTACCGGGCCGATCCGCTCCATCACAACATAAGGCCCCACATATTTTGGGCTCAACTTGCCTTTCTGGCCAAAACGAAATACTCCCTTCATGGGGGATACTCTCAAAAATACCTGATCGCCCACGGCGAACTCCAGGTCACGTCTGCGCACATCTGCGTACGACTTTTGTCTATCCTGAGCTGCCTTCATATTAGCCCGGATCTGGCGAACTTCTGCCTGTACTTGTTCAAGATACTCTGGTCCTATAATGACCGTCTCACTCGACTCATCCCAGCATAATGGCGTGCGGCATGGTCTACCGTACAAAGCCTGGAAGGGAGACATCTTGATCGATGCATGGTAACTGTTGTTGTAACTAAACTCGATCAGATGTAACTTATCAATCCAGCTGGTCTGAAAGTCAAGTGCACAAGCACGTAACATATCCTCAAGTGTCTGGATGGTACGCTCACTCTGACCATCTGTCTGCGGGTGGAACGTTGTACTTAGCTTCAGCTCGGTACCAAGCGCTTCCCGTGTGGACTTCCAATACCTCGATAAGAATCTGGTATCTCTGTCAGATACAATGGTTTTCGGTACCCCATGATGTCTTACAATTTCTCTGTCAAAGAGTTCTGCCAGTTTTGCCACTTTCCAGGTGTCCTTCATCAGTATGAATCGAGCCACCTTGGTCAGTCGGTCAACAATAACCCAAATCATATTCAAACCTCCCCTTGTAGGCGGAAGCCCTACTACGAAGTCCATAGAAATATCATGGAACTTCCACTCAGGCACTGGCATTGGCTGTACCATACCACCAGGCCGTCGGTGCTCAAACTTGACCTTCTGACAAGTGAGACACCTCAACACATAATCACTTACATCTTTTTTCATTCCAGTCCACCAAAAATATCTTTTCATACCCTTATACATCTTTGAAGCTCCGGGGTGAATCGAAGTAGTAGAACAATGGGATTCACTCAATATGCGCTCCTTCAACTCAGCGCTACTCCTCGGTATACACAATCGGCCATTAAGCCTAATCAGGTCATCATCGTGGAGTCTGAAGTCATACTTCTGACCCTCGAATGTGCCATCAATAAGCTTCTGTCTAATGTCCATCATATACTGATCCGTCATCTGAGCACTCCGCACCTCTTCAACCAAGCCAGTATGAGAGACTAGCGAATGGAGAGAGTGTGCTCGGCGACTCAATGCGTCAGCTACCACATTTGCCTTACCCTCTTTGTACTGTAGATTGATGTCGTAGTCGTTTAGAAACTCAACCCACCTTCTTTGCCTCATGTTCAACTCCTTCTGAGTGAACAAGTACTTTAAGCTTTTGTGGTCCGAATAAATTGTCACACTTACCCCATACAAATAATGTCGCCATATCTTCAGTGCGAAGACAATGGCACCCAATTCTAAATTGTGGGTAGGGTAGTTCTCTTCATGCTTCTTCAGCTGTCGGGAGGCGTAAGCTACGACCTTCCCGTGTTGCATCAACACACAACCCATACCTCTACCTGATGCGTTGCAATAGACCTCAAAACCATCTGGACCGTCTGGTATAGTCAGGACTGGTGCAGATGTCAGAGCATCCTTGAGACTCTGGAAAGAACTCTCACAGTCGACTGTCCACTCGAATGGTGCATCCTTCTTCATTAAGGAAGTCATCGACTTCGAGACACTGGAGAAGTCCTTCACAAACCTCCTATAATAACCTGCCAGACCGAGGAAGCTCCTGATATCGGTAACTGTCTTCGGCCAAGGCCAGGTGCGCACTGCATCAATCTTTGCCGGATCAACAGCGATCCCGGCCTCAGAAATCACATGACCAAGAAAAGATACTTGGTTCAACCAAAATTCACACTTCAAAAATTTAGCATACAACTGATTCTTCCTCAATGTTTGTAACACATTTCTCAGGTGGCTTTCATGCTCACCTCTCGATTTCGAGTACACAAGAATATCGTCGATGAAGACTACCACTGACTTGTCCAACTGATCTTGGAACAAGCGGTTCATTAAATCCATGAACTTCGCTGGTGCATTGGATAAACCAAACGGCATAACCGTAAACTCATAATGTCCATATCTAGTTCTGAACGCTGTCTTCTCAATATCACTGTCACGGATGGCAATCTGATGGTATCCGGATCGTAGATCTATCTTGGAGAATACTGATGCTCCCTTCAATTGATCAAATAAGTCGTCGATGCGTGGTAAAGGGTAACGGTTCTTCACCGTAACTGCATTCAGTTCCCGATAGTCAATACACAGGCGGAGACTACCGTCCTTCTTCTTCACGAAGAGGACAGGCGCTCCCCATGGTGAAACGCTAGGGCGGATAAATCCCTTGTCGAGTAGGTCTCTCAGCTACTCCTTGAGCTCTGTCATCTCTGCTGGAGCCATACGATAGGGCGCCTTCGCAATTGGTCTGGTGCCCGGAACCAAATCAATTTCAAACTCTACTTCCCGTGCTGGCGGCATGCCCGACAGTTCCTTAGGAAATACATCAGGAAACTCCGACACTACCGGCACATACGAACTAAACTCTGGGTCTCTCTCTATGTCCTGGACATAGCAGAGGTATACATCACTCCCTCGTCATAGTTCACGACACATAGCCATGGCGGTGATGATCTGAGTCGAAGGCTCCCTAGGCCTCTAGCGGTAAGATATAGTAACCCCAGATGGACTCCGAAGAAGCAGACGATGCTCGGCACACAGGATTCTGCCCTTGTACCGCTCCAACCAGTTCATCCCGACAATCACATCAAAACCAAGTCCGTCGAACTCTATCAAGTCGATCGGAAACTCTTCACCTCTGATTCGCACAACAACATCTCGGTGGTAGCGGGTACACCTGATCCGCTCTTTCGACGGGAGAGTGACTAGGAAGTCTGGCATCTCATCACCGTCTAACCCCAGCCTCTTCGCAAAGGATAGCGAAATAAATGTATGAGAGGCTCCGGAGTCGAACAAGATCGAAGCGTCCACGCCATTGACTGGAAAGGTACCGGTGAGGATTGTGCCGCTCTTGCCGGCTTCTGCCTCATTGCAGACACTCAGTATACCTCCCGTTCCGAGAGCACAGCCTAATTCATTGGCAAAATAATAAGTTTTGTTTAACAACACGGTTGATATACTTCAACAACTCCACTTTATTCATTAACACACTCTTCTTACATCATTCGTTGGTTTACACTGTTGACATAACTAACACATATTTAACAGCCTTAACATACACTGGCTTAACACATTACATAATTATACAAGGCTTTAAAACTGTCTGAAAGTCAAATTCAAACGTCCGGGTTTTATGTGTGTGGCATTGACCACTGCCGACGGTGCGGTATTCAGTTTGATCTTCCTGATGCCATGATATAGCATCCTTGACTGCCCACCCATGATTAACACATCTCCTGATTTTAGTACTAACTTCTTTGCAAGATCAGCACGCTTCTGCTCGCCATATATAAACACTGCAGTATCACCAATGGACCAAGACACCACGGGTACTCCCTTACTTAGAGACTCGGGTGACTCGTCCTTATCTTGGTGTAAACCTAATCGACCACCTTTTGGGTAGAAGTTCACAATACACAAATCTGCTTTAACACTTGGAATTGAATCTGTTTCAACTTGCTGAGCAATTCCCACGGCGTGGTTAACGACCGCAAGGAACTCCTCAGGTATCATTGGTACAGTTGCTCCGTCTTCAGCTCACACTTCTTGATATGACTTGGTGTAAGGATTCCAGTCCTTACCCATGCACATCATCTTCAATCTCATTCTTGATCCGTTCGGGTATTCGGGTGTGTAGAAACCTCCAGGTGTTGCTCCAAGTTCATTGCATCGTCTGATGATATGGGCTTGTGCTTCCGGTGTCAGGTATCCATTTAAGAGTATCATACATGGCTGGATAACCTGACATAGCTCCATTGGAAAGTCGGTGATGTTGATGGTGGTTTCTTCAGGGTTTGGTGTGGGTGGGATTAGATAACATATATTGAAGGTTCCTTTAAGTTTAGAATTACCTAATTAGGTGACTTTCACACTATACTTTAACTCTTTACTCACATAATTGTACACTTGGACTCACTAATACACACATGCATGAAATGCGGTATGCAATCATTTATTTCATTCAACAGTTTAGGCGGTACCTGGTCTAGAAGAGGGCCCTGGCGCCTCAGACCGGTCCACCACATTCAGGGCGGCCTTGCCGGACCCCGACCCCTTCCCCTTCTGGGAATCAGTGTGCCTCTGATCTGTGGGTGGCTGGTTAGCCGTCTTCGGGCCATCAATAGTCGCTGTGGCCTTACCCTTCCACTGCCCCTTGGGCTTGTTGACTCTGCTGTTGGGGTTCCGGTAACACTCGTAGTCACGGTGACCCCACTTCTCGCAGTAACGATACTGCACGTTGTTTCCCTTGCAGTCCTTGCCGGGGTGGTCTCCGTTACACCACTTACAGTAGTAGTGGCGCTCCGGTCCAGAACCCGTGCTAGCTGCTATCACAATACACAATCAATACTTATTTCACAACTTAACATCATACACTTCAACTTGTCACACATGATTAAATAATTACCCTTAGGTGGGTAAGAGCGTAGGGGTTTCGCCGCATAAGCATACGTGAGCTTCAATGGCTCCTCAGCTGTGGTGGTCTGGGCTTGGCCCTTGTCACCCTGGTGCTGACTCTTCTGGGGTTAGGGATAAGGTTTCTTCTTCTTCTTTCCTCCCTCGTACCCCTGCGGACTCTGGCCCTCGCTCGTGGCCTTGCGCTTGTGCGCATTCTTCTCGTCCCTCAGACGGACGGTGATCTCAACCTTAGCAGCGGCATGATAGCACTCCTGAATTTAGGATGTCAGTCATGCCCCGCAAAACATATTCACAACTCACATTAATACTCACTTATGGATTACACTTATTCACATCACACTCCATTCAAATTACTTGCAAGGTAGTATACTCAGCTGGCCCCATCCCATAGCGAAGACGGTGGCTGAGACCGTTGTAGAAACGGTTTACCAGCACCCGGTTCGAGTATCCCAGGTCCGGTAATAGGTGGATAAGGCCGGTGAATGCAGTGTAGTACTCATCAACCGACACCTTGTCCCCCTGCCTCTGACTATCCAGCTCCAAGCGCTTGGCCTCTTGAACATGCACAGGGTAGTACTTAGCTCGCAGTAGTGCCGTGTACTCCCTCCATCCAAACTGAGGATCCGCCATCCGGTCCTCTCTCACAAGCTTCCACCAACTCTGTGCCGAACCCTTCAGGTAGTAAGCGGCAAGACGGACCTTGGCCCCAGCAGGCACATCCAAGGTCTCGTAGGTGGTCTCCAACTCGGAGATGTACGCCTCCAGCTTACGTGGGTCGGTCTCCCCATGAAATGACGGGGGTCTCAAGTCTGCCAATGCCTTGACCCAGTTGGTCTCTCGTGGCGGTGGCGGTGGTGGTTGAACTTCGGGCTGTTGCCCCTGCTGAATCGCAGCTACAAGTTGTGGGACCATTTGGGCTACGGCGGCCGCTACAGCTTCGGCCATAACCTGAGCCGTAGTATTCTCGCCCCGGTCATCCGTATCTCCAGTACCGCTTCCGCGGCCTCTACCTCTCGGTCTACCTGACATCTGAATTCACATGAACATTTATTAGCATTATGCTTACACACTTATCGGTTCCAACGGTTGAAACGTTTTCCCGACAACAAGGTATCTCCACACTTGGTTAGTGGTTAACCTTTCCATATCTGCTCACTTAGGTAACTGTAGTTAGGTTTCCTAACTCGGTATTTTCCTAAGCTCGGTATTCTAGTCATCAGAGCGATACTTCGCTCTGATACCACTTTTTGTAACACCCCTACAACGGACTTCACAACTAATTGAAATCGCAGCGGAATTAAACAACTAAACATTAACTAAACGCTCCGGTGCTACAACGCCGTCAACCACCCACGTGGTTGACAAGGCAGAATAAATACAAGTGTACCGGTCTGATGATCAGACTCCCGAGCATAGAACTAAACCATAATTACATCATATACAATACCGAGTATTTAATTACATGCCTTCACTGTAAACTGCCAATATACCGCCATAGTAGTATCAACGGAATCAAAATTATAATGCCACGGGAGCACAGGCGCATCCCGGGCTCAACATCCAAAATAACCAAAAGTACAACTGCTGCCTAGAACCTACAGCCACTCTGCTTCCTCGATCCTCATCCTGCAGTAAAAATATGGAGCCCCCGAGGGGGTCAGCAACCCTTGGCTGGTATGGTTAACGCGCAGCCCATCGGCTACAGGGATACCCGCAACTAATTGTCATGATAACATGGCATTCATTTTAAACATAACATAACATAATATAACATGTGGCATAGCATTATTATTGCATAGCACAACATCACATACACAGTGGATACTCTTTCCACAATAACAACCAAGAAGGTTAAATAACATAAGAGCCTAGAGAATGGTTCACTCTCATGTTAAGCTCGTTACACACACTCATTACCGTTCTGTTATTCGAACGAGTAACTTAAGTCACAGATGGTTCGGATATAGTGACCCGAACACACCACACAAACACATGTTCCCACTAAACCGATCATAAGTCAGAATAGGTAAGCTTTGGAGGAAGCTAGCGGGAGATCGAACACCAAATTAAGGAGAACAATCTTAACAACATAAGAGTCGAATCCGATTCAGATATCTACTCTTAACTTACATGCATGTCCGGACAACCGGATTCCTCACTTCCCAGTTAGCACTTGTTAGAAGTTCAACAGTGGAACTTAACAAACAATTCACAACAGGTGGTAAGTCATGTTAGACACACACAAGGGAAATGAGTCACACCACAACATCGCAATAATATGAACAACTGTAAACTCATTACTTGATTAAGTCTTATAACGTTATAAACACACAAAAAAAAAACAAAAACACACAAGCCGGTGTAAACCGGTAGGCAACAGACTGCAAGAAAACCATACCTTGGTCCTTGCTTTGATTGATTTCCACCGTAGGTCACTCCTATACATGTTTAAGAATGTCGGTTAATTAATTACTTAACTCCAAGTTTACTTAATGTTTAACATGATTATATGACATGTTTTAATGCCCAAACTAATCCTTCATTACCTACATTATACCCCCTAGGGTTAACTACATTTGCCACTCTTTGTTTCTTTTTTTTTTTACAAGTTTTGGTCCGACCGACCTTACCGACCGACCTTACACAAGGTCGGTCCATTCCAGTGACTGGGTTTGAAAATTTACACTACGACCTACCATACAAACTCGGTCCCATGGTCGGTCCATTCCAGAACATATTACCGCCAGAAAATTCTACTCTGACCGACCTTGCAAGTTCGGTCGCAAGATCGGTCTGCTCCAGACCCTTATTTTCCATTGCCCATTTAACTCCAAACTTCACCTCATATATCCTAGCATGTCCTAACCTCATTTGGGCACTTCAAACACACCTTAAGACCTCCTTAAAACTCCTTAAATCATTCACTAAAATCCTCCTCAAGCATTTACACAAATTCTTATAAAAAGGTTTACACTTATAATGTTTTTCACTAAGTTTCTATGTGGTGCTTCATACCTATAACCCCACTATTCCCAAATGTTTTCTCACCACTACACCATCTCCTAAGCATCTTTTCTTCCTAAACAACTCCTTGGACATCTTTACAAGTTTATAGATTCCCATGCAACAAATCACTTCATCACTTTTCACCAACAATACACAAGTCCTAAATGCAATCTCACCATGATCATGAAATGTCCCAAAACATTCTTTTGCATTCTAAACCCCTAGAACATTGCCTAAGCCCTTTTTACATCTTAGAATACCTTAATGCATGTTTCTTTCACTAGTAGAACACTTAACCATTCTAAGCACTTTCTAACTTAAAAACTCATTTTAAACACCTAAAGCTTCTTATATATATCTAAATTTCAACATGGGTTCTCCTAGAACATTACTAAACCAAACACATTGCTTTCACC
This sequence comes from Limonium bicolor, assembly GCA_023374045.1. Lineage (NCBI taxonomy): Eukaryota > Viridiplantae > Streptophyta > Magnoliopsida > Caryophyllales > Plumbaginaceae > Limonium > Limonium bicolor. The sequence continues at coordinate 144,097,460 of CM041776.1, read as the reverse complement.
ATTAAACAACCAAAACACTTAAAACCCATCAAACACATTCTTATACACAACTTCACACATTTAGCACTACATCACAATATAGTGCATAATTTAAATTGCATGGCACTTAGGCCCTTAAATAACATGGCTCTTAGGCCCTTAAGATGCATAAATCATAAACACTCAATTTCCACAATATATTTGCCTTTGACCTGCAAATACATCAACAACACATATGCCTTTTACTAAGCCCTTAAGAGCATCCTTCTAAGTCACTTCCCATTGGCTCCTTAGATCATTTTCATAAGCAATACAAGCTTTACAAGACAATTTTTCAAAAATGTGCTTTAAGACTCCTTAAAGCACATTTTGTGTTTTAACTTGTTTTCAAGTTTGGTTTTCTTTGGTAATTGGTTCAATATGTTCATTAGTATATAAATAAGGTCTTGGTAAGTTCATTAGGTCTTAACCAAGCTCATCCCAAGCTTAGAGCACATTTTAGCCCTAATTGACTTTAAGGCATTTATTTGTGTTCTCTATGGTTTAAATTGTTTACTAATGTTTCTAAGACTCTTTTTAGTCTTAATATACCCCATTTAGGTGTTTAAACAACATACTAAGGTTTGGGGTATTTCATGGCCCATTACCTAGCCCAAGCCCATTCGGCCCACTACCTAGCCCAAGCCCATTCGGCCCAATACCAAGCCCAATCCTGCCCAAGCCCAAATCAAACCAAGCCCAAATCGAACCAAACCCACAAAAAACCAAACCAAACCCACAGAAATCAAACCAAGTCCACAAAAACCAAACCAAGCCCAATCCTGCCCAAGCCCAAATCAAACTAAACCCACAAAAATCAAACGAAACCACCGAAACTAAACCAAGTCCACAAAAACCAAACCAAGTCTACAAAAAGCAAACCAAGCCCACAAAAACCAAACCAAGTCCACAAAAATCAAACCAAGTCCACAAAAACCAAACCTTACCCTAACTTTGACCAAACCTTACCCTGACCCTGACCAGGACCTTGACCAAGTGTTGACCTTGACCAAGCGTTGACCTTGACCAAGCTTTGACCTTGACCAAGCTTTGACCTTGACCAAGCTTTGACCTTAACCAAGCTTTGACCTTGACCAAGCTTTGACTTTGACCATGCTTTGACCTTGACCAAGCTTTGACCTTGACCAAGCTTTGACCTTGACTAGAAATTCGACCTTGACCAGAAATTTGACCTTGACCTAGTTTTGGCCCGGCCAAAGTTCAAACACGCCCCAAAGTTCAAATCAGGATTGGCCTAAGCTCGATTCAATCTAATTCCATTCGATCCAAACCATCTCATTTTTCATCCAATTCAGTCCGATTCAATTCAACCAACTCAGTTCAACTCAAACCCGACTTGTAAATTAGTTTTAAGATCCAAAACCCAAAAGAAATTTCGAACCATCCTCTTATTCAAGTTACGTCAAGTTTTCAAAAGAAACCATTTTGTAGATTTTTAAAAGGAAAAACTCTTCTCACATCACATAAAACTCTTCTCAAATGCAGAAAGTTCTTCTCACATATACAGAAAGTTTTCTCCTAAAATATTTCTCAAAATCAGTGTTTCTTTACAGAGAATTCCGAACAACTTCGAAAGTTTTCCAACTCAGTCTTTTACTCAAGTAAGCCGTTTTCAGGGAGCAAGAAATGTCTAACCCCTTCAAAACATTTCATCCATGGTTAGATCATTGCTTGCCTCCCTTCCCAAAATAAAAATCCGAGGCGGGGCACTAGGGTCATAACCTCCCTTGTCGCAGTCTGGATCTTTAGCGGGGCATTAGGGTGACAGACCTCCCCTAATTGCAGCCTAGATTTTACAGGCAGGGGGGTTGCTAGGGAGGTAACGACCTTCCTAGTTGACAGCCGGGATTTTAGAAATCGTCTAACTTCCCTTCGCTCGATTTCAATGATTTGGTTTTTAACGTTTTAAAACCCGAGAGTTAGAGACGTTATTAGGGTTCGATCGAGAACATCTCATTCATGGTGTGTTCCTCTCTGAATCCTATTTTTCGACCATAAACATACATTGCCCCATCTTTCGAGCCTCGGCACTTACCATAATTAAGTGTCGTGTTCGAGGGGGTACATAGGGTAATCCCTCGGATTATCCGCCCTTTACGACAAAAAATGATTTTTCGGTTTCAAAGCTTTAAGAGAGACAATTCTGAATAAACCAATCCAACATTTCCATTAGAGCTCTAGGACCCATAAACACTTCTCAACCCTCCCTTGAACCAACTCTAAGTCACATAAGACTTCCAATTCTTGAAGACTCCCGGAAACCTGAAACATCTTCAAAACATGAACACCTGCAAACCAAATATCCCCTTCCATACTCAATCATCCTTAAAACCCGAATTGCTCCTCTGCACATTTAACTCCACAAAACACCTCAAGAACCTGACCATTTCAAAATCTGAACTTCGTAAACACAAAAAACTCCTCAAATCAGCCAAATGATCCAAATACCCTTGACTCCACCAAAAATGACCAAAATGCCCCTTTACTCCTCAAAACTCCCATCATCCTCTTAATCCCGTGAAGTCCCAAAACAACCTCAAATCTCTCAGAACAATTAAAACCTCTCAAACACTTCAACCAGACCAACTCCAAGACCAGCCTATTCTTCAATCATCCTCACTCCTCATTTGATCCTATCCTTTGGCTTTAACTGAATCTCTCTAAAAAGGTTTTGAAAGAAGGCAATCCCGACATTTGGAGACCGAGGTTTCCTCGGGCACCAATCCGAAGTCGTGGTCGTTGCCACTTCTAAGGGGTGTAACCCAGTGCGAACCCACACAGAATCTCTAGTATGATCAGATAAGTCCTATCTATAGGCAACAAATCATTAGAGTCAACTAACGGTTCTTAGAACCATCCTTCCCTTCCTTCCTAGTATCTTAGGTCAAACTAGGTGACGACTCTAGTCATTTCCGCCCTTAGGGCATAAGTCCGCGTGGAGCCCATTGAGAGCGGGTGTAGTGCTCATTAGCATTCCCCATAAGCTTTCTGGGAAAGACGGACGATGTAGTAGGTATTTGAGGGATGCCAAAATAACGGGTTCTCACCCTCCACAGAATGGCATTTTCTAGGATCTAGGCTTTTCAGTTAGACCATGTTTAGATAGACCCCCTCATACCGAAAATCACCCTCCACAGAATGGCGACTCTGCTGGGGAAAACTTGAGTAAGTTTTTCTCATAAAACTTGGTCAAGGAAGACTGAACTCCATTCAAAATTGTCGAGATTTCCCCACTTCTTTCATAAGCTTTAGGAGATTCATTTCAAAGCCACTAGGACTACTCTAATCCACACTTAGAGTGTGTTTAAGAGGATAGTTAGGATGAGAGTTCAGATTTTGAGATTGACATTGAGTGCCACATATGTTTGCATGCTTCGGTTTTGTTTACTGTTGTGTGTTTACTGTCTTATGTTTTCTGCTCTTCATGCATGATGTAATATTTTATTTGTTATTGCTTATTTACTACTCTTGTAAATGGGGCCTTCCTAGAAGGAGTCAACCCATTGTTGCATCGGGTAGCATAGGACATGCATTCCTCTGTGTCACCTGATTTGTCCACGAGTCACGGGATCCCCAACCGGTCCACGGTTGATTCCCTGTAACACCCCTACCGTTAATCCTATGCTTACCGTCCAAACGTCCTCTTAATCCTATCAGTTCACAGCGGAAGACTACTACTTATTACGGCGGGTGGTACAACGCCGCTAACCGCCCATACGGCTAGCTAGGCTTACCTTACTTACAGTCACGGTCTGATGATCAAAGTATACCGAGCTACTACAATTACTTACTGATTATAAAAGATAGCATACTCACATTCCTGGATCACCGAGGATTTAAAGTATATTCAATTACATTTCCTTTTCCAATCTACCAAAAATAATGAGTTTCTACCAACTGCTCATCTATACCCAATTTCCAACCTATCAATGTCCAAAAAGGTGTACCCCATGGTACACCGGCTATCAAAAATCTACAGCCGTGTACAACTTAGTACACCACTCATAATTCATTGATTACAATCCAAAAAGAAACAAAACTACATCTCTTCACAACCTTCATCCTTCTCTTGTACCTGCGTGTAGTAAAAACATCGCCCCAAGGGGCCCAGCAAAAGCTGCGCATGAACTCCGCATATACCGCGTGCTAGCTAGGGCACGCCGACTAATTAAGGTCAAATAGGCATGCGGTTCATTTTTATCATACATACATGCTTGCATACAACATACATTCACATGCAATACTTCATACAATGTAGGATAGCGATACAATAGCACACACACTTACTTACCTTCACCGTGTTAGCCAATTTACGCATCCGGGTTAATCGGAATGCTATTTACTCTTCACTCATTACACATTCTCACTCTTACTTTACTTACTTACTTTCATTTACTTACTTACTTACTCATTCTTATTTACTTACTCATACTCAAGTTAAGTCGGTATGACCTCCGGCCCGGGGACTACACCGTCCCACCACTGGGATTTACTTGACTCACCAATCCGGGATGCTACCCACTTAAGGGATTTGGGCCGCGGACCAGTTTAAGAGTCAGGAATCAGATCCAACCTCTTGTGTCTCCTCATCCTCACGCGTGACCGAAACTATATCGGACTTCTACTCATTCCAATTTAATTACCAATTTAAGTTAGATTGGTTAGCTTGTTAGGAATCAGTTAGAAGTCCAATCACAATCACAATCGGTCACAGTACAATACAACATACTTACACGCATTCATATTCATCCATACATTTCATGAATTATACAAACTAAGATTTAAAGAAAACATTCACAACATACAACACTACATACTCACAAGTATGCATAGTAACTCTGATTCGTGCATTTATCTCATTTGGTGATCAATTAGCACACAACACACAAATCAGAGTAACCAAGATAGCATACGGGGCATGAGGAATTCATACCGTTCACCGTCGTACTTGTAATCCGACTTTCCTTCGGTGCTCACAAATCAAGTCCTATAGTACACATGTAATCGAGTGATTAACAGTTTATAATTAACTTAACTCGTATTCCTAGTACATTTCCTAACTCTTACTTACTATGTCCTTACCCTTCTTATACTTACACATTATTTATTTACTCTTAATTACTTTTAGTTTCTTTCCTTACTTAACATTGGTACATTGATATATGTACATTTATATACGTGGGTATACCTATATATATATATGTAGGTTATTATTATTTAATTAATTTTTTTTTGTATGACTCGACCGACCTTGCAAGTCCGGTCGCAAGTCCGGTCCATTCCAGTAGCTTTCATTACGGAAATTTTTTTGGCCCGACCGAACTTGCAAGTCCGGTCCATTCCAGAAGGTTTCAGACGGGAGAATTTTCTGGTCCGACCGAACTTGCAAGTCCGGTCCATTCCAGAAGGTTTCAGACGGGAGAATTTTCTGGTCCGACCGAACTTGCAAGTCCGGTCGTAAGTCCGGTCCATTCCAGAAGGTTTCAGATTTTGACACTTACTCTCCATCTATAGCTCCCTCTCCTAATGCCTTACAACACATCAACTACCTCTCTCAATCTACCCACTAATTAAGTTCATTTAAAATCTGTTACAACATTCATTATTCACTTAGTTTCTAGTTCACTAAGTGTTCTAATCCTATGTAAATTTTGCCATAGTCTCCCCTATATTTTTATACTCTCACCACATTATTTATTCACACATTTCTATCATCTCACCTGTTTTCAACAATCATATATATACAAGGCTCCCATACATTTATCCCAACACTTAACACTCTTAAAAATTCCTGCACATTACATTCCAATCCCAACTAGGTTTCAATAAGTTTTACATGTCTTTTAAAGGTTTAAAACACTTGTATTCTCTTACACATTGCACTACCATTACACTACCATCTTACGATACATATTTTCATTACTAAAAAATCTGTTACATAAGCATTTACAAAGCTACACAAAGATGAGTATAATTACCTTGTTCTTTTTCTCCTTCCTCCTTCCTTCTCTCTCTTTCCACCGGTTTAGGAACTCAAATCCTTTAACACTACAACCATTCATATACATACTTCAATACTAAAAACTAACCCTAACATTATTTAAGCATTTAGTGTAAGTTTTAAGGTTTATAAGTATATTACCTTCCAAGGGTTTATGTAATGCTTGGAGCAACTCAAGAGTAAGACTTCCCACGCTCCAACAATGCCAAAATCGGCTAGAATGCAAAGAAGCCAAACAAGGTTTTAGCTAGATTTTCGTTTTGCCCATAAGGATAGAAAAACAGTGAGGTTTCAAGAAGATTTTTACCTCAAAAGAACAAGGAGAAGAAGGTGGTTCTAGTGGTGGTCTTGAAGCTCCAAATGCTCCATACCCATGGAGATGAAAGTTGTCCTTTTCTGATTTTGAAAAGATAGAAGTGTTCCCCTTGATGAGGGGAAGACAATGGTGTAGTTTTTATAATTTTTGGAGAAGGTTTGATGGAGTAACAAGAGGAGAGAAGATGGAGTTTTTGTGAGTTTCTTCAAAACACCATGGATGTTGCATGGGGGAGAAGAAGAAAGAAAAGAGAGTGAGGGAGAAGGTGAGTACGTGAGTGAGGAGAATAGAATAGAGGAGAGAGAATAAAAGTGAGAGTGAGGTTACTTTTATTGCTTTTGTTGTTTTGTAAATAAGAAAGAGGAAGTGAGTGTGTGAGAGAGGAAGAGAGGGATGGGGTCGGCTGCACCCAGAACACACACACACTCTACTTTTTATTTTAAAGGTGGACACATAAGTTTTGGTTATTTATGTTTCTACCCCACAACTTCCCGTTTTTGACAGTTTTTACTAATTTTTCATTTTATTGATTTTATTGGTTCTAAAGCTTCACTAATATTTATTTATGATTATTTAGTTGACCAAAATTGTTACGAGTCTATTTGACCTGCTTAAAGTCACGTTTTCCCGGTTTCCTCGAAAAACGTGCTTTAAGGTTCGTTAGTGTTTTTAATCCGTTTTAAGGATCCGTTTTCTTCGGGATTTGTTCCCTCATGATTATTTAGACTTAATTAAGCTTCTAAATTATTCATTAGCCTAATTAATCACTATTTTTAATTACGAGGTATTTCATTCCCCATGAGTTGGGTCCTTCCTAGAAGAAGTTAACCCACGAGGTAATACGGTCCAAGACCAACGCCTTGAAGCTCATGATCCAAAATATCCTCCATTACCCGAGTCTGAACCAGCATATAGTGAGCTATGAGCCTTCAGTGTCCAGCTTCCTTATCCGGTGTCTAAGATGGGCTTATGGGTAATCATCCCCTTGTATGCCGTCTGTCTGACCACCCTTTGCCTTACCCTGAAGATTGCATGGGCTCAGTTCTTCATGATTCCGCTGCACCACGGGTGTCTCTAAAGCCCAATGTCACGCTGTACATCCATAGAGGATCCCGTATTTACCGGATACCCATACATGGCACAACGTAGTTAGTGAATAATTTGGACTTTGGACACACCTGACCATGCAGACGATGGGAGACCCGTTCCCATGCAGTACTTCCCCAAGTTTCCCGAAAGTGAGTATGTTGTGATAATCACCGGCTGTGACTCGTGTGACTTGTCTGGAAGGTGATTATCCCAATCATTCGCACTCAGCTCCACATCAAATATAGCCACGATTTACTATATGCAATACATGTGTGCAAACCTTCTTCTCAAATCAATTTGTTTTAAAACGTTCAGAATTCTCACTTGTGTTAAAACTGTTTTACTTGCTACCATTCGAGAGTTTTGAAACCTAAACCCCTTTACTTCAAAATCAAAACCATCATTCAAAACCCTTTCAAAAATCGATTTTAGTAAAACCATTTTCAAAAATAATGATTTCCCAAACCCTCTCTCAAAGTTAGTCTTCATAACTAATTTCCATTTCCAAGGATAAACGGGCCATACTAGTAATTGCTTAATCGTTTCCCCGACTCTTACTTATCATATTCTCCCCCTTTCTTTTCCATTTTATTTCCTCTTTTTTGCAGGACAAAATGATGAACAGACTAGTGCTAGTGCCTGGAGAGAAGAAGTGCCCTAGGAAAGTGAACAGAAGCAGGGCAGAGGAAGGACCCAGTGGAGGACAAGCCCCAATGACCCCCTACCAAGTGGAGTGCCACCAGGAGTCGACCTTTGCCAAAGAACTCAGGGACTACTGCGCTCAAATGAAAGGCCCTGACGAGCCATTGCTAGCAGGACTTGCCCGAATGTGTAGAGTGGCCATTGACTATGAGGCCTTGTTCGAGTCAGTCACTTATTGGGATTCGACAGACCATCTGTACCACTTCAACCTCCAAGAGTTGGTTATCTTGCCCGCTGAGATGGATGCACTACTTAAGATCAAGCCCCATCAAAAGATGTCCACCATCCCCGTTGAGCGATCACATACACTGAAGTTTGCAGCTGATTTCCTGGGGTAAGGATCGAGGAGGTTGAGAGTTTCAGTAGCATGAGCATACGCCTGCGGGATCTACTACAACAATTCTTCCAACCATACTATCCCAAGAGCACCAAGAGACGAGTGCTTGATCTCTGCATCATGGGGCTTTACTTGTTCCGACAGAGGGACTTGAGAATCAATCCACGAGTAATCCATCTGCTGAAGGCCCTAGAAGAGGGTAAAAGTGTTGGAACGCTGGTTGTGGCTGAGATGGTGAGAGCCCTAGACCGTTGGAAGGAGACCGGAGCCTTAGAAACCTTTTTCTTGGGAAGTCCACTCCTTCTCCAAATATGGTTGTTTGATCACTTGGGGTTGATGAAGAAGGTGGAGGTGTACAAAGTAGTGAACATAGACACCTTTCCGACTGCCCGAAAGCGAGCGCAGAAGCCGGAAGCGGGGTGGAAAGCCTACTTTATGGATCGTTGTTATGATTGGTAGATCAATTGGATTTTGCCTGACTGGGATGTCCAAGGAGGGACTGTTCAATCAAATCATCAGGAGGATGGGCTGACATTGCTAGGCCTAGAAAGGTTTATCACTATCTTTCCCTTCAGAGCGATGCGCCAATTCGGCCGAGAGTAGACAGTACCCAGAGCCAGAAGCAATGTCTTGGTAGATCGCCGGTACACGGATAGTAGCATCAACTACATTGCTGGGATTTATAACTCCGGAATGAAGTGGGCCATCTTCAAGATTAAGTACTTTGGTTTAAGCAGGGAGTATCAAACATGGTTGACTATGCGCGTCGATCGGATGATAAGAAGTGCTTATGACCCACACCGCTCAGCAATTACCCAAGATCCACGACTGCCGATTGTGGAAGACCTACAACCGATTCCCACTACCCGTCAGGAAAGGAAGAGGGAGAAAGAAGAGTGCAAGCGGCAGAAGACTATCGGTTGATCTCCTATGCTATCACTCGTTACTAGTAGTTTTCCCCTCTTTTGAATTTGGATGTAACTCCCCTTCCCCCTCATTATGGAGTTCGGCTATGTAATTAAAATTTGACTACTCGGATGTATTTTTCCCCTCTTTTGAATTTGGATGTAACTCCCCTTCCCCCTTATTGTGGAGTTCGGCCATGTAATATTATCTAACGTTGGATCAACTAATATTATGTTTTCCCCTATGAACTCGAATGTAACCCCTATTTTCCCCGATGTATGCAATTACGACTGTGCAATGAAATAGTACGATGTTTATTCTTGGAAATGGAAATCGGCTTGTGCTCCTTTTCCGCTTTATCATTTTACAAAAGAATTTAATCAATAGAATACGTCGTTTCATAAAAATCGGGGACGACCTCCTTTTCTGCTTTATCAATTTATGAAAAGGATTTACGCTCATACTGACATCTTCCACGCATTCAATATTCCCTGGTATCGCAGAAACCAACCAGAGCAGAGTAGAGTGTCGGGAGTTTTCTTCCAGTTTTAACAACATTACTCGACTGTGGAAAAGAGATTCCCGGGGGAGGCTGGCCAGTGACACCGCGACCGAAACCTTGTCAGAAACCATGGACCAAAACCTGATCAATCCCACCGCCCCAGAAGGTGCCCCGGAAACCACAGCTATTGATGCGAGTGTAAGTGCAGTTGTAGGAGCTAGCGGTGGTAGCTCACGTCTTCCTGATCCAAGTATTCTCTACCGTATGCTAGAATAGTCAACAAGAAATGAGAATATGCTGAAGTAGACCGTTGAAAGGCTAGAGGAGCAATTGCGCCAAGAGAGGTCAGCCAAGGGGAAGGACCCATACCTTACTGACTCTGATGAGGATTATATTGAGGACTCCCCACACCCCAACCGATGCTGGAGCAATCAAAACCCTATGTTCAACACCACCATACCACAACCGACCACAGGGAAAGAACGTACCATCATCCACCCAGTGACCACAACGTTTCAAACAGCTGACCTACTTTTAGGAGCACCCATGCCATCTCCAATCCTGACCACGGTCCCTACAGTACCAACCACCTTCCCTAGACTACCACTGTTCCCACTTGCTGGAGCCACTGCCCAAACAGCCCATCTATATCAAGTCAAACAACCAGAACTCATTCATCCCAACTCACCACACCCTGACCTCATCCAACTCAATCAATACCAGTACACCACCCCCGGACATGCTGTCCGTTTTGAGGAATCAATTGTGAAAAAGTGCGCCAAGTGTCAGACACATGCTAATTTGTAACACCTGCCTGCCGTTCTCTATATGGGGAATCGACATCATCGGAGAAATTCACCCTAAAGCTTCAAATGGACACTGCTACATCCTTGTGGCGATAGACTATTTCAGCAAATGGGTAGAGGCATGGTCGTTCACAAACATCGGATCAAAGCAAGTTGCCCAGTTCATTGAGCGAGATATCATATGCCGATACGGGGTTCCCTCAGAGTTTGTATTAGACAACTGTCCCCAATTTGACGGAGACACTATCCGGGTCATGGAAAAATACAATATCCGTTACCACAAATCATCTCCATACAGACCTCAGACTAACGGAGCAGTCGAAGCCGCCAACAAAGCCGTAAAGAGTGCACTGGCAAAAATGGTTGAAATGTACAGATATTGGCCGGAAAAGCTACACTACACTCTCTGGGGTTACCGCACTACTGTTAGAACTGCAACTGGAGCCACCCCGTATTCCTTGGTATATGGGTCAGAATGCGTCTTGCCAATCGAGCTTGAAATTCCAACTCTTCGGGTCACTAATGAACTGAAAATTGCTGAAAGTGACTGGTTGCAACAACGCAATGACAGCTTAGCTCTTCTTGATGAAAAGCGCCTACAGGCATTATATCACATCCAGGGTTACCAGAAGAGAATGACTAGAGCATTCAACAAAAGGGTCAGAGAACGAAACATCCAAGTGGGTGATCTCGTCCTAAAAGAGCTGAGAAAGGATTTGCCAGACCCATGAGGGAAAGTCAGACCGAACTGGGTGGGCCCTTATCTGGTCAAGGAAATAACCCCTCATGGTGCTGTATTACTGACAGATTTGGACGGAGAAGAATTCCAAAGCCTTGTCAATCTTGACCGGGTGAAACGATATTATGTCTGAACCGTCATAAAAATCCAAAGAAGACACGCATTCACAAAAAATCCAAAAAATGCATTCACAAAAATGCATCAAAAAACGCATCCATATAAAAAAATCCAAAAAATGCATCCACACAAAAGTTGTCATTATCATCTGCATTAGGTTTAGCTTAATTGCATTTGCATTTGCATATCCCCAGTGTCGAGGCGCATCTCGATCTTTAATTCTAGGAAAGTCACATAAGTCATCAAAGGCCGCCGAACTCTTGTATCATTTTCCCCGAAGAGGTCTTGAAAGGATTTCTAACCTCCCGTGAGAGTTAAATGCATGAGGGAAACACAGAGCGTGCAAAACCCAGAGCGCTTGATGCATTTAAATTTCAAAGCACCCGGGGATCTCCCTTCACAAAACTAAATATTGATGAGAAAAGCGCGTTACCCTTCATGTCAAGATTTAGGAATAGTAGAGGAAACAATTATCTGTTTGAACCGTCAACTTAGCCGGACGCAGATCCGGACGGACCTGTAAACCCTAAAAAAATGGCGCCGCGAACACACAGTTTCAAAATTTCCCCAAAATTCACACATTCGCACATACAGACTCTCAAAATTCACACTAAGCAACTAATTAACATTGTAAACCACAAAACTACCTAATCCACCGCAGTGAGATTGAAATTCCAATCGAAATCGCAGAAATTTAAAAACAAGTTTGAAACCTGGTTCGTTTATGGTTGCGGTTTGATTTTTGAGAAGAAGATACGCGGGCGTTGGGTAGTACTGTAGCGTCGGGATGGGCTTGGTGTCGCCGGTGTCGGGAGTGGTGCGGTGGTGGTTCGGTGGTGGCGAAAATGGAGGAAGAGAACTGGAGTTTTTGGAGCTGGTTCGAGTTTGTCGAAAGAAGGAAGAAGAAAGAATGAGGAAGAAAGAAAGATGAAAGAAGAAAGAAAAGAAAATCGCGGCGCGCGATGTTTTTAGTTATGTCCGGATGAGGCGTCCGGATCCGGACAGATTAGATTTTGTAAGCGTCCGGCTGGGTTTAGCCGGACGCGTTGTAGTTCCTCTTTTTTTTTTTAATATATATTAATTTTAATTTAAAACAATTAATCTAAAACACATCATTTATTTAAAAATGAAAAATTAAAAAGGAAACATTACCAAAAATAATCAAACAAAAATAAAACAAACAAAAGAAATGTAGAAATAAAATAGTAAGAGTGTTAAAGGACTCCCTGATCCGTGGTGAATGCTGCCATGATATTTCCCCACACTTGAGTTCAGTTTAGCATTAGAGTGAAGTACCTGAAAGAGTAAATCTGCAAAACCAGGAGAACTCAAGTGGATCCAGACAGAGTTAGTTATTGAAATAGGGGGGTCGGGTCTCTTGCAGTAAAATAGTAAAAATTATCAATAAATTAAAAGAAAATTAAATCAAGTAATAGGAAAGTGTAAAAAGAAAGTGGAGAGGAGATTTTATACTGGTGGGTTGCCTCCCACCAAGCTGCCCGTATTTTCGGTCTTTGGCTAGACCTTGTTTTTGTTCTCTCAAGAGATTCTAGAAGATTGAGCCGTCTTTGAAACCTGGTGACGCGAACTCCGAGAAGCTTCCAAAACGTTTTTAGAAGATCTGCCAGGATAAAACAGTAGCTGCTCACCTTCTACATTCAAAGTGATCGTACCATGAGCAACTTCGATTCGAGCGTTGGCTTTTGCTAGGAAGGGTCTTCCAAGGATAATAGGGACCGTTGGATCTGCAGCCATGTTGAGTACGACAAAGTCGCAGGGGAAATACAGATGCTCCACCTTAACCATCACATCCTTTACAATTCCACAAGGGTAAACCATTGAGCGATCTGCTAGCTGAAGTGTCATTCGTGTAGGCTGTAATTCTCCAATTCCAAGCTTTTCAAATAAAGTGTATGGCATGAGACTAATCGACGCTCCTAAATCAGCAAGACAGTGGTCGAAGTCAATGTCTCCTATTCTACATGGAATTGTGAAGCTTTCAGGATCTTTGCATTTTTCTGGTAAGCGCTTCTGTACGATCGCTGAACAAGTCTCTGTGAGCTGAATAGTTCCTGTCTTAACTAACTTTGCTTTATTAGATAAAAGCATCCTTAAATACTTGGTATAGTAAGGCACCTTCGCAACTAAATCAACAAAGGGAATATCAACAGATAGTTGACGAAGTAAAGTAAGAAACTTATCAAACTCACTATCCTCCTTGGAACGCTTGGTTCTGTTTGGAAATGGAACTGGAGGAGCAACTTCAACTGTAGGTGGTGTAGGTGAAGGAGATTTGGTAACTTCACAATTCCGCTCATTCCCTAGAACCGGTTGCTCTATGCTCACCACCTGAGGCTCAGTAGCTTTACCTTTACTACTCCTAGTAGTTACTTTCTTTGCTGTTTCCTTTTCCTGCAAAGGACATTTGTTAGCCAAGATATCATCCACCAGTGTAGCATAATTTGGCATTAACTTAAGCATATCAGAAAAAGGAATATCTTTAGTTGATTTCTTAAAAATTTTAAGAAATTTTCCAAGCTGTTCATCAAGATCCCTTTTCTTTAACCTGTCAGGAAAAGGAATAGGTTCTTCAAATTTGCGATTGGAAACAGAAGAATAAGAAGGTTGAGTTTCAGGAGACTCCTTCTCCTTGGGGTTTTCAAAAACTTTAATGGAGTCCTTAACCTCTTGTTGAACAGGTAAAACTGCAGCGACAAGTGGAGTATCTTCTTCCACAGCAAAAATAGCTTTAGCATACTCTCTTGGATTCTGCTCTAACTGACTAGGCAAAGAACCCAAAGGACGCTGAGCCAACTGCTGCGATATCTGAGACAGCTGAGTCTCGATGTTACTATTGAATGTCCTCTGGTCATTATTGAAGGTTCTCTGCTCCTGATTGAAGGCTTCCAGCTCATTGAACTTCTTCGTGCTAACCGAGATGAAATCATTCATTCTGGCCAGTACTTCTTCCATGTTTGAGGATGTTCCTGCACCGGAACTCTGTGTCTGCTAGTTTTGGATTGGTTTCTGGTATGTTTGATTATACTGTTGTGGCGGTCTCTGATTGAAGTTGTTGCTACCACCAGCTTGATAACGATTCTGCTGCTGAGAGTGGTAACCAGGGTTGCCTTGATTCCCGAAATAATTACCCGGTCTGTTACCAACATAGTTTGCCGCTTCTTCTTGCGGTGGAACACACTGGCACATGTTAGAGCCTCTACCACAATATTCACAAGGTGGATAAACCTCAGGAGCAGCTGCTGCATTTGACTGCGGGTTCATCACTGCACAGATACGCTCAAACTGCATTGACATTGCTTCTATCTTGGCAGCCAGAAAAGTATTCGAATCCACTTCATAAACTCCAGCAGTTTTCTTTGGTGCTGCTTCTCCGGTTCTCGCACCTCCCCACTGATTGGATGCATTGGTAATGGTCTCCAACAATTCCTTGATTCTAGCTATTGGTAACTCCATGAGGCTTCCTCCTGCACAAGTATCTACCAACAAACGGCTTGAATGATCCAAATCTTTGTAAAAGGACTGCAAAATTACCTCCTCTCCCAAGCCATGGTGTGGTACTCTGCGCACAATCCCTTTGAAACGCTCCCAAACCTCAGATAATGTCTCACCGGTGAACTGCTTGAAGTTGGTAATCTCTCCTCTCATAGTCAGCATTCGAGAAGGAGGGAAATATTTTGCCAAGAATACATTTGCTAACTCCGTCCAGGTAGTGATACTGTTGGGCGTCAATGAGTTTAACCATTCTGCAGCTCTATCCCTCAGGGAAAATGGGAAGGGAGTCAATCTAGCAACCTCTTGTGAAGCTGGTGTAGAGCATGCTCCTACCAATCTCAGGAAAGTGGTGAGATGGACATTGGGATCTTCGGTGACTGTCCCGCTGAACTGGGGTGCGTTCATGACCATAGTAACATAGTGTGTCTTGAACTGCCACTACACTCCAGCGGGTAACGTAGGAATTACTATCGGTGAAATAAGCCCTTCGACGCTTGGGCGGGTATAATCCCTCATGTGCCTCTCCGGATTCGAATTCACCATATTGGTTCCTGAGGGGTGGTTTAAAATCTCTTCTTCAACTAGTAACTCAGAAACAATCTCCTCTGCTGGTGAATCTTTTAGAGGTACCTCCTGCTCAATTGGAGGATCCAGAACTAACCTTTTTCGAATCCTTCTTGTTACTCTGTCTATTTCTGGTTCAATTTCGAATTCAGGGTTTCCTTCAGAACGAGTTTTAACCATAAACCAAAATCAGATAACTGACAGTAATGTAGGTGTAAAAGTAAACTCAATCAAGTAAAACCAAAATACTACTGGAACAAAAAATAAGAAACAAATTGCACAAAGCTAAGAAAATAAACAAAAGAAAATAAAATAAAATAAAACAAAATAAACTAAAAAGCAAAAACAAAACAAAATTAAATGAGATAATACCAATATAAAAATTAAACTAAGCAACCGTGCCTCCCCGGCAACGGCGCCAAAAACTTGTTGGGGTAAAACCTAACGGTAAATTGTTGTTGGGGGGTTTAACCTAACGGCAAGTGCACCGGTCGATTATAGCAAGTTTAAATCTCGGAGTATTCCCTGAGTATCGAATCCAAGGAGGCAGTGGCTAGTTTAATTTCTACTTACAAACAAGAACAATAAAAATAACAGGAAATTGGGGGTTTTTGTATGTGATGGTGAATATTGTAAAGGAGTTCAATAAGCAATAAATAACAGGTAAATAATTGTTTTGATTTTGTTTGATAAGGGAAATTCCGGTTTATTACTTCTCTCTAGGTTTGCAATTTCTTCCCCTAAGTGATTTCTACAGAATTCTGAATAAAACCCTAGAATAAGGATAACTCGTATTCGGTCTCCCGTTCCACGAATTCTAATTAGCAAAGACCGAATCCTAACTCTCGTTATGAATCCACTGTTTACTAATTGCTTTAAGTGTAGTCTAGATTAATGGTCAGCTAGTGTTTAGAGGAATTACCATCTCTATACTAACTGGTTCTTTCCCTGTAGTCAATTGATAGCCGCAGTTCTCACTTATAAGCTAACAAACTGATAAACTCATTTAATTGATTAGATTAACAAGTCTAGGAATTCATAAGGGAAAAGAACTTTATTCTATTGTACTGCAGAAAATCACAAAGGTTCAGAACTAATTATTCTAGAGATACATAGTAAACCGAAATTAAAAGTGACTACTCAGCCATAGACAAAATAACAATGCTCAATATAAACAGCATAAGGATAGAGGGATTTAGAAGAAAAACTGATTTTAGAAGTCGTCGACGATTATGCAAATTCCACACTCGTCTGTGTCACGTCCGGCTGTCTTGGGTCGGACGTAGATGTGGACGCGTTCTTCTGCCTGTGTCCGGATCCAGACGTCAAATCCGGACATGAGTAATTGAAGCGCTGTGAGCAAGGTTCTGTCTGTGAGTGAGGGTGAAGAGTTATGGAGAAAAGTTTGTGAATGGAGATGGAGCGAGTCGTGGATGAGAGGATATGTAGAGAGGGAGAAGAGTGTATTGCTTAGACTCTGAGAGTCAGGGACGATTTGAAATGAAGCAGGAGTTGGGTTTATATAGGCTTTAGAGGAGGAACATAGGTTAGTGGTGTGGTGAGTTGGGGAAATTAATTGAGCATGGCCGCTGCTTAATTTAAGGGAGGTATGGGCTAAACTTGCTTTCGGCTGATAATTGCGCCGAAAGCCCGATTATCAGCGTGATTGCATTTTTATTTTTCATCTCTGTGTGACGTCTGGATCTATGTCCGGATCCGGATGTGAGACAGCGGTTTTGGATCTGAAACTCGGGTTGTGTCCGAATCGTTGTCCGGATCCGGGACAAGACACAGAACTCTCGGATCTGGAGTTTGGGTCACGTCCGGCTTGCGTCCGGATCCAGACGTGTGACGTCCGGATTTGCGTCCGGCTCTTCTGACCCGGACATGACCAATCTTTGTCTCTTTTTCCGGATTTGTTCGTCGTTTGTTGTGTTACAATCCTTATGATGTAAAACCTCCATTTCTCTGGGTTTTTCCTATATTTAGCGTATAAAATGCATCAGTTCATAACAAAACATCAATCTTAGGAAAAACACAGAATAAGTGGGAAACATTGCTTAAATTGTAACAGATTATAAGGTAATTAAGCCCTAAAAAGCTTATATGTTTCACACTTATCAACGTCCCTTTTGGGACAAAAGGATATACAACCCCTCACTGTTACCATTGAAGACGCGCGCACGTCAAAACAACAAGACCCAGCTCATGGATGAAACGATATCCAGAGTCAAAAGAAGAATTACCAAGATTGTCCTTCTCCATATTCCACTAGATCACTAACTACCCTGAGTAATACCAAAACACTCAGTCCTACAGAGTGCAGAAGCGTAAACCCTAAGCAGTTAATGTCTAATGGAACAACCAAATAGAAGGAACCAATACCCATGTAAGTTTCACATTCAAGGCTCAGTTAGTCACACAAGCTGAGTTAGTCACACAACCATTTCCTTTTAGAAATCCACTTTAGCACAGTTAGTGTTTGTCACAAACATCCCTTAAGTCTTGTTAGCAAGGCATAAGAGTACGAGAAATCGTACCTGGTATGTGAAGAACAGTAATTAACTTGAATGAGTGATTCCCCAATAGTAACCTATAATTAAGGTGTTCCAAGTGTTGATTAGTTAAGGGACTTATAAACTAAACAACCTTCTATTCTTACTGATTTATAGTTCCAGGTTTACCATTATTCTCTCACAAGGATTTGGGCTAGGTTTCGTTAATTAAATCTTTTGTTAGGCCCATTTCGTTTAAACTGGAACGATTTAGGATTTAACCCTGAGAGTGGCCCAACCTCTCTTTGAATTGTTTAAGTGAGCTTTTGGAGTTCATAGACTTGGGCTTAGTAGGTTAACCCAATACCGTGTTACGTTTATGTTGTGTAATTAAACCCTTAAGTTATTAATGACTATTTAATTACACACCGATTAAAATCCTAAGGTTTAATATATATATTCTTCTTATTATATCTATCACAAGGAATGTTATTTCCTTCATCTATTTTAATGTATTTCTATACATATATATATATCTTTATGTATTAAGATTTATCCATAACATTTTTAAGAAATTTTATTGTATTTAATTATGTTTAATAACTTTTAGGCATATCCCCAACCGATATATGGTTTATTAAATAAAGTATTTTCCCTTATTTATTTAATATTTATACGTATGTACCTGTATTAGAATTTATTTAAGACATCCCCTATGTAGCTTATTGTATTTATATTATCTTTATTACTTCAACATTTATCTGCAATCCATGTATGTTTTATAAGGTATTTCTTTTACTACATCTTAGGATATTAGCTTCTATAGTATTAAGTTAATATAAGTGTTGATTTATTTAGCTCCCTGTTTTACCCTAAGTTACTATTTTATTCCCTTTTTATATAATAATTTCAATGTAGATTAGTTTAGTTCCTTAATTTAACATCAGTTTCTATTTTTATTTCTCTCATATAAGTATATATATAATCATATATATGTAAATAATTTTACTTCACTTTAAAGTTAATTCCCAAAATATTTGTAAACATACTGTTACTAAATGTTAGTTTAATCTTTTCATTATTTCCCAACCTAAAAAGTTTATTATTAATCTATACTTTAATTTTTGTTACATTAAAAACCTTATATTATAAGATAACTTATGAAAACCTTATAAATACAATTTTTAAACCCATTTACCATTGTCCAAAAATTCCCAAATTTAGTATATAGTAACTATAACATTTTATACATATTATAAAATTTTTATTTCATAAAAATCTCTTTTTAATTTATCCAAATAATTCCATAATACCCGTAACTTGCAAAAATCATAACTTACGTTTACAAACTCCAAAACCATATTAATTTACATCAAAATAAACTAGATTTTATAAGGAATCTATGGTAAAAATTTCAAGTCAAAATACGTTCGGGAAGGCCATTAAATAAATTCAACAAGTTAGGGTTTAATTCTGGAAATATTATAATTCATAACCAACTTAAACTCCCCAGATCTAATCTCGGCCGTCCGTTTCTAAAACCTACGATCGGACGACCGAAAATCCTCGCGTTCATCCCCAACCTCCAGCGATTACCCAAGTACTAAATGGCCAATTCCTCAAAATCTATAGAACCAAATTCGATGATTCTTGTTACATTGGATTCGAAATTGAATTCCGGTTCTAATGGTACCGATTTCGCTAGCTATAATGCAGTGTACATCAAATACGATTCTGGGTTCGAAGTTAGGGTTATTTCGGATTTCCGAATTCAATTCTAACAAATTCTCTTAACCTAACGCGTAATAGATGAAATTGGAACATGGTTCTGACCGGTAATGCAATGTAGATTAGCAACATCGAAAGAATTTAAAGAAAAACTCACCGGAATTGTACAAATCGAAGGGATTTGATTTCGGTTTCTGGAAAAACTCAACCTTTACGAGCTGATTGAGTAGCCTACTTTGCAACACTATAAGTTTCGGTACAAATCGAGTTAGGCTTTGTTCTTGGGCTTAATCTACAGAGGAAACATAGTTCTACACATTGATAGCAAGAACTCACGCTAATTTGCATTATATAGAAAGAAATCTGACCCGAAAGTTACGAGTTTACCTTATGTTTTTCCTATGATTTTATGTGATGTCGGATCACAAACTTTAGGCACCTCGTTCTTACAAACGGTTGGGAATTAGCCTTGGGTGTAAACATGAAAGTTTTAGAGGGATTAGAGATCTACGCAACAAGATAAAGAACTCAAATTTTGGATGAGAAACGAAGAAGTTATGATCAAACGAAGTTTACCTGAATTCGGTGAAAACTGGGAATCTGGGTTACGACTTTGCAAGGAGGCGACTTTGGATTGATTTTCCGGTGGATTTAGGAAGATTTAGGTTAAGTGTGAGCTATGGTTGCAAAGAGGAGATTAAGGAGAGTAGAATGAAAAAAACAGCGTTGCAAAATTCGTAAAGATGAGTGAGATATAAGTGTCTAAAGTTAGGGCAAAAACGCTGATGGCAGTTAGGATTCTGGCCGATTTTCGTGCTAAGTACAGGCGACCCGTGTGAGCTTGACATGTGGCAGTTTTCAAAATTTTGGCTCTAAACTTCATTCTATCATAACTTTGGCTAGGATGATCCATTTTTGACGTTCGTTTTATCGATCTTCATGGTTTTCCATAACCTATTTATTGGTATAGGTTTCATGGGCTGGTTTGACCATTCTCAAAAAGTCAACCCTAGCAAGGCTTAATAAGCTTTATGGTTTCCATGATTTTATATTGACTTTTATGATTCAAATTAATGTTCCAACTCTTTCTAAAATCTTTATAATATACTTGGAATGTTTAGAAATTTTTCCAAGATTTATTGACTTATAATCTTATTATTCAATTCATAATACTATATAATAATATATAGTAATCTAATATTTATTAGTATTCTTTAGGGTTAAATAGAAGAAATCCCCTAATTTAATTTCCATAAGTCCATATAGCATAATTTAATAATTAATAGTATTATTTATGGCTTAATAAAAGAAATCCCCTAAATTAATTTAAATTAATTTAGGGGTATTTCAGTATGTCCCCCTTGGAAAAAACTTCGCCTCGAAGTTTAAAAATCAACTTGAGACGATAATAATTCTGACGAATTTCCATACCAATCCAATCCTTAATTTCCATCAATTCTATTTCAATATTCCAATCGAGATTACTCAGAATCAAACTGAATCAAAATATACCAAGATATATTTAATCAAAAGTCACATACTACTATGCCATAACGTAAAACTATGTACATACATACACCTCTCACTCTACTAATAAAACAACCGGGCATAATCCGGATGAGGTAACGAAGGTGGAGTATGCCAGTATATCCCCCTTAAAGAGCTAAGGTACGCCCTCGTACCGCTACTAATGTGAATCACAACAGGATATGAAAAACATTATGTGAATAGATGTGGGTACTTCACTCTCATGGAGTCCTCAGTCTCCCAAGTAGCTTCCTCAGCCCCATGATGTTCCCAAAGAACTTTCACTAATTTGACTGATCTGCCTCTCGTTTCACGGACTTTCGTGTCTGAGATCCGAATAGGAGTCTCCTCATACCTCAGTGTAGGCTCAATCTCCAATCTCTCTGGCTGCAGTACGTGAGAAGGGTCAGGCATATACTTCTTCAGCTGAGATACATGAAACACGTCGTGTACCTTCCCCAACTCCGCTGGTAGCTCTAGTCTATAAGCAGCTGGGCCCACTCGCTCCGTAATCCTGTACAGACCGACATACTTAGGGCTTAGTTTCCCCCTCATCCCAAATCTGAATAACCCTCTCATCGGAGACACCCGTAAGAAAACCATGTCACCCAACTGAAACTCGAGCTCTCTGGTGCGCTGATCCCCATAGGATTTCTGTCTGGACTGCGCTGCCCTCATGTGCTGCTGAATAACCCTGACGTCATCCTGTAGTGTCTGAACGTACTCGGGCCCAATCAAGACTGCCTCGGTAGGGTCTCTCCATGATAAGGGAGTCCGGCACAGCCTGCCATACAGAGTCTGGAATGGTGCCATGCCGATAGATGAGTGGTAGGAGTTATTGTAGGAGAAATCCACCAGGTGTAGACCCTCTACCCAACTCCCCTGATAGTCCAGAGCGACTGCTCGCAGCATATCCTTCAGCATCTGAATCGTCCTATCAGTCTGCCCATCAGTCTGAGGGTGAAAAGCTGTGCTAAGGCGTAGCTGAGTACCAAACGCCTCCTGCACCTGACGCCAAAATCTGCTGAGGAAACGTGTGTCACGATCGGAGACGATCGTCTTCGATACTCCGTGGTACCGGATGTGCTCTGTGGTGAACACCTCAGCCAGCTTGGGCACCTTCCATGTGTCCTTGATAGGTATAAACCTGGCTGTCTTGGTCAACCTATCGACTATCACCCAAATAGAATTCAGTCCACCTCTAGCTGGAGGGAGACCAACCACAAAGTCCATACTGATGTCGTCAAACTTCCAGCACGGTACTGGTAATGACTGAATCTGATCTCCTGGTCAACGATGCTCAAACTTCACCTTCTGACAGGTGAGGCATCGGGAGACGAAATCTGCTACATCCCTCTTCATCCCGCTCCACCAGAATAACTGCTTCAAATCCTTGTACATCTTGGTGGCTCTAGGGTGTACTGATAATGTAGAGGAATGAGCCTCAGAGAGAATCCTGGTATGAATTTCTGTCGCATCCTGAGGAACGCAGAGTCTGCCTCTGACTCGAAGGTGTCCCTCGCTGTCTAGCTCGTACTCATACTTTAGACCATCAGTCAAACCGTCTGCTAACTTCTGCCTGACACCCTGTAGGAATACATCACTGTCCTGGGCTGCGTATATCTCCTCAGCTATCGTGGTCGTCTCTATCAAGGCTAGGAGTGAGTATGCTCTCCTGCTCAGAGCGTCTGCCACGACATTCCCTTTACCTTCAGTGTACTGAAGCTTGATGTCATAATCAGCCAGTAGCACGACCCATCATCGCTGTCTCAGGTTCAGCTCCTTCTGGGACCAGATGTACTTCAGACTCTTATGGTCTGTCATAATCCGGACTGTGGCTCCATACAAGTAATGTCGCCAGATCTTCAAAGCGAAGACTATGGCGAGGAGCTCAAGGTCGTGTGTGGGGTAATTTTCTTCGTGCTTCTTCAGCTGTCGAGAAGCATATGCTACCACTCTGCCATTCTGCATCAGTACCCCACCAATCCCTCTGCTTGAAGCATCACAATACACCACGTATCCCTCGTTCCTTCAGGGATCACTAATACTGGAGTTGTGGTCAGGGCGTCCTTCAGCGCCTGAAAGGAGACCTCACTAGCCTTTGTCCATACAAACGGGATGTCCTTCTTCATCAGAGAGGTCAAGGGCTTGGCTGGCCTGGAGAAGTCCTTCACAAAGCGTCTATAGTATCCAGCCAATCCAAGGAAACCCCTAATCTCTGTCACAGTGCGAGGTCTATGCCAGCTCTTTACTGCCTCAATCTTAGTTGGGTCTACTGAAACTCCCTCAGCTGAGATCACATGTCCAAGAAATGACACCTTGTCCAGCCAGAATTCACCCTTGCTGAACTTGGCATATAGTTTCTTCTCTCTCAGAGTCTCCAAGGCTGTCCTCAAATGCTGCTCGTGTTCCTCCCGACTCTTGGAGAAGATCAAGATGCCATCTATGAATACGACCACTGACTTATCTAGCTGGGCTTGGAAGACTCTCTGCATCAGGTCCATGAATCTCGCCGGTGCATTGGTCAGTCCAAACGGCATCACGGTGAACTCGTAGTGGCCGTATCTGGTCCGGAAGGCTGTCTTCTCTATATCTGACTCAGCTACAGCTATCTGATGATATCCGGAACGCGGGTCAATCTTGGAGAACACCTTAGCTCCCCTCAGCTGGTCAAACAAGTCATCGATCCTGGGCAGTGGGTACTTGTTCTTGATCGTGACATTGTTCAGCTCCCTGTAGTCGATACAGAGTCCCATGCTCCCGTCCTTCTTCTTGACGGAAAGCACTGGAGCACCCCAAGGTGAGACACTAGGTCTGATGAAACCCTTATCTATTAGCTCCTGCAGCTGTTTCTTCAACTCAACCATCTCTGCAGGGCCCATCCGGTAGGGAGCCTTAGCAATCGGTGCCGTGCCAGGTATGAGGTCGATGTTGAATTCAACCTCTCTCAGCGGTGGTAGTCCAGGTAGCTCCTCTGGAAAAACGTCGGGGTACTCCGACACAATGGGAACATCACTATGGAACTTCGGATCCGTCCTCAGATCCGGGGCATAACAGTAGTAGGCGGTAGCGCCCTTGGACACCTCCTTCATCAGGGATAAAGCCGATACAACATTCACAGTTGGCTGCTTAGGCTACATTCGGTATGACACAGTGATCCCTGTAGTTGACTTCAGGAGGAGACGATGCTCTGCACAGTGTAGTCTGCCTCGATACCGCTATAGCGTGTCCATGCCCACAATTATGTCAAATCCCATGCTAGGGAAGACAATGGCGTCAAGAAGGAAGTCTGCCCCTTTGAAGCGTATGCTCAAATCCTTGCATTGCTTACTGCATTTGATCAGCTCTCTGGATGGCAACAAGACTGAGTAGTCCCGGATATCCTCTGTAGGGGCATCGATCTTAGCATGGTACGCTTGTGATATGAAGGAGTGGGAGGCTCCAGAATCGAACAGGACTGTGGCCTCCACTCCATTAACTAGGAACGTGCATGTGATGACCATTCCATTGCTCTTTGTCTGATCCTGGTTCAACACATTCAACCTGATTCTTGAGTTTCCAACCCCAGGTGAACTCGGGTCATCACTTGCTGCCTCGACGTGGTCCACCAGGTTGAGGATCGGTGCCTTGCCCGGCCTCTGGGGGTAGTTCTGTCCCGGCCTCTGTGGATGGCTCTGGGCAGGGCGGCTGGTAGATGGTCCAGCACCTCCTGTGCCACCTCTACCTCCTCCTCCATTAGTCTTAGGAGCTGGGGCTCTAGTCGCTGACCCGGTGCGTGGCTTGTAGTCCCTGGAATCCGGGTTCGAGAAGCACTCGAAGGATCTGTGCCCCTTCTTGCCACAATAGTGGCACGTCACCAGGGTTCCATCACACTCCTTGACAGGGTGGTCCCGCTCGCACTTCCTGCAGAAGTACTTCCTTACAGGTTGGCTTCCCCTAAATGGATGGGAGCGGAGGGGCTTAGCATCAGCATCATAAGAGACAATGGCTTTCTCGTTCCCTCCCTTGAAAAATCTTCCTTTCTTGTCATGATTCTGGGAAGAGCTTCCTCCATTCCCTCCTCCACCATCTCCCTTCCTCTTGCCTAGCATAGAGTCCTGGTAGGCAATGGTGGTCTCGCAGTCATTTGCGTCATCCGCTAGCCCTTGTAAGGTCATCCCTCTGGTGGAACCGATCATAGTCATGATCCTAAAATTCAAGCCAGTGTGAATTTGTCCACCAGATACCTCAGAGCGTGAGCTCCCTCTCCAATAACAGCGAGCAGCTCCACAAATTTATTATAATATTCAGCAACAGAGGAACTCCCTTGCTTCAGCTGCTCGAACTCCCTCCTCGTCCTCTTCTATAGGTAGGATGGATAGAACTTGGCTCTTAGGGCCACCAAGAAGGCTGGGAAACCGAAGTCCGCCTGAGCAGTCAGCTCAGCTCTGGCGGTCTGCCACCATCGATGCGCGGGTCCCTGGAGAAAGTAGGCCGCTATGTCCACCAGGCAACCCGCTGGAACGTGTAGAGAGGTGAAGACCTTCTGCATCTCGTCGATGTATCTCTCTAAGGTCTTCGGTTCTGGCTGGCCTTCGTAGACTGGAGGGCGTAGATCGTTGACCGCCTTCAGCCAGTTGAACTCCCGGGGACCGTTAGGTGGTGGTGGTGGTGGCTGTGGGATCTGAGCCTGCTGCTGAGCTAATGCAGACATCACAATCTGTGCTATGACGTCTGGGGTGACAGCGTCGGGTCCATAGCCTCCTGAGGGACCATCTCCTCTTCCTCCTCTTCGAGACATCTAGCTGGTATTGACGGTTTTGTTACTCAGAAGGTGTATTGTTGAGTCTAAATATCTATGTAGTTAAGTATGTAATATTTATAACGTCCTAAGGACGGTTCGTAGGTACGTGAAGTAAAACGTAAGTAGTAAAGTAAGTATGGGGTAGGGGTCACGCGCCTTTCTGGAATTCTCACTTCCCAATTCTACCCCAGTTCCCCAGTTTTAAGTGCACCTATAATCTAAGTATTTCACTCGGCTTGTTTTCTCGGGTTCAGAGCATAACTACGCTCTGATACCAATTTCTGTAACACCCCTATTTATCATATTTATAGCGGAAATAAAATACTAAAGGCGTACAGACCATCGGGTTCCAAACACCCGGCACCAAACCTCACCAATTTACAACTTGAAAGATTACAACAGTCACGGTCTGAACCTCGAGAAAACTTAACAAAAATAAAACAGTAATAAAACACATAAGCTCTCCACCAAACCTAATCCCATCCCAATCACTCGTTCTCTTCGTGACCACCTGTATAATAACTCGTACCTGCAAGATAAAACCAAGCAGCCCACCCCGAGAGGGGTGGGTCAGTTCCCTGGAATGGAACTGGTACGATCCTCCTAAAACAAACTTATAATACAACTCTTAAATAAATAATAGCTTGAATACAATCACTTAAAACCACACAGAGAAACAAGGCCCTTCAAAGATCAACAAGTCAAGATAACAAGTTGCGAAAGTAATACATAACAGAAAGTTAAAGTTAGTCAATCAGAAGAATCACACCATAAGTTAGTGTACATCCATTGTTTGTGTTAGATTCAGTTTCAGATAGGAATAGGAAAACGCAAGTAGTCACAAGGACTAGGAATGAAAGAAGAGATCCAAGAACCCATAACTCAAGAGTAGAATCAAGTCAACTGGGAGAGATGGCCCCCACCGCCAAGTACGTCCTTTTAGGACAGGGGATATACAGCCCCTCACTGTTTACTACGTCCCTTTTGGGACAGGGGATATTGAATACCCCAAACCTTGATATGTGGTTTAAATATCAAACTATGGTATGTAAAGGCTAAAAAGTTCCTTAGAAACGTCAGTGAACAATTAAACCATAGAAATGCAATAAAACGCTAAGATACAGTTTGAGCAAAAACATGCTTAAGCTATGAGTGAACTTGGTTAGGACCCAAAGAGCCTACCAAGACTTAGTAATATTCAATTATGATTTAATAAGGCTAATTAAGTCCTTAGGAAACCTTGGTAGACAATTAAACCAAACAAAACACAAATAATACCTTAAAGTCAATAAGAGCAAAAATGTGCTCTAAGCTTGGGATGAATTTGTATAAGACCTAATGGTCATGCCTATACCTTATAAATATGTTAATGAATATTAAATCAATTACCAAAAAAACCAAGCTTGAAACAAGTTAAAACACAAAATGTGCTTTAAGAAGTCTTAAGCACGTTTTTGAAAAATTGTCTTGTAAATGAGTTTGAATGGCTAAATGTCCATCATTACTCTTAATTAACATGTGTACTATATACTATCACATTTGGGTGGCTATATCAATGGGAAATCAAAAATTTCACTTCTATGTGCCTTGTTTTGTGAATAGTGATTTTTATAAGCTAGTTTGTAACATATAATGTTATAAGTAATTAAATTGGTCAACAAAGACTAAAACACCCTCATTATAAAAGGGGGCCAGTTTCTTAAGTGTGGTGACTCACCACTCACTTGTTAACTTGTTAAAGAAATAAGATGACTAATATAGTTACTATTTGCTTTATAAACACAAATATCTTCTAAAAAGTAAAACTTATCTCATTTCTCTCATTCCTTCTCCATTTCACACGGTTCCATCTCTTCTTCCTCCCTTCTTGCTGTTCTCTCTCGGTAATACACAATACCACCATGGAAGTCCACCTTTGAACTCTTGTAAAACCTAGCTCACTTAACCAAATCAAAACAAACACCACCATTCTCTTCCTCTCATCAAGCTCTTCATTCCTATCTTCTCAAAATTTCAAGATCACCATTTCAGTGCCATGAGTTCCACCATTGATGGAGCTGAGCTTGTCTTTCCACAATTATTGATCTCCTTTGCTTCTAGGTAAGGAATCTCAAAGAAAAATCAGTTTCCTCCATGTTTTGTGTGTGACCGAAAATACTCATTAATGGTGCTCTTGGTGTGACTTTGTTCTAGCTTTATTCCAACCTTTCATGGACTAGGTGGAGTCCTCTCTTCATAGAGATTCAAACTCTCTTCAAAGATCAAGGTAAAACAACTACATTAATGTTTTTGAAACAATGTAACCTAGGGTTTACAATGAGATGGAGCTTAAAGCTTGAATACTCATTATGTTGTTTGTATAATGTTTAGTAGTTGGCAAGGAACCAAATGCCTTACCGGTTTTGTAAGGAAACAAGAAAGAAATTTGGGAGGAAAAGAGGTAAATATGCTATCTTAATGTGGTTTAATGCCTTAGGAGAAATAAGCTTATAAAGCTTGTTAAAACTACCTAAAGAGCAATGGTGAATGACCTAGTAAAGTGTTCTCAAGGAGACTAGTAAAAGAACATATGTATTGGTGTATGTATTTGCAGGTCAAAGGCATTATTATTGTGGGAAATTCAGTGTTTAAGGTTTATGCAATTTAAGGGCCTAAGAGCCATGTTATTTAAGGGCCTAGTGCCAAGCAATTTAAGTTATGCACTATATTGTGATGTAGTGCTAAATGTGTGAAGTCTTGTGATAAAGATGTGTTTGATGGATTTTAGGTGTTCTTGAATGAATAAGGTAAAACCTAAGTGTTTGGATGTGAGTATATACAAGAGAAGCTATGGCCAAATTTGGGAAAATGTGTAAGAAGATCTAAGTGTTTTAAATGGTTTTGATGAACTAGGAAGTGTTAAAGGTGAATAAATGTTTACTTGAGAAGAAAACAGTATTAAGGTGATTTAGAGTGACGCAAGGATTTAGGTGTTATCTTGGAAGTTCTAGGGATTCATGTGTGTTTTGAGGATGTATTAAGTCTTGGAGAAGTTTGTTTAAGGTTTAGGAATGTTGATGTACAAGGAAAAAAAAATGATGTTAGGTAAGGTTTTGAGAAAGGAATTCAAGAAGTTGTGAAAGAGGATTGGTTCGTAGTAAGAGGGATGCTTGGGAGATGATGTTATGAAGGTGAAGAAGCATTTAGTGTAGTGGTCATTATAGGTGAAATACCACCTAGAAATCTTAAGGAGAAAACATTCCAAGTGCTAGGAATTGTAAGAAGTTTGTGATTGATAAAATGGTTTTGGTGAGTGATTTAAGAGTTTAGCACATGGATAAAGGTGTGTTTGAAGTGCCTAAATGAGGTTAGGGTATACTAGGATATATGGGGTGAAGTTTGGAGTTGAATGTAAAAAGGAAAACAAAGATCTGGGGCAGACCGGACTTGCGACCGGACTTGCAAGTTCGGTCGGGCCCAGTTTACCCTGTGGGAATTAGTTTCTGGAATGGACCGGACATAGGACCGGACTTACAAGTCCGGTCGGAGTAGAAAAATTTGACGGAAAGGTGTTCTGAATCGACCGGACTTGGGTAAGTCCGGGTCGGACCAAAAACATGGTTAAGGTTATGAATGATGTAATGATGGGGATTGATAGGTAATGATTATAAGGTTGTTATGGACATGTTAGGTGAGTTTAAATGGCAATTAAGGGGTGAAAAGTTGTATCAAAATGTAAAAGTAAAACAAGTTAAAATGTAAGTTATGACTAAGTTAACGGGAAGTTAAGCATTAGACATTAAATAATCAAGCAAACCCCGATGTTAATAAAAACATGTGATGTTAACAGTTGTTCGAGAATCGCGCGAGGAACATAAGTGGACGTGGTAAAGTGGACTCCGGTGACAGGTATGGTTTCTTGCAACCTTGTCCTACCGGATTACACCGGCTTGTATGCCAATGTGTTTTTCTGTATGTTTGCCACGTTATGAGATAAATCATGAAACGAGTTTACAGTCGTTATTGTTATTATATGTTTACGTGCCGATACCGGTAACCTCGAATGCGCTTGAAGGGCTAGTTGACCACTATTAGGTAAACGTAGGAGAACGGTATCCGGTGATAACGTTTCCGACCTAAGGAACGTTCTAACCACGGCTATGCGTGAGTTAGTTATGTAATGTTTGTGTGTGATGTTGGTGTATGAATGTATGACTCTCCCTTCCCTTGTGTGTGCTAACAAGACTTAACCCAATGTTGTGATTGTTTAACTAAGTTCAATGAGAACTTCTGACAAGTGCTAACGGGGGGAGTGAGGAGTCCGGTCTGTTCCGGCCACGCGTGTGAGTATGGGGGTCGTTGTCATAGCGGTTCGATCCTCTGTATGTTATGGTTTTTCCAATTTGGTTCCCAACCTTCCCTTTAGCTTAACAAGGCTATTACTGACTCACGTCGGGCCACAGGGGCATACTATTGTTATGTTTGTTTCGGTGTGCTTGGATCACTATATCCGAGACACCTTGTGTTAAGTTAACCGTTCATTTAACGAGACGGTAACGAGTTATGTAACGAGCTTATCATGAGACTGGCAACATTCTCTAGGCTCACCAGTGTATTAGACGTTTGGGTCGGTTCCTAAGAGGACCATTCCCGTTATGTTGGGTATCTTTGTTGTGATGCAATATCTATTGCGGTGTTATGTTGTGCACGTGGAAACGTGCAAAGTGTTGTTATGTAGTGTATGTTATATGTTTGTAGAATGTGGAGTATGTGGATCATGGATATGATTCCCAGTTTGTGATAAGAGGCGTTTAAGGATAACCCGATTTAAGGGTATGTGTCGTCTATTAAGGAAGTAGCTCCATTAGAGGAGGAACACTCTAGGGATGATGAATACCATGAGTGACTTATTAAGTAAGGATATTATCCGTTTGTTGAGCCCGTTGAGGCGAATGTTATGTGATGTGTTGTCACTATTACATGCATGATTTAAATATAATCAACCGCATGCTAAGACGACAATTAGTTGTGCGTGGCCCGGTAGCATGTGGGCTGCGGGATTACCATACCAGCAAAGGTGCTGAGCCCCTTGGGGGCCACCCTTTCTCTTCTTTTCCTATTTCAGGTACAAGGAGCTGGAAGCCGTTCGAGAGTAGGACGGGGTAGTCATTGTACATGGGTATTCATTTAAGTGTATATATACGGTAGGTGTAGTAAGACCGATATTGTTGTCGGCATCAGTTTATAAATACTCGGTATAGTTGAAAGGTGTATGTTGTTGTTGTGTGTTAATGGAAAGGGATAATAATGTGTAGTTGCTCGGGAATTTAGCCCATCAGACCGGTACAATGTATATGGATTAGCCTTGTTAGCCACGTGGGTGGCTAACGGCGTGTAACACCAACGAATTAAGTAATGTGATGAGGTTTGTATTTCCGCTGCAGTTTATTGTAAGTGTGTTAATGTTGGATGGGGTGTTACAGATATACAGCCCCTCACTGTTACCATTGAAGACGCGCGCAGTCGAAACAACAAGACCCAGCTCATGGATGAAACGATATCCAGAGTCAAAAGAAGAATTACCAAGATTGTCCTTCTCCATATTCCCACTAGATCACTAACTACCCAGAGCAATACCAAAATACTCAGTCCTACAGAGTGCAGAAGCGTAAACCCTAAGCAGTTAATGTCTAATGGAACAACCAAATAGAAGGAACCAATACCCATGTAAGTTTCACATTCAAGGCTCAGTTAGTCACACAAGCTGAGTTAGTCACACAACCATTTCCTTTTAGAAATCCACTTTAGCATAGTTAGTGTTTGTCACAAACATCCCTTAAGTCTTGTTAGCAAGGCATAAGAGTACGAGAAATCGTACTTGGTATGTGAAGAACAGTAATTAACTTGAATGAGTGATTCCCCAATAGTAATTAAGGTGTTCCAAGTGTTGATTAGTTAAGGGACTTATAAACTAAACAACCTTTTATTCTTACTGATTTATAGTTCCAGGTTTACCATTATTGTCTCACAAGGATTTGGGCTAGGTTTCATTAATTAAATCTTTTGTTAGGCCCATTTCGTTTAAACTGGAACGATTTAGGATTTAACCCTGAGAGTGGCCCAACCTCTCTTTGAATTGTTTAAGTGAGCTTTTGGAGTTCATAGACTTGAGCTTAGTAGGTTAACCCAAGACCGTGTTACGTTTATGTTGTGTAATTAAACCCTTAAGTTATTAATGACTATTTAATTACACACCGATTAAAATCCTAAGGTTTAATATATATATTCTTCTTATTATATCTATCACAAGGAATGTTATTTCCTTCATCTATTTTAATGTATTTCTATACATATATATATATATCTTCATGTATTAAGATTTATCCATAACATTTTAAAAATTTTATTGTATTTAATTATGTTTAATAACTTTTAGGCATATCCCCAACCGATTTATGGTTTATTAAATAAAGTATTTTCCCTTATTTATTTAATATTTATACGTATGTACCTGTATTGGAATTAATTTAAGACATCACCTATGTAGCTTATTGTATTTATATTATCTTTATTACTTCAACATTTATCTGCATTCCATGTATGTTTTATAAGGTATTTCTTTTACTACATCTTAGGATATTAGCTTCTATAGTATTAAGTTAATATAAGTGTTGATTTATTTAGCTCCCTGTTTTACCCTAAGTTACTATTTTATTCCCTTTTTTTATAGGTGTAAATATATATATTTTTCCTTAGTTTTAATTAAGAATGTTAACTTCCAAATTATATAACAATTACAATGTAGATTAGTTTAGTTCCTTAATTTAACATCAGTTTCTATTTTTATTTCCCTCATATAAGTATATATATATAATCATATATATGTAAATAATTTTACTTCACTTTAAAGTTAATTCCCAAAATATTTATAAACATACTGTTACTAAATGTTAGTTTAATCTTTTCATTATTGCCCAACCTAAAAAGTTTATTATTAATCTATACTTTAATTTCTGTTACATTAAAAACCTTATATTATAAGATAACTTATGAAAACCTTATAAATACAATTTTTACACCCATTTACCATTGTCCAAAAATTCCCACATTTAATATATAGTAACTATAACATTTTATACATATTATAAATTTTTTATTTCATAAAAATATCTTTTTAATTTATCCAAATAATTCCATAATACCCGTAACTTGCAAAAATCATAACTTACATTTAAAAACTCCAAAACCATATTAATTTACATCAAAATAAACTAGATTTTATAAGGAATCTATGATTAAAATTTCAAGTCAAAATACGTTCGGGAAGGCCATTAAATAAATTCAACAAGTTTAATTCTGGAAATATTATAATTCATAACCAACTTAAACTCCCCAGATCTAATCTCGGCCGTCCGTTTCTAAAACCTACGATCGGACGGCCGAAAATCCCCGAGTTCATCCCCAACCTCCAGCGATTACCCGGGTACTAAATTGCCAATTCCTCAAAATCCACAGAATCAAATTCGATGATTCTTGTTTCATTGGATTCGAAATTGAATTCCGGTTCTAACGGTACCGATTTCGCTAGCTATAATGTAGTGTACATCAAATACGATTCTGGGTTCGAAGTTAGGGTTATTTCGGGTTTCCGAATTCAATTCTAACAAATTCTCTCAACCTAACGCGTAATAGATGAAATTGGAACATGGTTCTGACCGGTAATGCAATGTAGATTAGCAACATCGAAAGAATTTGAAGAAAACTCACCGGAATTGTACAAATCAAAGGGACTACTGATTGAGTAGCCAACTTTGCAACACTATAAGTTTTTGTACAGATCGAGTTAGGCTTTGTTCTTGGGCTTAATCTACAGAGGAAACATAGTTCTACACATTGATAGCAAGAAATCACTCTAATTTGCATTATATAGAAAGAAATCTGACCCAAAAGTTACGAGTTTACCTTATGTTTTTCCTATGATTTTATGTGATGTCGGATCACGAACTTTAGGCACCTCGTTCTTACACACGGTTAGGAATTAGCCTTGGGTGTAAACATGAAAGTTGTAGAAGGATTAGAGATCTACGCAACAAGCTAAAGAACTCGAATTTTGGATCAGAAACGAAGAAGTTATGATCAAACGAAGTTTACCTGAATTCGGTGAAAACTGGGAATCTGGGTTACGACTTTGCAAGGAGGCGACTTTGGATTGATGTTTCGGTGGATTTAGGTTAAGTGTGAGCTATAGTTGCAAAGAGGAGATTAAGGATTGTAGAATGAAAAAAACGGCGTTGCAAAATTCATAAAGATGAGTGAGATATAAGTGTCTAAAGTTAGGGCAAAAACGCTGATGGCAGTTAGAATTCTGGCCGATTTTCGTGCTAAGTACAGGCGACCCGTGTGAGCTTGACACGTGGCTGTTTTCAAAATTTTGGCTCTAAACTTCATTCTGTCATAACTTTGGCTAGGATGATCCGTTTTTGACGTTCTTTTTATCGATCTTCATGGTTTTCCATAACCTATTTATTGGTATAGGTTTCATGGGCTGGTTTGACCATTCTCAAAAAGTCAACCCTAGCAAGGCTTAATAAGCTTTATGGTTTCCATGATTTTATATTGACTTTTATGATTCAAATTAATGTTCCAACTCTTTCTAAAATCTTTATAATATACTTGGAATGTTTAGAAATTTTTCCAAGATTTATTGACTTATAATCTTATTATTCAATTCATAATACTATATAATAATATATAGTAATCTAATATTTATTAGTATTCTTTAGGGTTAAATAGAAGAAATACCCTAATTTAATTTCCATAAGTCCATATAGCATAATTTAATAATTAATAGTATAATTTATGGCTTAATAAAAGAAATCCCCTAAATTAATTTAAATTAATTTAGGGGTATTTCATATTGTCAACGTTGTTTCGTAATTATTCTATTTCGGCTACTTTACTAGTATAGACGAGTAATGGCATGTGACACCCAAGTGAGGATTTCTAATGTTTTAACTACCGCTGTGAGACGAGTATAATTATGCTACGTGAGTGATTATGACGTGATTACCGAGTGGGGTGTTACATATTATGAGTCGCCACCTAATTTTGACCTAGATTAAATTAGGTAAGGAGAGTTCGGGTTCGGGGGCTAGATATTCGACTTATTTAAGGTTCAAATTACTTTCATTACCCCTCATAGGTCATTTTTCCTCTAGTTAGTTTAATTGCGGCTTATTGCAAACTCATTTTAACCTAAGTGCGCATGTTTATGAGTTTTTAGTATTTTTGATATTTTTTGACAAAAAATTAAAGTGAGAATTGAAATTACCTAAACTAGGGTTTTAGAGGCAGAATTAGGTTGAATTTTGTTTCCGTCCGTGGCCACGGACCTACTGTCCGAACCCACGGACCCTAGTTAACCTAGTTATACAGAAAAGTCGAATTCGAAGGACGTCCGTGGGCCCGGACATTGTTTTAAAAACCCTTACACATTTAAAAATTGAATTCCTGCGACGGTCCGGGGGTGTTCGTGGCCTCGGAAAGCCGTCCGGGGCCCTAGACAGGCTGTCCGTAGCCTAGGACCACCCTCGGACAGCTGTGTTCTGGTGGTTCCCGGCGGTGTTTTCGGCTAAAAAATTATGAATGCGTAGCCTGAAAGATCTCCAATATGTTAGAATTCAAAAGTACTCAATTTGATGTTGAATTAAGCATGAAATTTAGCAAACAAGTAAGTAGGTAGAAACTGAAACAAATGGCAAATCGGAAGCTGTAAAAGGTTAGTTTGCACTCAAAACTTGAAAGAAGACTAATGAAGTCGTATGGTTTCAGAAAAATATGATTACAACCGTTTTTGGCTCCTGGATCAATGATAATATTCACGTCGGGATTCTTTCGGGGCTCCGTTGAAGTCGGTTCTGGATTGAGTTCAAACCCGGCTTTTGACTACTGATTGTAGACGGTGTTCTTCAAGTTTTGGTGGTGGTTTGATGGTAGTTTGATGATTGTTGAAGTGGTGGGAGTTGAAAAATGTGTTTAGGTGTTGATTTCGAGAGAGTTTTGGTGTGATTTTGGGGGTCAGAAGTGCAAAAACGGGAGAGAGTTATGACGGCCGTGCTGGCTAATGTTCTAGGGTTCTTGGAGTGATCATTTGATAAAGGGATATGGATCCTTATATAGGCTTCCTTAAAGATAGAAAAATCTGGTAAAAACTAAGATTACCGATGTTTTCGCTCAAGGGTTTCCAAAAACAATTTGATCATGATATTTTAACCATGTGTAAAGGATGATATTTCTGATTTTTCCAAGGTGGAATCGAATATTTTGGACATTGGAATATTTTTTAATTCAATTTCTCGTCAGATTCAATAAGAAATTACTAGTATCAAAACTCCAAAGCCATTACGCTCAAAATGTCGTCCTCTATCATGGGTTAAAATTTCAAAGCATTTCGAGTTGATTTAAGCCGTTTTCGGAGAAGAGAGAAAGCTCATAGGGGGCTTAGGAGCCTTGAAAAATTATGAAAATGCCTCTGAAGATGACTAAGCTGTCCCTAACACTTTAGAATGTGTCGATCGAAGTGGGAATCCTTGCTACTTGACCAAACTACCCTATTAGTACCTACGCCTTAAGAGACCCTCTTCCGGGGGGTTACCCCCCGTCAACTAGGCTTTGTAATGTAAATTAAAAGGGTAGTTGATGCTTGAGTGATGCCCCAAAATTTCAGATCTTAAAAGACCCCGCATGTTGCTTGAACACTGACAAATTGTGTCGAGCTATTCTAAGGCGCTAACTACCTATGCCATAAAAGGAAAACGATGTCAAGCTATTCTAAGGCGCTAACTACCTAAGAGTGAAGTGAAAAGATGAAGTAATGTCAAGCGATTCTAAGGCGTTGACTACCTAAAAGTGAAAAGATGTGAAGCTATTCTAAGGCGTTGACTACCTATAATGAATGAAATGATGTCAAGCTATTCTATGGCATTGACTACCTATGATGATGTCAAGCTATTCTAAGGCATTGACTACCTATAATGAATGAAATGATGTCAAGCTATTCTAAGGTGTTGACTACCTATAATGAAAATGAAGTAATGTCGAGCTATTCTAAGGCTTTGACTACCTAAAAGTGAAGACTGGATGGTATGCAGATGCAATGATGCTGATATGCTAATAATATTGATGATGCTGATGGTGTTGATGATGCTGATGATGCTGATGATGCTAATGATGCTGATGATGCTCGGATGATTCTAGGGACCGAAACCCGTGCCATTGCTCCTGGCTGGCCCCATTGTGGACTATTTGCCATTGCCCCCAAGCCGGTGTGGAGGGATAACTCCTGGTAAAAACCTTGGGGACTTATTGCCATCACCCACCATTTGTTGATCACAAAATAAGTTGACATAACATAGGAGGATTTATTGCCATCACCTCACCAACTTTTCTGTCGCCAGGTCTTGTGACGCGCCTAGACAATGCAGATAGGTCTTATGACATGCCTATATGAATGGAACGAATGCTTTATGATGCAATGTAATTGATGGGAACAGATAAATTAAAGAGTGATGCTAGGCCTTACTACGAGCCAAAACAGATGATTCTAGGTCTTATGACGAGCCAAATGATGGTTCTAGGTCTTTTGACGAGCCCAAGGATGACGCTAGGTCTTATGACGAGCCTAAGGATGACACTAGGTCTTATGACCAGCCTAAGGATGACACTAGATCTCATGACGAGCCTAAAGGGCGGATCTAGGTCCTATGACGAGCCTAAGGATGAATCTAGGTCTTATGACGAGCCTAAGGGGGGATCTAGGTCTTATGACGAGCCTAAGGATGAATCTAGGTCTTATGACGAGCCTAAGGGTGGATCTAGGAAGCAAAGCGTGCTTTATGCAAATGATTATGATTAAAGTCGATTGTGAAAGTTCCAAACATGGCAATGATAAGGTGTATGAAGTCCAATTGCAAATAAGGAATACCAGAAATTGCTGGAAGATGTGCCGAACGTGGTTGTGATGAGGATTGAAAATTGTCCAAAATAAGAAATTGCTGGAAAATGTGCAAAACATGCTGCGATGAGGATTGAAAATTGTCCTAAACAAGAAATTGATGGAAAATGTGCCAAACGTGGCTATGATGAGAAAAACTCTATTGAAAAGGAAAGTGTAATAACCATTTCCTGACTAAGAATTTCAGATCTGCAATTTGTTTCTTAGAAAATGAATGTGCTGCTAGTGGGAGTATGTGGTGTGAGTGGTTGTTGGGGATTATGACTAGCCTGTGGTGTATGATGTGGAAGTAAAGGGCTTATGTGTGCCTGTGGTATATGATGTGGAGGTAAGGGCTTATGTGTGCCTGTGGTGTTTAATGTGGAGGTAAGGGCTAATGTGTGCCTATAATGTGAGGGTGGTGATGTTTGAGCTGATGGGTTTCAACTGTGCTTGCAATTGTTTTCCAACAATTGCCCCCAGTATTTTCCTTAAGGCAGTATGATATTTTGAGCTTATGGCAATCGATCGGGATGATCGATTGCCCCCAGTATTTTCTTTGATTAACCTCACAAGGTCAAGGCTTATGTTTTGATGTGGTGCTTCGTAACCTACACTCAATGTGTTTCGTGTTTGCACTCGTGCTCCCCTCTTGGTCAAAACATCTCAACCATTGAATTTGACATTTGTTAAATTTACGCGTTCAACCTGTTACTTTCACGTGATTGGATACACAACTACTAGGCCGGAAGTCTTTAAAGCTTATAACGTGGCCATGGGGTGTGATGAATGACAACGGGACCATGGTGGAATGTTTGGGATATGTGGAGCTATAAGGATGACCAAAGCTGCAACTTGCACCTTCTCTTGGATTTGCCTTCTTTGTCTTGAAGTTGTTTGGCTACTTTACACTGATCTTGCTTTTGGACGTTGGACTTGGAACTTTGAAGTCATCATCTCTCTCTTCATTTGGTTTTAAATTGGGATTTATTTTAGGCATTTCAGATTTGCCTTGCATCCTTTTCCTTTTTCGGGGTTCTTATGGTTCCCGTTTTTGAACATCGAGAGCTATTTTTTTGATGTGAGCTCTTTGGATCCTGTGTTGCTTTGGGACCATTTGTGGATCATTTCATCGTCTTGGTAACGGTGTTGCTTCTTTGGACTTGTGAAGTTGTTGTCCAGGAGCCTGGCTCCTTGCTTCCTTTGGTCACCGGGTCAGACATTCATCATTGGCTGGCTTGTTTTGTGGAGCTTGTAATGCTGTAAAAGAGGAAACATACAAAAAGTCCAGCGGGGGTGCCTAGGGTGTAACATCAGGGTTCACAAGCTTTTGGCTGTGTGGTGCTGTACCTAGGTGCTTCGTCATTCTTGGTAATTATGTATTCGCTCGTTGTTACTATTCACAAGTCTAAGCGTAAATTTACAAATTATCTCCTTCGATCGGAGTTATACCGTTTACCTTACCTTTGATTGTGGTCTCACCGGAGTCATGTAAAAATGACACGCTCATACACTCATGGTTTTACCACTTAAGACACGCTCGTGAGATTTTCACTCAGAAACTCATTAACACGTTTGAACGAAAGATGAAAGATAACGAACTTATACTCAGATTGTCCCCAATATTGGTTTGGGGTTTATGACAACAATTTAAAAGATATGGATTTGGAACCGCTTTGGGGCTTGTTTGGATGTCTTGGGATAAGCTGTGGGGTTTGGTAAGGCATGTTCAAAATTTCAAAAACAAAATACAGGTCTTTGCATTCCATTGTCGGGAGATAATTATTTCATGAATCATTTTCTCAAAAGAAACTTGTGTGAAACAAAACCTTCTTTTTCTTTTGTTACCATTTAGACTTGAAAAAGTCATCCATTTGTGAACATGAGGAAGAAGATGATTTAACAAAATTGATGCTTCTTATTAGTGGTTTGGAAAACAAACAATTTTTGAAAACTCTGAGCGATGCATTTGAAAAATGAATGTTTTAGCAAGTTGTGCAGTAGAATGCATGTGAACCCTTAGCCTTCTATTGATTTTGAACTCTACTGAACCGTCTGACGCCTGCGTGCTGTTGACTCGAGCTCTCGACCAGTAAGACGTGGCTGAGATAACCGTGACCTCCTTCTTCTTAGACTCTTATTAGGCTCTACGAAATACCTGAGCTAGGAATGCCAATGGATGACACGTGAGACACTTGGGCCTGAATCTTTTACAAACTGAATGTGAGGTGCATGGGTTGAAATGGTTTCATGAATGTGGACTGTCACTCGGGCTTGGATGATTTCATGGATGAGGATAGGCACTCGGGCCTGGATGATTTGAAAGTGAGGCACTCAGGCAAGACTGATTCATAAGTGGGTTGGCATTTATGCCGAAATCATTTTGAGGATGTAGCGCATGGGCCGGAGTGTTGTGAGAAAGCGTAACTAGGGGCGGAATGTATTTGGGCTAGAAATGAGGCACATGGGCCAGAACGATTTATGAACCGCATCTAGATGTATGGGCCTGGGTACCCTAAATCTGGAAGTGAGCACACACGTCGAAGGAAACTGTATGAAGTACGAATGGGCCACTGGGCCGAGAGAGAAACTTTGAAGTCCAGGATTCATTAGGAAGTTCTTGTTGGGCCTACGGGCCAGAAACTGGAATGAATGAGTTATACAAACTATCCAGAATTCAAATGGGCCAAAAATGAATGGTTCTGATTGGGCCTAAAAGATGGTAGCTAGATCTAGGATTTTTGGCCACGACCCGAATAAGAAGCTTACTTAGACTAGAATGGGCCTTGGGCCGAAAGAATTTTCAATGAAAAGGCTTGATTGATTTTTCTTGATTTTTTATGAATTAGCTCAAATTTGAGTGAGTTTCTTTTGCATGGACCTAGAACTAAATGGATAATTCGAATTGGGCTGAAAGGAAAATCAACTAAATCTTGGTTTTTGGGCCAAAGCCCACACAAACAATTCACTCATTTAAACCAAACAGGGCCTTTAGGTCGTAGATAATGAAGCTACGAATTTCGGGTTGGGCTGAGTTGATGTAGGAAAAGTTCCTATCAATTTCTAGGCTGGCAGTGGGCCGGTCATACAAGCAAACAAGGCCCACACAAATTCAACATGTCCTCACATGATGTTTTAACCAACTTGGGTATGTATCGATCTAGAGAGGTGCTTGGAGCGAGGCCCCGGGTCACCACAAAGGAATAGGGCTTGCACGCTATTCTCTTTGGGGTTCCCCACTCTTTTCACATCACCTGAAGGTGTGTGTCTACAGTCGGATGTTTGAATGACCAAACAAGGTTAGGTAAGGGCACTTTTAGGAAAATGCTTTGGGCTAAAGCCCATGTATTAAGGGGATGTGGTTAGACGACATCCTCCTCTTTTTCCCCACTTATTCACATCACCTTAAAAGGTGTGAGTTCCTGATAGGGGACCCTAAGGCGGGTCCCGGGGTGAAATCGGCTTGCATGGACCCTCACTCTCATATGATGCAAAGGTGCAGAAAATTAAATTGCGCAAGAAGGTAAACGAACAATACACTAAAAGCCGTAATAAACAATTTCAAGTTAAGCCCACTTTCTTAAAATTAAACAAGTTAAAATTAAGAAGTTGTCCCCAGGAGAGTCACCATTCTGTGAGCCTCGATTTTTGAACCCTATCCTAGGTTGATTAAATTGTTTAGGATCTGATTGGGTTCTAGGTCCACTTGTAACCTAAGATTAATAACTATGTCATATAACACTAATTATTAAATCCTAAGTTAGCTCACTAGAACCTGTTATGAGTCGCCACCTAATTTAGACCTAGATGAAATTAGGAAAGGCGAGTTCGGGTTCGGGGGCTTGATATTCGACTTATTTAGGGTTCAAATTACTTTCATTACTCCTCATAGGTCGTTTTTCCTCTACTTAGTTTAATTGCGGCTTATTGCAAACATGTTTTAACCTAAGTGCGCAAGTTTCTAATTTTTTAGTATTTTTGATATTTTTTGACAGAAAATTAAAGCGAGAATTGAAATTATCTAAACTAGGGTTTCAGAGGCAGAATTAGGTTGAATTTTGTTTCCGTCCGTGGCCACGGACCTACTATATGAACCCACAGACCCAAGTTAACCTAGTTATACAGAAAAGTCGAATTCGAAGGGAAACAAAATTTTGAAAAGTCTGGGGCCATGGACAGGACGTCCGAGGGCCCGGACATTGTTTGGAAAATCCTAACACATTTAAAAATTTAATTCCCGCCGCAGTCCGGGGGTGTCTGTGGCCTCGGACAGGCCGTCCGGGGCCCCGGACAGGCTGTCCGTAGCCTCGGACCACCCTCGGACAGCGGTGTTCTGGTCGTTCCCGGTGGTGTTTTCGGCTAAAAAATTGTGGGTGCGTATCCTGAAATATTTCCAATATGTTAGAATTCAAAAGTACTCAATTTGATGTCGTATTAAGCATGAAACTTAGCAAACAAGTAAGTAGGCAGAAACTGAAACAAATGGCAACTCGGAAGCTGAAAAAGGTTAGTTTGCACCCAAAACTTGAAAGAATACTAATGAAGTCGTATGGTTTCAGAAAAATATGATTACAACCGTTTTTGGCTCCTGGATCAATGAAACTCTTCATGTCGGGATTCTTTCGGGGCTCCGTTGAAGTCCGTTCTAGATTGAGTTCAAACCCGGTTTCTAACTACTGATTATAGACGGTGTTCTTCAAGTTTTGGTGGTGGTTTGATGGTAGTTTGATGATTGTTGAAGTGGTGGGAGTTGAAAAATGTGTTTAGGTGTTGATTTCGAGAGAGTTTTGGTGTGATTTTAGGGGTCAAAAGTGCAAAAACGGGAGAGAGTTGTGACGGCCGTGCTGGCTGATGTTCTAGGGTTCTTGGAGTGATCATTTGATATTAGGATAGGGTTCCTTATATAGGCTTCCTTAAAGATAGAAAAATCCGGTAAAAACTAAGATTACCGATGTTTTCGCTCAAGGGTTTCCAAAAACAATTTGATCATGAAATTTTAATCATGTGTAAAGGATGATATTTCTGACTTTTCCAAGGTGGAATCAAATTTTTTGGAAATTGGAATACTTTTAAATTCAATTTCTCGTCAGATTCAAATAGAAATTACTTGTAAATTATTGGAAATTTGAAAATCAAAACTCCAAAGCCATTATGCTCAAAATGTCGTCCTCTATCATGTGTTAAAATTTCAAAGCATTTCGAGTTGATTTAAGCCGTTTTCGGAGAAGAGACAAAGCTCATAGGGGGCTTAGGAGCCTTGAAAAATTACAAAAATGTCCCTGAAGATGACTAAGCTGTCCCTAGCACTTTAGAATGTGCCGATCAAACTGGGAATCCTTGCTACTTGACCAAACTACCCTATTAGTACCTACACCTTAAGAGACCTTCTTTTGGGGGGGTAAAATTTTGGGTATAACCGATTGCCCCCCGTCAACTAGGCTTTGTAATGGAAATGAAAAGGCTATTTGATGCTTGAGTGATGCCCCAAAATTTCAGATCTTAAAAGACCCCGCATGTTGCTTGAAAACTGACAAATTGTGTCGAGTTGTTCTAAGGCGCTGACTACCTATGCCATAAAAGGAAAATGATGTCGAGCTATTCTATGGCGTTGACTACCTAAGAGTGAAGTGAAAAAATGAATTAATGTCAAGCGATTCTAAGGCGTTGACTACCTAAAGGTGAAAAGATGTCAAGCTAGTCTAAGGCGTTGACTACCTATAATGAATGAAATGATGTCAAGCTATTATAAGGCGTTGACTACCTATAATGATGTCAAGCTATTCTAAGGCGTTGACTACCTATAATGATGTCAAGCTATTTTAAGGTGTTGACTACCCGTAATGAATGAAATGATGTCAAGCCATT
The DNA here is from genome assembly GCA_023374045.1 of Limonium bicolor. Classification (NCBI taxonomy): domain Eukaryota; kingdom Viridiplantae; phylum Streptophyta; class Magnoliopsida; order Caryophyllales; family Plumbaginaceae; genus Limonium; species Limonium bicolor. The sequence continues at coordinate 144,053,460 of CM041776.1, read as the reverse complement.
CTAAGGCGTTGACTACCTAAAAGTGAAGATTGGATGGTATGCAGATGCAAGGACGCTGATATGCTAATAATGTTGATATGCTAATGGTGTTGATAATACTGATGATGCTGATGATGCTCGGATGCTTCTGAGGACCGAAACCCATGTCATTGCTCCTGGTTGGACCCATTGTGGACTTATTGCCTTTGCCCCTTAAGCCGGTGTGCAAACCCTGGGGACTTATTGCCATCGCTCACCATTCGTTGATCCCAAAATAAGTTGACATAACATAGAAGTATTTATTGCCATCACCTCGCCAACTTTTCTGTCGCCAGGTCTTGTGATGCTCCTGGATAATGTAGATAGGTCTTATGACACGCCTATATGAATGGAATGAATGCTTTATGATGCAATGTGTTTGATGGGAACAAATAAATTAAAGAGTGATGCTAGGTCTTACTACGAGCCTAAAGGGACGATTCTACGTCGTATGACGAGCCTAAGGATGGTTCTAGGTCTTATGACGAGCCTAAGGATGACACTAGGTCTTATGACGAGCGTAAGGATGACACTAGGTCTTATGACGAGCCTAAGGATGACACTAGATCTTATGACGAGCCTAAAGGGCGAATCTAGGTCTTATGACGAGCCTAAGGATGAATCTAGGTCTTATGACGAGCCTAAGGGTGGACCTAGGTCTTATGACGAGCCTAAGGATGAATCTAGGTCTTATGACGAGCCTAAGGGTGAATCTAGGAAGCAAAGCGTGCTTTATGCAAATGATTATGATGAAAGTCGATTATGAAAGTGCCAAACATGGAAATGATAAGGTGTATGAAGTCCAATTGCAAATAAGGATCGAAAATGACTAAAAACCTGAAATTGCTGGAAGATGTGCCAAATGTGGCTGTGATGAGGATTGAAAATTGTCCAAAATAAGAAATTGCTGGAAAATGTGCCAAATGTGGCTTTGATGAGGATTGAAAATTGTCCAAAACAAGAAATTGCTGGAAAATGTGCCAATCGTGGCTATGATGAGGACTGAAAATTGTCCAAAACGAGAAATTGCTGGAAAATGTGCCAAACGTGGCTATGATGAGAAAAACTCTATTGAAAAAGGAAAGTGTAATAACCATTTCCTGACTAAGAATTTCAGATCTGCAATTTGTTTCATAGAACATGAACGTGCCGCTGGTGGGAGTATGTGGTGTGAGTGGTCGTTGGGGATTATGACTAGCCTGAGGTGTATGATGTGGAAGTAAAGGGCTTACGTGTGTGTGTGGTGTATGATGTGAAGGTAAGGGCTTATGTGTGCCTGTGGTGTATGATGTGGAGGTAAGGGCTTATGTGTGCCTGTAATGTGAGGGTGGTGGTGATGTTTGAGCTGTAGGGTTTCAATTGTGCTTGCAATTGTTGGAACCAACAATTCCCCCTAGTATTTTCCTTAAGGCAATCTGAGTTTTAGAGCGTATGGCAATCGATCAGGATGATCGATTGCCCCTAGTATTTTCTTTGATTAACCTCACAAGGTCAAGGCTTATGTTTCGATGTGGTGCTTCCTAACCTACACTCAATGAGTTTGGTGTTTGCACTCGTGCTCCCCTCTTGGTCAAAACATCTCAACCATTGAATTTGACATTTGTTAAATTTACAAGTTCAACCTGTTACTTTCACGTGATTGGATACACAACTACTAGGTCGGAAGTCTTTAAAGCTTATAACGTGGCCATGAGGTGTGATGAATGACAACGGGACCATGGTGGAATGTTTGGGATATGTGGAGCTATAAGGATGACCAAAGCTGCAACTTGCACCTTCTCTTGGATTTTCCTTCTTAGTTGTGAAGTCGTTTGGCTACTTTACGTTGATCTTGCTTTTGGACGTTGGACTTGGAACTTTGAAGTCATCATCTCTCTCTTGTTTTGGTTTTAGATTGGGATTTCTTTTAAGCTTTTCAGATTTGCCTTGTTTCCTTTTCCTTTTTGGGGTTCTGGTGGTTCCCGTTTTTGAACTTCGTGAGCTGTTTTTTTTATGTGAGCTCTTTGGATCATGTGTTGCTTTGGGACCATTTGTGGATCATTTCATCGTCTTGGTAGCGGCGTTGCTTCTTTGGACTTGTGAAGTTGTTGTCTTGGAGTCAGGCTCCTTGCTTCCTTTGGTCACCGGGTCGGACATTCATCATTGGCTGCTTGTTTTGTGGAGCTTGTAATGCTGTGAAAGAGGAGATATACGAAAAGCCGAGCAGGGGTGCCTAGGGTGTAACGTTAGGGTTCACAAGCTTTTGGCTGTGTGGTGCTGTACCTAGGTGCTTCGTCATTCCTGGTAATTGTGTATCCGCTCTTTGTTACTATTCATAGGTCTAAGCGTAAATTTTCAAATAATCTCCTTCGATCGGAGTTATGCCGTTTACATTACCTTTGAATGTGGTCTTACTGGAGTCGTGTAAAAATGACACGCTAATTCACTCATGGTTTTACCACTTAAGACACGCTCGTGAGATTTTCACTAAGAAACTCGTTAACACGTTTGAACAAAAGATGAAAGATGACAAACTTAAACTCAGATTGCCCCTAGTATTGATTTGGGGTATATGACAACAATTTAAAAGATATGGGTTTGGAACCGCTTTGGTGGTTGTTTGGATGTCTTGGGATAAGCTGTGGGGTTTGGTAATGCATGTTGAAAATTTCGGAAACAAAATACAAGTCTTTACATTCCATTGTCGGGAGATAATTATTTCATGAATCATTTTGTCAAAAGAAACTTGTGTGAAACAAAACCTTCCTTTTCTTTTGTTACCATCTAGACTTGAAAAAGTCATCCATTTGTGAACATGAGGAAGAAGATGATTTAACAAAATCGATGCTTCTTATTAGTGGTTTGAAAAACAAACAATTTTTGAAAACTCTGAGCGATGCATTTGAAAGATGAATGTTTTAGCAAGTTGTGGAGTAGAATGCATGTGAACCCTAAGCCTTCTATTGAATTTGAGCTCTACTGAACCGTATGACGCCTGCGTGCTGTTGACTCGAGCTCTAGACCATTGGGACGTGGCCGAGATAACCATGATCACCTTCTTCTTAGACTCTTATTAGGCTCTATGAAATACCTGAGCTAGGAATGCCTATGGATGACACATGAGAAACTTGGGCCTGAATCTTTTACAAACTGAATGTGAGGTGCATGGGTTGAAATGGTTTCATGAATGTGGACTGGCACTTAGGCTAGGATGATTTCATGGATGTGGATAGGCACTCGGGCCTGGATGAATTGAAAGTGAGGCACTCTGGCCAGAATGATTCATAAGTGGGTTGGTATTTATGCCGGAATCATTTTGAGGATGTAGCGCATGGGCCGGAGTGTTGAGAGAAAGCGGCACTTGGGCCAGAATGTATTTGGGCTAGAAATGGGGCACATGGGCCAAAATGAGATTTTTGAACCGCATCTAGATGTATGGGCCTGGATACCCTAAATCTGGAAGTAAGGCACACATGCCGAAGGAAACTGTATGAAGTACGAATGGGCCACTGTACCGAGAGAGAAACCTTGAAGTCCAGGATTCATTAGGAAGTTCATGTAGGGCCTACGGGCCAGAAACTGGAATGAATGAGTTACACAAACTATCCAGAATTCAAATGGGCCGAAAACGAATGGTACTGATTGGGCCTAAAAGATGGTACCTAGATCTAGGATTTTGGGCCAGGACCCGAATAAGCAGCTTACTTAGACTAGAATGGGCCTTGGGCCGAAAGAATTTTCATTGAAATGGCTTGATTGATTTTTCTTGATTTTCTGTGAATTACCTTAAATTTGAGTGAATTTCCTTTCCATGGGCCTAGATCTAGATGGATAATTCAAATTGAGCTAAAAGGAAAATCACCTAAATCTATGTTTTTGGGCCAAAGCCCAAACAAACAATTCACTCTTTTAAACCAAACAGGGCCTTTGGGCCGTAGATAATTAAGCCACGAATTTCGGGTTGGGCTGAGTTGATGTAGGAAAAGTTCCTATCAATTTCTAGGCTGGCAGTGGGCCGGTCATACAAGCAAACAAGGCCTACACAAATTCAACATGTCCTTACTTGGCGCTATAACCAACTTGGGTATGGATCGGTCTGGAGAGGTGCTTGGGGTGTGGGCCTAGGTCACCATAAAGGAATAGGGCTGGCACGCTATTCTCTTTGGGCTTCCCCACTCTTTTCACATCACTTTAAGGTGTGTGTCTACGGTCGGATCTTTGAATGACCAAACAAGGTTAGGTAAGGGCACTTCCAGGAAAATGCTTTGGGCTAAAGCTCAGGTATTAAGGGGATGTGGTTAGACGACATCCTCCTCTTTTTCCCCACTTATTCACATCACCTTAAAAGGTGTGAGTTCCTAAAAGGGGACCCTAAGGCGGGTCCTGAGGTGAAATCGGCTTGCATGGACCCTCGCTCTCATATGATGCAAAGGTGCAGAAAATTAAATTGCGTAAGAAGGTAAAGATGGTGGGTCTCGTACTGAAGTCTCGTACTAAATGGATGAAGAAAAGCTGAATCTCGCACTGATTCTAGGTCTCGCACTGAATGAAGATGTCTCGTACTAAATGACGAAAAAGTAGGGTCTCGCACTGATTTTGGGTCTCAAACTAAAAATGAGTTAGGAAGATAATGGTCTCGTGCAAATGATGAAAACTGATTACTGGAATGCCAACTATGGCAATGATGTTAAGATGTATGCAATATATGAAAGATACTCGTTCAAAACAGGAAACTGTTAGGAAAAGGTGTCAAACTTTGGCAATGTTGAGGTGTTATGCAAAAGTTGTAGAATGCAACTAAAGTGTTTGTTAGAAGCTTGCCCAAAACAAGGAACTGTTGAAAAATGTGCCAAACATGGCAATGCTAGAGAAAAACTCTGCTGAAAAAGGAAAGTGAAATGATCATTTCCTGACTAAAAATTTCGTATCTACAATTTGTTTCTTAGAAAATGAACATGCCGTTGGTGGAAGTGTGTGGTGTTTGTTGTGGTGCTAAAGGCTTTTGCCAGTTTTTAGGATTTGTGATAAACCTGTGATTGGGTAGTGATTTTGGATGGTGGTCAGGGTTATGAAGGGACTGATGTTTTGTGGAGGTAAGGCCAATGACGGGCTTAAGAGTGTGTGTGTGTGGTGGTAAGGGCTTATGTGCGCCTGTGGTGGGATGGTGGTGCTCAAGCTTTGGGTTTCAATTGGTGTTGACATGGCAATTGTTGGAGCCAACAATTGCCCCCAGTATTTTTTCCTCAGGACAATCTGAGCTAGAGTTCATGGCAATCGATCGTTCCGATCGATTGCACCCAGTATTTTCTTTGATTAAACGTGCGAACGAGTCTTGTCCTCACAGGGTCAAGGCTTATGTTTCGATGTGGTGCTTCCTAACCTACACTCAACGTGTTTGGTGTTTGTACTTGTTTCTCGCTCATGGTCACAACTTCTAGACCATTGAATTTGACATTTGGTGGATTTACGCGTTCGATCTGTTACTTTCACATGATTAGAAACACAACTATCAAGTCGAAAGTCTTTAAAGCTTATAACGTGGCCATAGGGTGTGATGAAAGACAACGGGATCATGGAGGGATATTTGAGGTATGTGGAGCTTGAATGGGTGACTGAAGCTGCAACTTGTGTCCTCTCTCAGATTCATCTTCCTTATCTTGAAGTCGTCTAGCTGCTTCATGTTGACGTTGTTTTCGAGCTTCTGGACCTGGACTTTTGAAGTTGTCCTTTACACCATTTCTCTTTTTGTCATTTGGATTTCTTCGAGGCACTTCGGGTTTGCCTTTTTGGTTTATCCTTTCTTGACTTTGCCTTCGGGGTTCTTGTGTTTCCCGGTTTTGGGCTTCGAGAGCTTTTTTGAAGTGAGCTCTTTGGATCCTGTGTCGCTCTGGGACCATTTACGGATCACTTCATCATGCTGACAGCGGCGTTGCTTCTTTGGACTGATGAGTACGTTATCTGAGAGTTTTACTCTTCGCTTCCTTTGGTTACCGGGTCGGACATTCATCATTGGCTGGGTTATTTTGTGGAGTTCATAATATCGAAAAGGGATATATGGAAGGCTCAGCAGGGGTGCCTAGGGTTTAATGTCAGGGTTCACAAGCTTTTGGCTATGTGGTGCTGTACCTAGGTGCTTCGTTATTCCTGATAGTTGTGTATCCGTTCTTTGTTACTTTTCGTAGGTCTAAGAGTAAATTTACAAATTATCTCCTTCAGTCGGAGTTATGCCGTTTACCTCACCTTTGAATGTGGTCTCACCGGAGTCGTGTAAAATGACACGCTCGTCCGCTCATGGTTTTTCCACTCAAGACACTTTTCACGAGATTTTCACTCCGAAACTCGTTCCACATTTAAACGAAAGATGAAAGATGACGAACTTCAACTCAGATTGCCCCCAGTATTGATTTGGGGTTTATGACAACAATTTAAAAGATGTGGATTTGGAACCGCTTTGTGGGTTGTTTTGGATGCTTTGGGATAGGTTGTGGTGTTTGGCAACGCATGTTCAGCCTTTTAGAAACAAAAGATAAGTCGTTCAGTTCCATAGTCGGGGAATGATTACTCCGTGATCCTTTTCCTTAAAAAACAATTTTGTTTTTTCTTTATCCGATGAATTAAAAATGGTTTGTACAGGAATTGTGAAAATGGAACTATGATTTTATTTATGAATCATGAAAGAAACATAAAGATTACAATCTGAGGTGACTGAAAACTAACTAAGAAAATAAGCTACTAGGAAAATTTAAAGATGCAAGAAAACATAAATAAAACGATCTGAATACTTAGAAAAATTGGACTCCTTGCTCGAGGAGGTCTTGAATCTTGTGCTTCAATGGTCGGCAATTGTCAGCATAATGGCCAGGCAACTGATGGTAGTGGCAGAATTGATTAAGATGCCTCCCCAAATGAGTGGTTCCTGGCCGACGGGCCAGGGGCTATAGCAGGTTTCTCTTCTGAAGCTCTTCAAACGCCTGACTTGGTGCTCGGCCAATGTTGGTGGATTCCCTTTGCGATGAGTCTCGACGTGGTAAGGGTACCGTCCTAAGGTTTTGATGCGGAGCTCTAGGTCGTTGAACCACATTCACTTCTAGGAAACTGCTTTGAGCGCAAGCTACTGTCTGAAGATAAGCCTTTTCTGGTCTTGGCTTAGATAATTTGGAGCCACTGCCGGAGTTTCTTGAGCACTCAAGCTCCAACCCTTCCTTATGAATCATTTCCTCTATAATACCGACTTGTCCCATCAACATGTCCAAACTCGGAAAGTACATAAATTTTAGCTCATGGTTGTGTTGTTTTCGCATGTTCTCAATTATCATGCGGATTTGCTCTTGCTCGTCCATTTTGGTAGGCATGGCTGCAACCTTTCTCCTCCAACGCTTGATGATGTAACACTCCTACTACGCACATGACCTTACTTGAAATCGCAGCGGAAATTAAACAACTAAACAATATCTAAACGATTGGTGCTACAACGCCGTCAACCACCCACGTGGTTAACAAGGCTGAATAAATACAAGTGTATCGGTCTGATGATCAGATTCCCGAGCATAGAACTAATAACCACATATACATTAACATAATACCGAGTGTTTACTTACATCCGTTACGGTATACTGTCACTGTAAACTGTTCACTACCAAAATATATAACGCCACGGGAGCACAGACGCATCCCGGGCCAACATCCAAAAGTAGTCAAAAGTAAATCTGCATCCTAGAACCTAAAGCCATTCCGCTTCTTCGATCCTCATCCTGCAGTAAAAGAAATATGGAGCCCCCAAGGGGGTTAGCAACCCTTGGCTGGTATGGTTAACGCGCAGCCCATCGGCTACCGGGATGCGCGCAACTAATTGTCATGATGACATGGCATTCATTATTAAACACACATCTCATACATATATATCATAACATGGGTATTGTACACAACATCACACACATCACACAAGAACAATTCCTTTTAGGAAGAGAGCCAACACAGTTAGTCCCCATAGAGAGCCTAGAGAATGTTGCCATGCTCATGCTAAGCTCGTTACATAACTCGTTACCGTCCTGTTAGATTGAACGGATAACTTAACACAAGGTGCCTCGGGTATGCCCCTGTGGCCCGACGTGAGTCAGTAAAATAGTATGCCCCTGTGGCCCGACGTGAGTCAGTAAAATAGCCTTGGTTAAGCTAAAGGGAAGGTTGGAAACCAAATTGGAAAACAACCATAACATACAAAGAGAATCGAACCGGTTATGACATCGACTCCCATACTCACACGCGTGGCCGGAACAGACCGGACTCCTCACTTCCCCCGTTAGCACTTGTTAGCAGTTCATTATTGAACTCAATACACAATTCACAAATATAGGTCGAGTCTTGTTAGACACACACAAGGGAAGAGAGAGTCATACTTAACAACATAATAATATTTAACAACTGTAAACTCTTTACATGGTTTAATCTTACAAAGTCATAAACACACAGAAAAACAAACAACACACAAGCCGGTGTAAACCGGTAGGCAACAGACTGCAAGAAAACCATACCTTGGTCCTTGCTTCGATTGATTTCCACCGTAGGTCACTCCTATACAGGTTTAAGAATGTCGGTTAATTATTTACTCAACTTCAAACTTACTAAATGTTTAACATGATTGTATGACATGTTTTAACACCCAACTAATCCTTCCTTACCTACATTATACCCTAGGGGGTTAACTACATTTGTCACATTCTTTATTTATTTTTTTTATAAGTTTTGGTCTGTCCGACCCACCGTCCGACCCACAACTGGGTCGGACCATTCCAGTGATTTTCGGGTTTGAAAAACTTAACTTGTCCGACCCATATCCGACCCAACCTTCTGGGTCAGACCATTCCAAAGATTTTATCGACCTTTGAACATACATGTCCGACCCATGTCCGACTCACTCGTCTGGGTCGGACCATTACAGAACTTTTACCGCCTTACAAAAACACGACTGTCCGACCCACGTCCAACTCACTCGACTGGGTCGGACCATTCCAGAACATTTTCCGTCTTTCAAAACATGACCGTCCGACCCATGTCCGACCCAAGTCCTCTGGGTCGGACCGTTCCAGAACAATTTCCTGACGTCTAACAGAGGCTGTCCGACCCAAGTTTGGGTCGGACCCCTGGGTCGGACGCCACCAAAACTTGCCCAAACTTTGTTAAATCTTCACCAAACTTCTCCTAAAGCCTCCTAATGTTTTCTAACAACATTTGGTACACTTATATCCACATACAACATCCATGAAACTCATTATCTATCACCTTAAACACTTACTCATTTCATACCGAAATTCCTAACACTTATGTTATTTCCTCCTTAGTTTCCTAAGTGGTGTTTCATACCTATGATAACTACTATCCCAAAATACTTTCTCCTCATTTTAACATCATCTCCCAAGCATCATTTCTTACCACCTAAACCCTAGTTGATGTCTAAGTCCCTTTGTTTACCTAGAACACCTTAAGACATTATTTCTTCTCTTGTAAAATACTTAAGCATTTCCAACATTTCTAGTTCACCAAGCCTTATATAAACACTTAGAACTTCTTGCTTCTTACCTAAATTTTGACATGGATTCTCCTAGAACATTACTAAGCCAAAACACATTGTTTTCTCCACCAAGCACACAAGAACACCTAAATTCACCAAGAACACTCTCACACACAAAGTTTCACCAAATTTACACTACATCATAATATAGTGCATAATTTAAATTGCATGGCACTTAGGCCCTTAAAATGCATGGCTCTTAGGCCCTTAAAGGGCATAACCCTTAAACACTGAATTTCCACAATATATATGCCTTTAACCTGCAATTACATACAACAACACATATGTCCTTTTACTAATCTCTTTGAGAACATTTCACTAAGTCATTTACCATTTGCTCTTTAGGTAATTTTAACAAGCATTACAAGCTCCTTTCTCCTAAGGCATTAAACTACATTAGGTTAGCATGTTTACCTCTTTTCACACAACTTCTTTCTTGTTTAAAATCGGCTAGGTACTTGATTCCTTGTCAACTACTAAAAAATATACAAGCAATGTAATGAGTATACAAGCTCCAAGCTTAAACTCATTGTAAACCCTAGTTTTTACATTGTTTCAAAAACATTAAGATAGTTGTTTTACCTTGGTCTTTGAAGAGAGTTTGAATATCTATCAAGAGAGGACTCCACCTAGTCCTTAAAAGGTTGGAATGAAGCTAAAACAAAGCCATATAAAGAGCACCTTCAATGGGCATTTTCGGTCAACAACAAAACATGGAGGAAATGAAGTTTTTATTTGAGATTCCTTACCTAGAAGCAAGGGAGAACAATAATATGTAGAAATATAAGCTCAAGCTCCTTCAATGGTGGAACTCCATGGCACCGAAATGGTGATCTTGAAGCTTTGAGAAGATAGGAATGAAGAGCTTGATGAGACTAAGAGAATGGTGGTGTTTGTTTTTGATTTGGTTAAGTGAGCTAGAAGTTACAAGAGATCAAAGATGGAGTTTAATGGTGGTGGTGTGGTATTACCGTGAAAGAGAGAAGAGAGAGAGGTTGAAGAGAGCTTGGAACCGTGGGAATGCAAGGAAGAAGGGAGAAATGAAGATAAACTTGCTTTTAGAAGATATTTGTAGTTATAAAGTAAATAGTACTTTAGTTAGTCATATTATTTACTTAACATGTTAACAAGAGAGTGGTGAGTCACCACACTTAATAAAACCGGCCCCCAATAGTACTTAGGGGTATTTTAGTCTTCATTTGTCAATTGTCTCACTTATAGTAACATATGTTACAAACTAGCTTATAAAAGTCACTATTCATAAAAACAAGGCACATAGAAGTGAAATTTTTGATTTCTCATTGATATAGACTTCCAAATGTGATACTATATAGTACACATATTAATTAAAGAGTAATGATGGACATTTAGCCATTCAAAACTCATTTACAAGACAATTTTTCAAAAATGTGCTTTAAGACTCCTTAAAGCACATTTTGTGTTTTAACTTGTTTTCAAGCTTGGTTTTCTTTGATAATTGGTTTAATATATTCCTTAGTATATAAATAAGGTCTTGGTAAGTTCATTAGGTCTTAACCAAGCTTATCCCAAACTTAGAGCACATTTTGGCCTTTATTGACCTTAAAGCACATTTTGTGTTTCCTATCGTTTAGATTTGTTTACTAGTGCTTCTAAGACTCTTTTTAGTTTTAATATACCATATTTAAATGTTTAGACAACATAATTAGGTTTGGGGTATTTCAATCTACCCCCTTAAAAGTACTTTGTCCCCAAAGTTCATACTTCCACATATCCTAAATGTTAGAACACGGGAACACATATCAACAACACCTCCATAACAACATTAACAACATCTTTACATTACATCGGACACACGGTCCAAACAACAAAACATCACAACATCATTCAGACTCAGCGGTCTGTAATATAACAGGGTAACAACATAACAACACAACACAGACAATGTATCCAAATACATGTCATACACATAACCGAAACGGCTCTACCCCCCTTAAATAGGGGTACGCCCCGTACACTATACATACAAACACTGAGAAGTAAACAATGACGGGTACTTCGCCTTCATCTTATCTTCCAGCTCCCAAGTGGCCTCCTCAACGTCCTGGTTAGACCAGAGAACCTTCACCAGTCTCACAGACTTATGGCGAGTGTCTCGAGTCTTAGTATCCAGAATGCGTACCGGAGTCTCCACTGATCGCATGGTCGGCTCTAAAGTTAGCCTTTCAGGCTGAAGTACATGAGACGGATGAGACATATATTTCTTCAACTGGGACACATGAAATACATCATGTACCTTGCCCAGCTCGGCGGGTAAATCAAGTCTGTAAGCTACCGGGCCGATTCGCTCCGTCACAACATAAGGCCCCACATATTTCGGACTCAACTTGCCTTTCTGGCCAAAACGAAACACTCCCTTCATGGGGGATACTCTCAAAAACACCTGATCGCCCACGGCGAACTCCAGGTCACGTCTGCGCACATCTGCGTACGACTTCTGTCTATCCTGAGCTGTTTTCATGTTAGCCCGGATCTGGCGAACTTCTGCCTGAACTTGTTCTAGATACTCTGGTCCTATAATGACCGTCTCACTCGACTCATCCCAACATAATGGCGTGCGGCATGGTCTACCGTACAAAGCCTGGAAGGGAGACATCTTGATCGAAGCATGGTAACTGTTGTTGTAGCTAAACTCGATCAGATGTAACTTGTCAATCCAGCTGGTCTGAAAGTCAAGTGCACATGCACGTAACATATCCTCAAGTGTCTGGATGGTGCGCTCACTCTGACCATCTGTCTGTGGGTGAAACGCTGTACTCAATTTCAGTTCGGTACCCAATGCTTCTCGTGTAGACTTCCAATATCTCGATAAGAATCTGGTATCTCTGTCAGATACAATCTTTTTCGGTACCCCATGGTGTCTTACAATCTCTCTGTCGAAGAGTTCTGCCAATTTTGCCACTTTCCAGGTGTCCTTCATCGGAATGAATCGGGCCACCTTGGTCAGTCGGTCAACAACAACCCAAATCATATTCAGACCTCCCCTTGTAGGCGGAAGCCCTACTACGAAGTCCATAGAAATGTCATGGAACTACCACTCAGGCACTGGCATTGGCTGTACCATACCACCAGGCCTTCGGTGCTCAAACTTGACCTTCTGACAAGTGAGACACCTCAACACATAGTCATTCACATCCTTTTTCATTCCAGTCCACCAAAAATATCTTTTCATACCCTTATACATCTTTGAAGCTCCGGGGTGAATCGAAGTAGTAGAACAATGGGATTCACTCAATATGCGCTCCTTCAACACAGCGCTACTCCTCGGTATACACAATCGGCCATTAAGCCTAATCAGGTCATCATCGTGGAGTCTGAAGTCGTACTTCTGACCCTCAAATGTGCCATCAACAAGCTTCTGTCTAATCTCCATCATGTACTGATCCGTCATCTGAGCACTCCGCACCTCTTCAACCAAGCTAGAATGAGAGACTAGCGAATGGAGAGAGTGTGCTCGGTGACTCAGTGCGTCAGCTACCACATTTGCCTTACCCTCCTTATATTGAAGATTAATGTCGTAGTCATTCAGAAATTCAACCCACCTTCTTTGTCTCATGTTCAACTCCTTCTGAGTGAACAAGTACTCTAAACTCTTGTGGTCAGAATAAATCGTCACACGTACCCCATACAAGTGATGTCGCCATATCTTCAGTGCGAAGAAAATGGCCCCCAATTCTAAGTCATGGGTAGGGTAGTTCTCTTCATGCTTCTTCAGCTGTCGGGAGGCGTAAGCTACGACCTTCCCGTGTTGCATCAACACACAACCCATACCTCTGCCTGATGCGTCGCAATAGACCTCAAAACCATCTGGACCGTCTGGTAAAGTCAGGACCGGTGCAGATGTCAGAGCATCCTTGAGACTCTGAAAAGAACTCTCACAGTCGACTGTCCACTCGAATGGTACATCCTTTTTCATCAAGGAAGTCATCGGCTTCGAGACACTGGAGAAGTCCTTTACAAACCTCATATAATAACCTGCCAGACCGAGGAAGCTCCTGATATCGGTAACTGTCTTCGGCCTAGGCCAGGTGCGCACTGCATCAATCTTTGCTGGATCAACAGCGATCCCGGCCTCAGAAATCACATGACCAAGAAAGGATACTTGGTTCAACCAAAATTCACACTTTGAAAATTTCGCATACAACTGATTCTTCCTCAATGTTTGTAACACATTTCTCAGGTGGCTTTCATGCTCACCTCTCGATTTCGAGTATACAAGTATATCGTCGATGAAGACTACCACTGACTTGTCCAACTGATCTTGGAACAAGCGGTTCATTAAGTCCATGAACTTAGCTGGTGCATTGGATAAGCCAAACGGCATAACTGTGAACTCATAATGCCCATACCTAGTTCTGAATGCTGTCTTCTCGATATCATTGTCACGGATGGCAATCTGATGGTATCCGGATCGTAGATCTATCTTGGAGAATACTGATGCTCCCCTCAACTGATCAAATAGATTGTCGATGCGTGGTAAAGGGTAACGGTTCTTCACCGTAACTGCATTCAGCTCTCGATAGTCAATACACAGGCGGAGGCTACCGTCCTTCTTCTTCACGAAGAGGACTGGCGCTCCCCATGGTGAAACGCTAGGGCGGATAAACCCCTTGTCGAGTAAGTCTCTCAGCTGCTCCTTGAGCTCTGTCATTTCTGCTGGAGCCATACGATAGGGCGCCTTCACAATTGGTCCGGTGCCCGGAACCAAATCGATCTCAAACTCCACTTCCCGTGCTGGCGGCATGCCCGGCAGTTCCTTAGGAAATACATCAGGAAACTCTGACACTACCGGCACATCAGGACTAAACTCTGGGTCTCTCTCTATGTCCTGGACATAGCAGAGGTATACATCACTCCCTCGTCGTAATTCACGATACATAGCCATGGCGGTGTTGATGTGAGTCGAAGGCTCCCTGGGCCTCTGGCGGTAAGATATGGTAACCCCAGATGGACTCCGAAGAAGCAGACGATGCTCGGCACACAGGATTCTGCCCTTGTACCGCTCCAACCAGTTCATCCCGACAATCACATCAAAATCAAGTCCGTCGAACTCTATCAAGTCGATCGGAAATTCTTCACTTCTGATTCGTACAACAACATCTCGGTGGTAGCGGGTACACCTGATCCGCTCTTTCGACGGGAGAGTGACTAGGAAGTCTGGCATCTCATCACCGTCTAACCCCAGCCTCTTGGCACAGGATAGCGAAATGAATGTATGTGAGGCTCCGGAGTCGAACAAGATCGAAGCGTCCACGCCATTAACTGGAAAGGTACCGGTGAGGATTGTGCCGCTCCTGCCGGCTTCTGCCTCATTGCAGACACTCAGTATACCTCCCGTTCCGAGTGCACAGCCTAATTCATTGGCAAACTAATAAGTATTGGGTAACAACACGGTCTATATGCTTCAAACAACTCCACTTTATTCATTAACACACTCTTTTTACAACATTTGTTGGCTTATATTGTCGCCACGATTAACACTTACAACGTCCTTAACATACACTGGTTTATCACATCACATAATTATACAAGGCTTAAAACTGTCTGAAGGTCAAATTCAAACGTCTGGGTTTCATGTGTGTGGCATTGATCACTGCCAACGGTGCGGTATTCAGTTTGATCTTCCTGATGCCATGATATAGCATCCTTGACTGCCCACCCATGATTAACACATCTCCTGATTTCAACACTAGTTTCTTTGCGAGATCAGCACGCTTCTGCTCGCCGTACACAAACACTGCGGTATCACCAATGGACCAAGACACCATGGGTACTCCCTTACTTAGAGACTCGGGTGACTCGTCCTTATCTTGGTGTAAACCTAACCGTCCACCTTTCTGGTAGAAGTTCACAATGCATAGATCTGCTTTCACATTTGGAATTGAATCCGTTTCAACTTGTTGAGCAATTCCCACGACGTGGTTAACGACCGCAAGGAACTCCTCAGGTATACTTGGTACCGTTGCTCCATCTTCAGCTCGCACTTCTTGATATGTCTTGGTGTAAGGGTTCAGTCCTTACCCATGCACATCATCTTCAATTGCATTTTTGATCCGTTCGGGTATTCGGGGGTGTAGAAACCTCTTGGTTTTGCTCCAAGTTCGTCGCATCGTCTGATGATATGGATTTGTGCTTCCGGTGTCAGGTATCCATTTAAGAGTACCATACCTGGTTGGATGACCTGACATTGCTCCATTGGAAAGTCGGTGGTGTTGATGGTGGTTTCTTCAGGGTTTGGTGTGGGTGGAATTGGATAACATATATTGAAGGTTCCTTTAAGTTTAGAGTATTCTAATTAGGTGACTTTCACACTATACTTTAATTATTTACTCACATGGTTGTTTACTTAAACTCACTAACGCACATGCATGAAATGCGGTATGCAATCACTTATTTCACTCAATAGTTTAGGCGGTACCTGGTCTAGAAGAGGGCCCTGGCGCCTCAGACCGGTCCACCACATTCAGGGCGGCCTTGCCGGACCCCGACCCCTTCCCCTTCTGGGAATCTGTGTATCTCTGATCTGGGGGTGGCTGATTCGCCGTCTTCGGGCCATCGGTGGTCGCGTGGCCCTTACCCTCCATTGCCCCTTGGGCCTGTAGTTTCTACTGTTCGGGTTCTGCCAGCACTCATAGTCGCGGTGACCCATCTTTTTGCAGTATCGGCACTGCACATCATTACCCTTGCAGTCCTTGCCGGGATGGTCTCCGTTACACCACTTGCAGTAATAGTGGCGCTCCGGTCCAGAGCCCGTGCTAGCTGCTAACACATCACACACTCAGTACATACTTCACAAGTTAATAAACACACTAAATTTCGGTATTGAAATTTGTTAATTACCCTTGGGTGGGTAAGAACGAAGGGGCTTGGCCGCATACGCATAGGTGAGCTGCAGAGGCTCCTCAGCAGTGGTGGTCTGGGTCTGGACCTTGCCACCCTGTTGCTGTCCTTTCTGGGACTGGGGGTATGACTTCTTCTTCTTTCCTCCCCATTGCCCTTGCGTGCCTTGGCCCTCGTTCATGGCCTTGCGCTTGAGCGCACTCTCCTCATCCCTCAGACGGACGGTGATCTCCACAATTGCAGCGGCATGGTAGCACTCCTATATTTAGGGTGTCAGTTATGCCCCGCCAACAAATTCACATCACATTAACACATTGTACACACTTATTCACATCACACTGTAGTCCCATTACCTGCAAAGTAGTATATCCAGTTGGCCCCATGCCATAACATATGCGGTAGCTCAGTCCGTTGTAGAAACGGTTCACAAGAATCCGGTCTGAGTAACCCAGATCCGGTAGCAGGTGGATAAGTCCGATGAAGGCTGAGTAGTACTCATCTACCGTCATCTTATCCCCTTGCCTCAGATTGTCCAGCTCCAGGCGCTTGGCCTCTTGCACGTGTATCGGGTAGTACTTGGCTCGCAGCAGAGCCGTGTACTCCCTCCACTGAAAGGTTGGGTCAGCAACTCTGCCCTCCCGTACTAGCTTCCACCAGCTCTGTGCCGAACCCTTCAAGTAGTATGCGGCAAGTCGAACCTTGACCTCCTCAGGTACTGCTAAGGTCTCGAAGGCGGTCTCCATCTCGGAGATGTACGCCTCCAGCTTACGAGGATCGGTCTCTCCACTAAATGATGGTGGCCTCAGATCAGCCAACGCCTTGACCCAGTTGGTCTCTCGCGGCGGTGGCGGTGGTGGTGGTTAAACTCCGGGCTATTGCCCCCGCTGAATCGCAGCTACAAGTTGGGGTACCATCTGGGCTACGGCGGCTGCTACTGCCTCAGCCATAACCTGAGCCGTAGTATTCTCGCCCTGGTCACCCGTATCTCCATTGCCGTGTCCACGACCTCTACCTCTCGGTCGACCTGACATCTGAATTCACACGAACATTCATTAGCAATATGCTTGCACACTTATCGGTCCAACGATTGTAACGCTTCCCGATAATAAGGTATCTCCACACTTAGTTAGTGGTTAACCTTTCCGTAGCTGTTCGCTTAGGTAACTGTTGTTAGGTTTCCTAACTCGGTAGATTCCTAAGCTCGGTATTCTAGTCATCAGAGCGATACTTCGCTCTGATACCACTTTTTGTAACACCCCTACTACGCACATGACCTTACTTGAAATCGCAGCGGAAATTAAACAACTAAACAATATCTAAACGATTGGTGCTACAACGCCGTCAACCACCCACGTGGTTAACAAGGCTGAATAAATACAAGTGTATCGGTCTGATGATCAGACTCCCGAGCATAGAACTAATAACCACATATAAATTAACATAATACCGAGTGTTTACTTACATCCGTTACGGTATACTGTCACTGTAAACTGTTCACTACCAAAATATATAACGCCACGGGAGCACAGGCGCATCCCGGGCCAACATCCAAAAGTAGTCAAAAGTAAATCTGCATCCTAGAACCTAAAGCCATTCCGCTTCTTTGATCCTCATCCTGTAGTAAAAGAAATATGGAGCCCCCGAGGGGGTCAGCAACCCTTGGCTGGTATGGTTAACGCGCAGCCCATCGGCTACCGGGATGCGCGCAACTAATTGTCATGATGACATGGCATTCATTATTAAACACACATCTCATACATGTATATCATAACATGGGTATTGTACACAACATCACACACATCACACAAGAACAATTTCCTTTTAGGAAGAGAGCCAACACAGTTAGTCCCCATAGAGAGCCTAGAGAATGTTGCCATGCTCATGCTAAGCTCGTTACATAACTCGTTACCGTCCTGTTAGATTGAACGGATAACTTAACACATGGTGCCTCTGGTATAGTGATCCAAGCACACCGAAATAACACATAGTATGCCCCTGTGGCCCGACGTGAGTCAGTAAAATAGCCTTGGTTAAGCTAAAGGGAAGGTTGGAAACCAAATTGGAAAACAACCATAACATACAAAGAGAATCGAACCGGTTATGACATCGACTCCCATACTCACACGCGTGGCCGGAACAGACCGGACTCCTCACTTCCCCCGTTAGCACTTGTTAGCAGTTCATTATTGAACTCAATACACAATTCACAAATATAGGTCGAGTCTTGTTAGACACACACAAGGGAAGAGAGAGTCATACTTAACAACATAATAATATTTAACAACTGTAAACTCTTTACATGGTTTAATCTTACAAAGTCATAAACACACAGAAAAACAAACATTACCCAAGCCGGTGTAAACCGGTAGGCAACAGACTGCAAGAAAACCATACCTTGGTCCTTGCTTCGATTGATTTCCACTGTAGGTCACTCCTATACAGGTTTAAGAATGTCGGTTAATTATTTACTCAACTTCAAACTTACTAAATGTTTAACATGATTGTATGACATGTTTTAACACCCAACTAATCCTTCCTTACCTACATTATACCCTAGGGGGTTAACTACATTTGTCACATTCTTTATTTATTTTTTTTATAAGTTTTGGTCTGTCCGACCCACCGTCCGACCCACAACTGGGTCGGACCATTCCAGTGATTTTCGGGTTTGAAAAACTTAACTTGTCTGACCCATATCCGACCCAACCTTCTAGGTCGGACCATTCCAGAGATTTTATCGACCTTTGAACATACATGTCCGACCCATGTCCGACTCACTCGTCTGGGTCGGACCATTACAGAACTTTTACCGCCTTACAAAAACACGACTGTCCGACCCACGTCCGACGCACTCGACTGGGTCGGACCATTCCAGAACATTTTCCGTCTTTCAAAACATGACCGTCCGACCCATGTCCGACCCAAGTCCTCTGCGTCGGACCGTTCCAGAACAATTTCCTGACGTCTAACAGAGGCTGTCCGACCCAAACTAGTGTCGGACCCCTGGGTCGGACGCCACCAAAACTTGCCCAAACTTTGTCAAATCTTCACCAAACTTCTCCTAAAGTCTCCTAATGTTTTCTAACAACATTTGGTACACTTATATCCACATACAACATCCATGAAACTCATTATCTATCACCTTAAACACTTACTCATTTCATACCGAAATTCCTAACACTTATGTTATTTCCTCCTTAGTTTCCCAAGTGGTGTTTCATACCTATGATAACTACTATCCCAAAATGCTTTCTCCTCATTTTAACATCATCTCCCAAGCATCATTTCTTACCACCTAAACCCTAGTTGATGTCTAAGTCCCTTTGTTTACCTAGAACACCTTAAGACATTATTTCTTCTCTTGTAAAATACTTAAGCATTTCCAACATTTCTAGTTCACCAAGCCTTATATAAACACTTAGAACTTCTTGCTTCTTACCTAAATTTTGACATGGATTCTCCTAGAACATTACTAAGCCAAAACACATTGTTTTCTCCACCAAGCACACAAGAACACCTAAATTCACCAAGAACACTCTCACACACAAAGTTTCACCAAATTTACACTACATCATAATATAGTGCATAATTTAAATTGCATGGCACTTAGGCCCTTAAAATGCATGGCTCTTAGGCCCTTAAAGGGTATAACCCTTAAACACTGAATTTCCACAATATATATGCCTTTAACCTGCAATTACATACAACAACACATATGTCCTTTTACTAATCTCTTTGAGAACATTTCACTAAGTCATTTACCATTTGCTCTTTAGGTAATTTTAACAAGCATTACAAGCTCCTTTCTCCTAAGGCATTAAACTACATTAGGTTAGCATGTTTACCTCTTTTCACACAACTTCTTTCTTGTTTAAAATCGGCTAGGTACTTGATTCCTTGTCAACTACTAAACAATATACAAGCAATGTAATGAGTATACAAGCTCCAAGCTTAAACTCATTGTAAACCCTAGTTTTTACATTGTTTCAAAAACATTAAGATAGTTGTTTTACCTTGGTCTTTAAAGAGAGTTTGAATATCTATCAAGAGAGGACTCCACCTAGTCCTTGAAAGGTTGGAATGAAGCTAAAACAAAGCCATATAAAGAGCACCTTCAATGGGCATTTTCGGTCAACAACAAAACATGGAGGAAATGAAGTTTTTATTTGAGATTCCTTACCTAGAAGCAAGGGAGAACAATAATATGTAGAAATATAAGCTCAAGCTCCTTTAATGGTGGAACTCCATGGCACCGAAATGGTGATCTTGAAGCTTTGAGAAGATAGGAATGAAGAGCTTGATGAGACTAAGAGAATGGTGGTGTTTGTTTTTGATTTGGTTAAGTGAGCTAGAAGTTACAAGAGATCAAAGATGGAGTTTAATGGTGGTGGTGTGGTATTACCGTGAAAGAGACGAAGAAGAGAGGTTGAAGAGAGCTTGGAACCGTGGGAATGCAAGGAAGAAGGGAGAAATGAAGATAAACTTGCTTTTAGAAGATATTTGTAGTTATAAAGTAAATAGTACTTTAGTTAGTCATATTTATTTACTTAACATGTTAACAAGAGATTGGTGAGTCACCACACTTAAGAAAACCGGCCCCCAATAGTACTTAGGGGTATTTTAGTCTTCATTTGTCAATTGTCTCACTTATAGTAACATATGTTACAAACTAGCTTATAAAAGTCACTATTCATAAAAACAAGGCACATAGAAGTGAAATTTTTGATTTCTCATTGATATAGACTTCCAAATGTGATACTATATAGTACACATATTAATTAAAGAGTAATGATGGACATTTAGCCATTCAAAACTCATTTACAAGACAATTTTTCAAAAATGTGCTTTAAGACTCCTTAAAGCACATTTTGTGTTTTAACTTGTTTTAATGCTTGGTTTTCTTTTCTAATTGGTTTAATATATTCATTAGTATATAAATAAGGTCTTGGTAAGTTCATTAGGTCTTAACCAAGCTTATCCCAAACTTAGAGCACATTTTGGCCTTTATTGACCTTAAAGCACATTTTGTGTTTCCTATCGTTTAGATTTGTTTACTAGTGCTTCTAAGACTCTTTTTAGTCTTAATATACCATATTTAAATGTTTAGACAACATAATTATGTTTGGGGTATTTCAGATGAAGTCAGACATGGACTCACCGTCTTTTTGTCGAGTTCTTGCCAGATAGATTCTGGTGACCTTGAGGTTCTTAGCATACTCGAAATGTAGGAAACCCTCGCAAACCTCCTCGTAGGTTTTGGTATTCATCTTCTGAGTGAGATACCAACGTTGAGGAGTCTCGTCTAGATAGCGTGCGAAAACTTTGGCTTTTTGCATGTCGTTGAGCCCCAGGATGGACATTTCCCGGTCGAACATAGCCAAATGAATCTGTGATCCGAGGAACCCTTGTACAAAGAGAGTGTGGGCAGCTTCAGCTTTGGGGGAAGATCAACTTCGGGATACGACGTCGTGGAGAAATAATCGAAGCCAGCTGGTTTGTTGGCTTTCTCTATGCGCTCGATCCTTTTAAAAACCCTTTTAACCTCTGCAGCTAGTTGGTTGTCAGGAACATCCTTCCCCACACGTGTTTGAGGATCTTGGGCCCTAACGGAGTCAATCTCGATGTAAGTACGGTTAAGATTTTCATCCACAAGCTTTTCAAGAGTGTGATGATTCGTCTCCTGAAGATTAGCCTTACTCCTCAATTCCTCGACAATGGACTCCAAGACCTTGCACCTTTGCTGCACAGCGGCCAACTGGGCATTCGTGTTGATCGGATTTCCTTCTTCTGCCATATCTGGATTCGGGCTTGCCTGTTTCCAAGAAGTCCATTATTAGCTAACAAGAGGAAGTGGGTTGAAAGACACTAAGGTGAGAATGACACTTCACAAGGTAGATCGAAACTGGCTTAGGCTGAAGGCAAGTGGGCCAGGATACCTAGAAAATGAGGTGTTTGGGCTGAAGTATCTTTCAGAATATGAACTGGAATTTGGACTGAAATCTAAACAGATGGTTTTGATTGGGCCTGAGAGGTGACACCTAGATCTAGGGTTTTGGGTTAGGGTCATGATAAGAAGTCTATCTAGACTAGAATGAGCCCTTGGGCCGGAATGTTTTTGGGCCTGAAGTAAAGCGCATGAGCTGGAATGGTCCCTAAATCACGAATGGGTCTAACTTTCTTTGGGTCAGAGAAGATGGTTGCTAAGCCAAAGAAGATTTTATTTTCAGGACTGGTGAGTAATTTCAAGTTCAGGTGAATTTCTTTTTTTATGGGCCTAGAACTAATTGGATAATTCAAATTGGGCAGAAGAGAAATCACCTAAACCTAAACTTGAGGGCCGAAGCCCGAACAAATAACTCACACATTCAAATCAAGCAAGGCCTTTGGGCCACAAACAATAAAACCGCGATATCGGGTTGGGCTGAGTTGATGTAGGAAAAGTTCCTATCAATTTCTAGGCTGAGTAGTGGGCCGATCATGTAGGTAAATAAGGCCCACTGAAATACCCCCTAATTAAAAACAGTGATTAATTAGGCTAATTATAATTTTTAAGGCTTAATTACACTTAAATAAACATGAGGGAACAAATCCTGAAGAAAACGGACCTTTAAAATGGGTTAAAAGCATAAACTAACCTTAAAGTGTGTTTTTCGAGGAAACCGGGAAAACGTGACTTTAAGCGAGTCAAATAGACTCGTAACAATTTTGGTCAACCAGATAGTCATTTATAGGCAGTAATAAAGGTTGGAAACCAATAAAAATTAATTAAACGCGAAAATTCTGGAAAACAGGTTCCGGTTAGTAAAAACTGTAACAACCGGGAAGTTGTGGGGTGAGAGTGTAAATAAACAAACTTAGTGTGTCCACTTTGCATATAAAAATTAAAAATCTATAGAGGTGGGTATAGGGGACCGATTTCCCTCCTCTCTCTCACACTCACTTAACTCCCTCTTATTTGCTAAAGGACAAAAGAAATAAGTAAAAAGCAAAACAAATTCTCTCTCCTCACATCTCATCCCTCTCTCACATTTTCTCCCCCTCTTTCTCTATTCTCTTCTTCCTCCTGCGACATCCATGGAGATTTGAAGAAACCCACTCAACTCCCTCCTTCTCTCCTCTTGTTCAACACTCAAACCTTGTCCAAAAATCATAAAAACCATACCATTGGAATCCCCTTGCAAAGGAGAACACTTTCCTCCTTTCAAAAACCCAAAAACTCCAATTTCGTTTTTATGGGTGGAAGCCATTGGAAGATTTGAGTCCACCATTAGAAGCACCTTCACCTCCTTGTCATCTTGAGGTAAAAAGAAGTTAGAAAATCCATCATTTCTAGCCCTTGTTTGCATTATAAGAATTTCCATATTTTGAACTCTTGGCTCTTCTTGCTCCAGCCGATTCTGGCTTCTTCTTTGGGCTAGGAATCTTGTTCTCTTGCTAACCAAGGACCTCACTCATTGGTTGGAAGGTAATAGCTTTTCTTAAACCCTAAAACTATGCTTTAAGCTTTAGGTTAATTAAGGGTAGTATTGAAATGGTATTGTGTATTGGTATGGGTTGCTGTAGCATAGCCCATTCCTTGAGCAAAAACCGAGAACAAGGAGAAAGGAAGATGAAAGGAAGAGAAGGAAAGGAAAGGAAGGAAAACTAGCAAGACAAGGTAATTGTGCTTACCTTGAACTAGTTTGGTATTGAGTAATGTAACAGTTTTGAGTAGTAAAATGAGTAATGTATGTAGTATGAGTAGTAGTAATGTAGTGGTGTATTGGAGAAGAAAATAACACAGTTTTGAAGCCTTTTAAAAGATGTTTAAAAGCTTGGGTAAACCTTGGGTAGTGAATGTGTATGTGCAGGAATTTTTATTGTGTTGTAGTGGAGTTGAAATGTGGGTACAATGTGTTGTATAAACAGGTGGTGCAAATGAGCCATTGTGAGCTGAAATAGTGTGTGAACAAAGTAAGAATTATAGGGGAGACTATGTCAAATTTTATGTAGGAATGAGAGGACTTAAGTGTTTAAGAGGATGAAATAACCTAGACAATAACTAGGTGTATTTGGAGAGTGTAATGAGAGTAGTTTAATACTTTGAAAACAGATTTGGAAAGGATTTAGGTAATGAAAAGAACTAGGATGTAAAGTAATGTGTTTGGAATGCTAGGAGTAGCATTAGTTGAGGAAGTATTGAAAGGTAGAAGAGAGTTTAAAAATCTGTAGCATTAGAGGAGTAAAAACTGTTGCAAGTGCTGAAATGAAATGAGGAGAACTTGTGTAAGTTGAGTAGAAATTGAGTAGTAAGTTTGGAGGATGAATTAAGGTGATTTAGAGCATCTAAATGAGTGGTAAACATGTAGGGAAGTATTGGTAAAGATTGGGGAAACAATGAGAAAGTAAAACACTAAGAAACAGATTTTAAAACTGAAGTACTGGGCCAGACCGACCTTGGGACCGAACCCGCAAGGTCGGTCGCGCCTTAAAAATACACAGACGGGAAGTCTTCTGACTTTGACCGACCTTGGGGACCGGACTTGCAAGGTCGGTCGAGTCGTAAAATGCGAAGGCCAGAAGTCCACTGGAATGGACCGACCTTGGGACCGAACTTGGGCAAGGTCGGTCGAGTCCAGAAACTCGAACCCAGAACACACTGGAACGGACCGACCTTGGGACCGGACTTGCAAGGTCGGTCGGGCCTGAAATTTTCACGAAAGTAACCCACTGGAATGGACCGACCTTGGGACCGGACTTACAAGGTCGGTCGAGCCTGGAATTTGCCTGATCGAAACTTACTGACTTCGACCGACCTTGGGTCTGACCCTGGGTAAGGTCGATCGAGTCAAAACAAAAAAAATGTTTAATTATATGACTATGGTAGTCATGTGTATGTACATATATGCCTATACACATATATGCATACGTAGGTAGTAGTACACTATAAATGATGTAGTAATGGTAAGAAAGTAAGTAAAAGAGTAAGAAAACAAGAATAAGAGGTAATGAGAAAAGAATGGTGTAATAGTCAAGTATGAAAGTAAAGGAGTAGTATGTAAGCATTATGAGTATTAATGAAGGAATGAGTTGGATCAATAATAGATCATTGATCATACAACTTTATGTATGTATAGGAATCAAATAGTTGAGCTCCAAGGGAACCGGTAGTACGAATACGACGGTGAATGGTATGATTTCTTCATGCCCTATATCCTAACTTGGTTACCCCGATTTGTGTGCTTATGTGATCACCAATAAGATAAATGCACGAATCGGACTTATATTGCACTTAACTGTGTTTGAACTATTTTGTTCTTGTGTATCTTCTTGAACATTTAGTTTGTATAATTCATGAAATGTATGAATGGAAATGAAGAGTATGAGTAAGTAATGTGTACTTGTGTATTGTAAGAATGTATGGAAATGAAGTACTGACTTCTGCTAATTCCTAACAATCTAACTCCTAACATGAGTAACGAGTAAATGGAATGAGTAGAAGTCCGATATAGTTTCGGCCACGCGTGAGGATAAGGAAACACAAGAGGTTGGATCCGAATCCTGGCTGTAATCTTTTCCATGGACCAAATCCCTTGAATGGGTAGCATCCTGGATTAGTGGGCCACCCTAAAGCCCGGTGGTGGGATGTAGTAATCCCTGCCCGGAGGTCATACCGACTTAACTGGAGTAAAGTAAGTAAGAAGTAAGTATTGTATGTGTATTGGTCTCGACTATGTAAGTCATCGACCTTGGTAAAATATTGAACACCCGATTAACCCAGGTGTGTAATGAAGCTAACATGACTTCTGTATGAAATAGAGAATTGTATCTCCGTAATGCGGTGAGTAAACGGTAAGTATGAATGGGTGACTTGTAATGTCTTCCTTGTATGTATTGAATGTATGTATGTTTGTGAATTGAATGTGCTGAATTGAATTGTATAAGCATGTATGTATGTATGAATGAAACGAACCGCATGTATTCGACCAAATAGTTGGCGTACCCTCGCTAGTACGTGGGGTATGCGGTTATCATATTCAGCGTAAGCTGACCCCCTAGGGGGAATGTTTTTATTCTACAGGTACCCGCGAGGCGTGATGTTAGAGTAAGGACAAGATGGAATTCTTTTGGTATAGTTAGTAGATTTGGATGGTGTACCGAGTTGTACACGGCTAAGGCCTTTTTGAGTAGCCGGTGTACCATGTGGTACACCTTTTTGGATAATGAATTCATGATTGGGTAGAAGGGAGTGGATGTACAAACCTTAATTTTTGGGAATAGTCTTGGAATGTAATTCGTATATTTTGGGATACTCGGTAATCAAATGTAAGTAAGTATTTGGCACTGTAAAGTAAGTAGTATGTTTCCGGTATGTTCTAATCATCAGACCGTTACTGTAAGTAGTAGTAGCCTTGTTGGTCTTGGATGACTAACGGCGTTGTATCACCCGCCGTAAGTAAGTAAGTATTCCGCTGCGAGTAAGGTAATTATGGGAATGATTAGAGGATAATGGAAGGATTAGCGGTAGGGGTGTTACAAAAAATGGTATCAGAGCGAAGTCTCGCTCTGATGATTAGAATACTAAGTGTAGTGATTACCGAGTTAGGATTTCAACCGTTTTAAAACGGATACTTAGAAACCTAACTAGGGTCAACCGTTGTTAACAACGGATACTCTTTGACGTCTGCAAGGACGATACCATTGCTTGAATCAAGACCATGAGGTCATAAATTCACCGTATCTAATGTAATCCACACTTGTTCAGATGTCAGGACGAGGTCGAGGTCGACCTAGAGGAGAGACATCTGATGGACCGGGCGCGCAGACGATAGCTGAGATCGTCGCTGCCACGGTAGCGCAGATGCTACCGCAAATAACACACACAAAACCAACAGCACAGCAGCAACAGCCCACCCACCTCAACCCTGTGAAACGAATTAGGTAAAGGCCGTCGCCGACCTTCGACCTCCATGCTTTAGAGGCGAGAGCGACCCCGCCAAGCTCGAGGCCTATCTCTCCGAGATGGAGACGGCATTCGAGACACTTGAGACTCCAGCTGGAGTTCGAGTGAGGATAGCTGCGTACTACCTCAAAGACGCGGCTATGGACTGGTGGAAGCTCATTAAGGCCGAGCACGTAGCCGACCCTGCATTCGGTTGGGAAGCATTCACCTCTCTTCTCCGATCTAAGTACTATCCTGAGCATGTCAAGACCAAGAAACGGCTTGAGCTCGATGCCCTAAAATGACAGAGAAGATGACGGTTGATGAATATTACCGCACCTTCACCTCTCTTCTCAGACTTCTACCCGACCTTGGGTATACCGGCCAAGTCTTGGTCGACCGCTTCTATGGCGGATTGAGCCATCGACTCCGGTATGGCATGGTATTCACATGGTTTACGTCCCTTCAGGTAAACAACATCGAACCCTTAAAAGCCATGAGTAATGTGAATTAGTATTCCTGTATGTAAACGTGTAACCTAATGCCTCAGTAATTCAGGAGTGTTACCACGCTGCCTCTCGAGTTGAGATCACCTGCCAACTAAGAGATGAGGAGCAAGCGCTGAAGCGCAAGGTGAGCAGCAAGGGTAACACCTCCAATGACCAAAACCAAGCCAAACCTTGGAAGAAGAAGAAGGGGAAGCACTCCCACCAGAAGAACACCTCAGGAGATGGCGGTGCCCATGTGGAGAAGGGAAGGTAGTTGAACTGTTACAGATTGCCTACATCGCACCAGTGGCAGCGAAGCCACTGAGGTCTCAGCCCTACAAGGGTAAGAACCCGAAACCGAATTAGTACACTTGAAACAGTATGTACTTGGAGTATTGTAAGTATACCTAACCTTTCTAACTTGTAAGCTATAGGTTCTGGATTTGGCCATGGCAAGAACCAACCTGATGGCTGCAGCTACATATGCCAAAACTGCAACAAGGATCATCCCGGCACAGATTGCCAAGGAAGGGAGATCCGCTGCTACACTTGCCAGAAGCCAGGGCACCGTGCTAATGCATGCCTAGAAAATTCTAGGCCCAAGGGCAACTACCAGGGCTATAAGCAGCGTGAAGGCAAGGAGGTTGCATCTGGCGATGCACATGCCCAGCATGCCTCACAGGGACAGGGATCCCGGGGTTCGCAGAAGGGCGCACCGCAGAGGCAGTCGGCCTTACACATCATTGACCGTGACGGGACCGGGACTAAGTCCGGCCCAGGTAACTACCGTAACCTTAAATCCTTGAAGAGCATGTCTAAGTATCAAAGTAATTGTATGAATGAGAGCATGAATGCGTAAGTACTTAAAGTATGAAACTAAGCATGAGTAAGTAACATGGAAGTATGTATTGAGCATGAAATGAATTAGTAAGCCTAGAACTCACACTAGATATAATTTACCACCTTAGGGAAATTCCTTATCTGTTACCCGATACCTTGGAACTCACCTCATGAAGAGACCGACATCACCACTCACCACTTCAACAACGAACAGTGTCGGGTCATCCACCCAGGTATGATCTTATTAAAAGGATACCTGACACCCGAAGCACATTTTTCAATCATTCGACGATGCAACGAGTTAGGAATGGATCCAGGAGGATTTTATACACCCGAATTCCCCGGTAGAGCTACAATGAAGCTGAAAATGATGTGCTTGGGAAAAGATTGGAACCCTTACACCAAGACATACCAAACAACGCGAGCAGAAGACGAGCCACACCTCCACCAATACCCCCAGAATACCAAACGCTTGTCACTCAAGCTGTAGAAATTGCACAACAAAGTGAAGATGAACCAATCCCTACACTTGAAGCAGACTTATGTATCGTCAACTTCTATGAGAAAGAAGGATGACTTGGCTTACACCAAGATAAGGACGAGACGACGGAATCTCTTGAACTAGGAGTGCCCGTAGTGTCTTGGTCCATTGGTGATGATGTCGTATTCTTGTATAGCGAGCAGAAGCGTGTGGACCTCGCAGAGAAATTGGTATTGAGATCAGGACATGTTGTAATCATGGGTGGAAAATCAAGGTTGCTGTATCACGGGATCCAGAAGATCAAGTTGAACACGGCAACACCGGCAATAATCAATGCCACACACATGAAACCAGGACGCTTGAACCTTACCTTTAGAAAGTATTAATCTTGTAGTAGCATGTAATACAGTAACGTGTATTAGAGACACAATATGTATGATGGTTGGTTATTCAATAAAAGCAGTGTTGGTTATTAAATTCCACTTGCGTTCCACCATCGTTACTTATCATCTTATGAATCAATAGGTTGTGGACTCGGTACCGAAGGTAACCTGAGTATCCTCACTGAAGAGCAAGCCGGCAAAAGCGGCACCATTCGAATGGGAACATTCCCAGTAAACGGCATCGAAGCCTCAGTACTATTTGACTCCGGCTCCTCCCACACCTTTGTATCGCCATCATTCGCTACCAGGTTGGGGCTAGACGCAGATGAGCTACCAAATTTCTTGGTTACTCTCCCATCGAAGGAGCGAGTAAAGTGTACTAAGTATTACCACACCGCCACAATTCAAATCAAAGGCGAAGCATTTCCCATCTCCTTCATTGAATTCAACGGGTTGGGATTCGACTTGATAATTGGAATGAATTGGTTGGAGCGGCACAAGGGACGGATCCTATGCATCGAGCACCGATTGCTGCTCAAGAGTCCATCAGGGGTCACTGTTTCATACTGCCAGAGACCGAGAGAGCCTTCAACTACAGTCATCTCCGCTATGGCAATGTACCGGGAGCTCAGAAAAGGACATGAAGTGTATTTATGCCATGTGCAAGATCTGGAGAGAGATCCAGAATTCAGTAATGATCTAGCAGTAGTCTCAGAATTCCCTGATGTATTCCCGAAAGAGCTACCTGGTATGCCACCACAGAGAGCAGTAGAGTTCGAAATCGACCTCGTACCTGGTACTGGTCCCATTACTAGGGCACCATACCGTATGGCACCAGCAAAAATGACAGAACTGAAGGAGCAACTACGTGATCTACTCGACAAAGGGTTTATACGCCCGAGCGTATCACCCTGGGGAGCACCGGTCCTCTTCGTGAAGAAGAAGGACGGTAGTCTCCACCTCTGCATCGACTACCGCGAATTGAATGCGGTCACTGTAAAGAACAAATATCCATTACCACGCATCGACGACCTGTTCGACCAGTTGAAGGGAGCTTCGGTCTTGTGTAAGATTGATCTCCGATCCGGATATCACCAAATTGCTATCAAAGAGCAAGATATCGAGAAAACAGCATTCCGAACAAGATATGGCCACTACGAATTCACGGTGATGCCATTCTGTTTGTCTAATGCACCAGCCAAATTCATGGACCTAATGAATCGGTTATTCAGTGATCAGCTGGACACGTCAGTAGTAGTATTCATTGACGACATCCTTGTGTATTCGAAGTCAGCAGAAGAACATGAAAACCATTTGAGAAGAGTACTTGAGACACTACGCGAGAATCAGCTGTATGTGAAATTCTCCAAATGCGAGTTTTGGCTAGATCAGATATCATTCCTCGGTCATGTCATCTCGAGCGCGGGCATTTCAGTAGATCCATCCAAAATCGAAGTAGTACGATCATGGCCTAGACCTAAGACGGTTACCGACATCCAGAGCTTTCTTGGTTTAGCCGGTTATTACCGGAGGTTTGTAAAGGACTTCTCAAAAGTCGCTAAGCCCATGACGTCATTGATGAAGAAAGATGCACCGTTTGTATGGACATACGAGTGCAAGGCATCCTTCCAGAGCCTAAAAGACTTATTGACCTCAGCGCCAATTCTCACACTTCCAGAGGGCACAGAGGGATTTGAAGTGTATTGTGATGCATCGGGCAAGGGCATGGGATGCGTACTCATGCAGCATGGCAAGGTAGTAGCATACGCCTCCCGCCAGCTGAAAAAGCATGAGGTGAATTACCCGACACATGATCTAGAGTTAGGAGCCATTGTCTTCGCCTTGAAGATATGGCGACACTATCTCCTGGGGTAAGCATCACCATCTACTCCGACCACAAAAGTCTACAGTATGTATTCACACAGAAATAACTGAATTTAAGACAGAGGAGGTGGATGAAGTTCCTCTCAGATTACGACATCAACCTCCAGTATAAAGAAGGGAAGGCAAACGTTGTATCCGACGCCCTGAGTCGTCGAGCACACTCGCTCCATTCGCTACTCGCTTCTTCTAGCTTGGTTGACGAGGTGTGAGACGCTCAGTTGAGTGACCCTTACTTCACAGAGATCAGACAGAAAATCACAGAAGGTACCTTCGAGAACCGAAAGTACGACTTCAAATTACATGAAGATGGTCTGATCCGATTAAATGGCAGATTATGCGTCCCCCGAAGCAATGCTAAGCTAAGGGATCGCATTCTGCGAGAGTCACATTGTTCGACATTGCATGTCCATCCGGGAGCCTCTAAAATGTACAAAGACATGAAGAGGTACTTCTGGTGGTCAGGAATGAAATCAGACGTGACTGAGTATGTTCTGAGGTGTCTCACATGCCAGAAGGTGAAGTTCGAGCACCGAAGA
Organism: Limonium bicolor; assembly: GCA_023374045.1. Classification (NCBI taxonomy): domain Eukaryota; kingdom Viridiplantae; phylum Streptophyta; class Magnoliopsida; order Caryophyllales; family Plumbaginaceae; genus Limonium; species Limonium bicolor. The sequence goes on along the minus strand of CM041776.1, from coordinate 144,021,483 downwards.
CCGGGAGGAATGGTGCAATCCATGCCCATTCCGGAGTGGAAATTCCGTGATATCTCTATGGATTTTGTTGTTGGACTCCCACCTGCTAGGGGAGGACTCAACATGATCTGGGTAATAGTCGATCGCCTCACCAAGGTTGCCCGATTCATACCGATGAGGGACACCTGGAAGGTGGCGAAGCTCGCGGAGCTATTCGACAAGGAGATCATCCGACACCACGGAGTTCCGAAAACCATTGTATCTGACAGTGACACCAGATTTCTTTCAAGATACTGGAGAGCAACAAGGGAAGCGCTAGGTACTGAGTTGAAGCTTAGCACCGCCTTTCATCCACAGACCGACGGTCAGACAGAAAGGACCATCCAGGCACTAGAGGATATGCTTAGGGCATGTGCCTTAGACTTCCAGGGGAGCTGGATTGATAAGCTTCATCTTATCGAATTTTCGTATAACAATAGCTATCATGCTTTGATTAAGATGTCGCCATTCCAAGCTTTGTATGGTAGACCTTGCCGTACCCCGTTGTGTTGGGATGAGTCAAGTGAAGCGATCATCATAGGACCGGAGTATTTAGAACAAGTACAAGCTGAAGTTCAGCAAATCCGAGCTAACATGAAAGCAGCCCAAGATAGACAGAAATCCTATGCAGATGTGCGACGACGCGACCTTGAGTTCGCCGTGGGCGACCAAGTGTTCTTGCGTGTCTTACCTATGAAGGGTGTCTTTTGATTTGGCCAGAAGGGCAAGCTGAGCCCAAAATTTGTAGGCCCGTACACCATTACCGAGAGGATTGGAGCCGTTGCTTATAGGCTAGCATTGCCTGAAGAATTGGGACGTGTTCATGATGTCTTTCATGTATCACAACTCAAGAAATACATAGCCGATCCCTCTCATGTATTAGAACCCGAACACTTGTCCCTAGAGCCGACGATGAGATATGTCGAGACTCCATTGCGGATCCTTGATACAAAGACAAGAGACACTTGCCATAAATCTGTACGAATGGTGAAGGTCTTGTGGTCTAACCACGATGTCGAGGAAGCGACTTGGGAATTAGAGGACGCCATGAAGGCGAAGTACCCGAATCTATTTGTAGACTAGATGTCTAGTATCCGTATAGCACGGAGGGTACGGGGCGTACCCCTTTTAAGGGGGGTAGAGCCTTTTTGCTTTTGCATTGCTTCGGGTTAGCATTGCATAGTATGTACGTAGTGTAATTGTATTTTGTTGGCGCATGTAATGTTAATTGTATTTCATTGGCACAAGTAGTGCTAGTAGTATCTAGTATGTAGCTAAAATGAGTATGGTATGTGTATGGTATGTGTGTAATGAGCAATGCATTTGTGTTGTACGGTATATGACATGAATGACAATGTGAAGTGTATTGTGAATGTATTATGGAATGTGCGAATTGGATGGTGTATTGTGTATGGTATTTGAATTGTGTATGCTTGTAGTGTAAGAACTGTGAACACCTTGTAAGGTGATAGTAGAATGCATTATGGCAATTGGCTTGCCAAATGAGAAAAATAGTAAACCGTAAACCTTGAGCAACTTTGAGGGCAAAGTTACTTAAGGGGGGTAGATTGAAATACCCCGTAATTAAAAACATTGATTAATTTGGCTAATTATAATTTTTAAGGCTTAATTACACTTAAATAAACATGATGGAACAAATCCTGAAGAAAACGGACCTTTAAAATGGGTTAAAAGCATAAATGAACCTTAAAGCGCGTTTTTCGTGGAAACCGGGAAAACGTGACTTTAAGCAAGTCAAATAGACTCGTAACAATTTTGGTCAACCAAATAGTCATTAATAGGCAGTAATAAAGGTTGGAAACCAATAAAAATTAATTAAATGAGAAAATTCCGGAAAACGGGTTCCGGTTAGTAAAAACTGTAACAACCGGGAAGTTGTGGGGTGAGAGTGTAAATAAACAAACTTACTGTGTCCACTTTGCAAATAAAAATTAAAAATCTGTAGAGGTGGGTATAGGGGACCGATTTCCCTCCTCTCTCTCACACTCACTTAACTCCCTCTTATTTGCTAAAGGACAAAAGAAATAAGTAAAAAGTAAAACAAATTCTCTCTCCTCACATCTCATCCCTCTCTCACGTTTTCTCCCCCTCTTTCTCTATTCTCTTCTTCCTCCTACGACATCCATGGAGATTTGAAGAAACCCACTCAACTCCCTCCTTCTCTCCTCTTGTTCAACACTCAAACCTTGTCCAAAAATCATAAAAACCATACCATTGGAATCCCCTTGCAAAGGAGAACACTTTCCTCCATTCAAAACCCAAAAACTCCAATTTCGTTTTTATGGGATGAAGCCATTGGAATATTTGAGTCCACCATTAGAAGCACCTTCACCTCCTTGTCATCTTGAGGTAAAAAGAAGTTCGAAAATCCATCATTTCTAGCCCTTGTTTGCATTATAAGAATTTCCATATTTTGAACTCTTGGCTCTTCTTGCTGCAGCCGATTCTGGCTTCTTCTTTGGGCTAGGAATCTTGTTCTCTTGCTAACCAAGGACCTCACTCATTGGTTGGAAGGTAATAGCTTTTCGTAAACCCTAAAACTATGCTTTAAGCTTTAGGTTAATTAAGGGTAGTATTGAAATGGTATTGTGTATTGGTATGGGTTGCGGTAGCATAGCCCATTCCTTGAGCAAAAACCGAGAGCAAGGAGAAAGGAAGAGGAAAGGAAGAGAAGGAAAGGAAAGGAAGGAAAACTAGCAAACAAGGTAATTGTGCTTACCTTGAACTAGTTTGGTATTGAGTAATGTAACAGTTTTGAGTAGTAAAATGAGTAATGTATGTAGTATGAGTAGTAGTAATGTAATGGTGTATTGGAGAAGAGAATAAAACAGTTTTGAAGCCTTTTAAAAGATGTTTAAAAGCTTGGGTAAACCTTGGGTAGTTAATGTGTATGTGCAGGAATTTTTATTGTGTTGTAGTGGAGTTGAAATGTGGGTACAATGTGTTGTATAAACAGGTGGTGAAAATGAGCCATTGTGAGCTGAAATAGTGTGTGAACAAAGTAAGAATTATAGGGGAGACTATGTCAAATTTTATGTATGAATGAGAGGACTTAAGTGTTTAAGAGGAGGAAATAACCTAGACAATAACTAGGTGTATTTGGAGAGTGTAATGAGAGTAGTTTAATACTTTGAAAACAGATTTGGAAAGGATTTAGGTAATGAAAAGAACTAGGATGTAAAGTAATGTGTTTGGAATGCTAGGAGTAGCATTAGTTGAGGAAGTATTGAAAGGTAGAAGAGAGTTTAAAAATCTGTAGCATTAGAGGAGTAAAAACTGTTGCAAGTGCTGAAATGAAATGAGGAGAACTTGTGTAAGTTGAGTAGAAATTGAGTAGTAAGTTTGGAGGATGAATTAAGGTGATTTAGAGCATCTAAATGAGTGGTAAACATGTAGGGAAGTATTAGTAAAGATTGGGGAAACAATGGGAAAGTAAAACACTAAGAAACAGATTTTAAAACTAAAGTACTGGGCCGGACCGACCTTGGGACCGAACCCGCAAGGTCTGTCGCGCCTTAAAAATACACCGACGGGAAGTCTTCTGACTTCGACTGACCTTGGGGACCGGACTTGCAAGGTCGGTCAAGTCGTAAAATGCGAAGGCCAGAAGTCCACTGGAATGGACCGACCTTGGGACCGAACTTGGGCAAGGTCGGACGAGTCCAGAAACTCGAACCAATAACACACTGGAACGGACCGACCTTGGGACCAGACTTGCAAGGTCGGTCGGGCCTGAAATTTTCATGAAAGTAACCCACTGGAATGGACCGACCTTGGGACCGGACTTACAAGGTCGGTCGAGCCTGGAATTTGTCTGATCGAAACTTACTGACTTCGACCGACCTTGGGTCCGACCCTGGGTAAGGTCGGTCGAGTAAAAAAAAAAGTTTAATTATATGACTATGGTAGTCATATGTATGTACATATATGCCTATACACATATATGCATACGTAGGTAGTAGTACACTATAAATGAAGTAGTAATGGTAAGAAAGTAAGTAAAAGAGTAAGAAAACAAGAATAAGAGGTAATGAGAAAAGAATGGTGTAATTGTCAAGTATGAAAGTAAAGGAGTAGTATGTAAGCATTAGGAGTATTAATGAAGGAATGAGTTGGATCAATAATAGATCATTGATCATACAACTTTATGTATGTATAGGAATCAAATAGTTGAGCTCCAAGGGAACCGGTAGTACGAATACGACGGTGAATGGTATGATTTCTTCATGCCCTGTATCCTAACTTGGTTACCCCGACTTGTGTGCTTATGTGATCACCAATAAGATAAATTCACGAATCGGACTTATATTGCACTTAATTGTGTTTGAACTATTTTGTTCTTGTGTATCTTCTTGAAGATTTAGTTTGTATAATTCATGAAATGTATGAATGGAAATGAAGAGTATGAGTAAGTAATGTGTACTTGTGTATTGTAAGGATGTATGGAAAGGAAGTACTGACTTCTGCTAATTCCTAACAATCTAACTCCTAACATGAGTAACGAGTAAATGGAATGAGTAGAAGTCCGATATAGTTTCGGCCACGCGTGAGGATAAGGAAACACAAGAGGTTGGATCTGAATCCTGGCTGTAATCTTTTCCATGGACCAAATCCCTTGAATGGGTAGCATCCTGGATTAGTGGGCCACCCTAAAGCCCGGTGGTGGGATGTAGTAATCCCTGCCCGGAGGTCATACCGACTTAACTGGAGTAAAGTAAGTAAGAAGTAAGTATTGTATGTGTATCGGTCTTGACTATTGTAAGTCATCGACCTTGGGAAAAATTGTATTGAACACCCGATTAACCCGGGTGTGTAATGAAGCTAACATGACTTCTGTATGAAATAGAGAATTGTATCTCCGTAATGCGGTGAGTAAACGGTAAGTATGAATGGGTGACTGGTAATGTCTTCCTTGTATGTATTGAATGTATGTATGTTTGTGAATTGAATGTGCTGAATTGAATTGTATAAGCATGTATGGATGTATGAATGAAACGAACCGCATGTATTCGACCAAATAGTTGGCGTACCCTCGCTAGTACGCGGGGTATGCGGTTATCATATTCAGCGTAAGCTGACCCCCTAGGGGGAATGTTTTTATTCTACAGGTACCCGCGAGGCGTGATGTTAGAGTAAGGACAAGACGGAATTCTTTTGGTATAGTTTGTAGATTTGGATGGTGTACCGAGTTGTACACGGCTAAGGCCTTTTTGAGTAGCCGGTGTACCATGTGGTACACCTTTTTGGATAATGAATTCATGATTGGGTAGAAGGGAGTGGATGTACAAACCCTTAATTTTTGGGAATAGTCTTGGAATGTAATTCGTATATTTTGGGATACTCGGTAATCAAATGTAAGTAAGTATTTGGCACTGTAAAGTAAGTAGTATGTTTCCGGTATGTTCTAATCATCAGACCGTTACTATAAGTAGTAGTAGCCTTGTTGGTCTTAGATGACTAACGGCGTTGTATCACCCGCCGTAAGTAAGTAAGTAAGTATTCCACTGCGAGTAAGGTAATTATGGGAATGATTAGAGGATAATGGAAGGATTAGCGGTATGGGTGTTACACCCACACAAATTCAACATGTCCTCACTAGACGTTAAGATCAAACCGGATATGGATCGATCCGGAGAGGTGCTTGGGGCGTGGGCCCAGGTCGCCATAAAGGAATAGGGCGTGCACGCTATTCTCTTTGGGCTTCCCCACTTTTTTCACATCACCTGAAGGTGTGCGTCTACGGACGGGTCTTTGACTGACCAAACAATGGGCTAGGTAAGGATACTGCCAGGAAAATGCTAGGGGCTAAAGCCCAGGTATTAAGCGGGTGTGGTCAGACGACACCCTCCTCTTTTCCCCCACTTATTCACATCACCTAAAAGGTGTGAGTCCCTGACAGAGGACCCTCAAACGGGTCCCGGGGTGAAATTGGTTTGTGTGGACCCTCGCTCTCATATGATGCAAAGGTGCAGAAATTAAAGTGCGCACAAAAGTAAACAAATAAAGTAATAAAGCCATAAATAAACAATTTCGAGTTAAGCCCTCTTTCTTAAAGTTAAACAAGTTAAAATTAAGAATTTTGTCCCCAACAGAGTCGCCAGTCTGTGAGCCTCGATTTTAAACCTTATCCTATGTTGATTAAAGCTAACTAGGATCTAACAGGGTTTTAGGTCCACTTATAATCTAAGATTAATAACTATGTCATATAACAATAATTATTAAAACCCAAGCTAGCTCACTGGAACCTATTACGAGTTACCACCTAATTTTAACCTAGAGTAAATTAGGAAAGGTAGAGTTCGGGTTCGGGGCTTGGTATTCGACTTATTCAGGGTTCAATTACTTTCATTACCCTAGAAGTCGTTTTTCCTCTAGTTAGTTTAATTATGGGTTATTACGAGTCGTTTTAACCTAAGTGCGCGGGCTTCTGTTTTTTTATGTTTTTAAGCATTTTTTGACAGAAAATAAATGTGGAAATTAAAACAACCTAAACTAGGGTTTCGGAGGCAGAATTAGGTCAAATTTTGTTTCCGTCCGTGGCTACGGACCTAATGTCCGAACCCACGGACCCTAGTTAACCTATGTGAACATAAAAGTAGAATTAAACAGAAAAAGAAAATTTGAAAAGTCTGGGGCCATGGACAGGATGTCCGTGGGCCCAGACATTATTTAAGAAAACCTAAATTTTGAAAATTTAAAAATCCCGCCGCCGTCCGTGGGTGTCCGTGGCCACGGACAACCCGTCCGTGGTCCCGGACCAGAGGTCCGAGGTCATGGACCACCCACGGACAGGGGTTTTCTGGTGGTTCCCGAAGGTGTTTTCGGCTAAAGAATTATGTAAGTGTAGCCTGAAAGGTATACAATATGTTAGTGATCGAAAGATTTCAATTTGAAGTCAGAATAATGACGAAACTTAGCAAACAAGTTAAAGGGCAGAAGCAAAGAAAAACACTAACTCAGGAGCCAAAAAGCTTCGGTTTGTTTCCAAATTTTAACAGAGAATTAATGAAGTCTAGGGGAGTTAGAAAACCTGAATTATAACCTGTTTTGTCTTCAGATTCGAGGTGTTTCTTCACGTCGGGATTCTTCGGAGACCTCGTTGATGGCGGATCCGGAAGAACTTCGAACCGAGCTTCTGAATCCTTGTTGTTCTTGATGTTCTTCATGTTTTGGTGGTGTTTTGGTGAGGGTTTGATGATGAATGATGTTGTGGGAGTTGAAAAAGGTGTTTTGGTGTTGATTTTGGTGAGATTTCGGTGTTTGATTGTGGCTCTGGAGTTCAAAACGTGAAGGGAATGAGACGGCCGTCTTCTTTGAGAGTCTAGGGTTCTTGAGGTTCTGATTTGATCATGGGATAAGGTTCCTTATATAGGCTTCCTTAAAGATAGAAAAATCCGGTAGAAATCGAGATTTACCGACGTTTTAGCTCAAGGGCTTCCAAAAGGAATTTGATTATGAAATTTTACACATGGGTAAAGGATGATATTTCTGATTTTTCTAAGTAGAATCGAATTTTTTGGATATTGGAATATTTTTAAATTCAATTTCTCGTCAGATTCAATCAGAAATTGTTAGAAAATTATGTGAAATTCGAAAAATCGAAATTCCAATGTCATTATGCCCAAAATGTCATCCTCTATCATGGGTTAAAATTTCAAAGTTGAATTGATTTTACCCTTCTTTGGAGAAGGGAGAAAGCCTATAGGGGGCTTAGGAGCCTTGAAAAATTACGAAAATGCCCCTGGAGATGACTAAGCTGTCCCTAGTACTCTAAAATGTGTCGATCGAACTGGGAACCCTCGGTACTAGCCTATTAGTAGAGACTCTCTTCCGGGGGGTTGAAATTTTGGGTATAACAGTAACTTAGTTTCGTCTAATTAAAGGTTTAAAGATTTTAAGTATCTAATTTCTATTTACAAACCTTTTATAAGTTCTAACTATTAGATACATCACTTAATTAAAATCCTACATTATGAATATTGGTAATAAATGTATTTTATATGGCTTATCTAATTTTAAGAAACTTAAGGATTATTATTTAGATTAATTTCCTAATCATAGTTTAATATAGTTTTATATCATAATCCTTTTAATGACTTTATCTTAAAAACTAAGTTATTGTTCAACACTATAACTGTTATGAAATGATTAAGTCTAGACTTACTAATCCACTTCACATTTAGAAGTAAAAGTATTTCATTTATTTATTATTAATTATATTAAGATCTATTTGTGTAACATTTTATGTAACCTAATTACAAATATTCCTTAGTCCTAACTTATTAATTACTTAACCCATTTATAATATTTACATTCTGGTCATTAACAATAATATTATATATGTATCTTAATATGGTTTATATAAATCTTAGAAATTCAAAGGTAACTCTTTAAGTTTAATCTCATAACCATAATTTAATACCACCCCATATAATATTCTTTTATTAGTATTATGTATAGGTTTAATTTAACTTATTAATTCCTTCTTATTCTATTTCCTATAAAGTATTTTATTTCTTTTATTTATTTATTGTATATATATAGTAGGATTTATTCAAGACATTCTTTATGTAGTTTTATTGTATTTAATTATTTTTATTAACTCTTACACATATCTACATCCAATATATGGTTTATAAAATAAAGTATTTTCCTTAGTTCAATTTAGTATATGAACTTCTATATTATATAATTAATATATGTGGATTAATTTAATTCCTTGATTTAACCTAAGTTACTATTTTATTCCTCTCACATAAATATATATATAAGTATATAATTTTTACATCACTTAAAAGTTTATACCTAAAATATTCATTAACATACTGTTATTAAATGTTAATTTAGTCTTATCATATTATCCCACCCTATAAAGTTTATTATTAAACTATACTTTAATTTTTGTTACATTAAAAACCATATATTATAAGATAATCTTATGAAAATTTCATAAACACAATTTTTAGACCCATTTACCCTTGTCCAAAAATTCCCAAATTTAATATATAGTAACTATGATATTTTAGACATATTATAAAATTTTTATTTCATAAAAATATCTTTTTAAATTATCCAAATTATTCCATAATACTCAGAAATTGTAAAAATTATAACTTACGTTTAAAAACTCAAAACCCATATTAATGTATATCAAAATAAACTAGATTTTATAAGGAATCTATGGTTAAAATTTTGTGTCAAAATACATTCGGGAAGGCAATTAAATAAATCCAACACGTTAGGGTTTAATTCTGGAATTATTATAACTAAATACAACTAAAACCTCCCACGTTTTAATCTTGGCCGTCCGTTCCTATAACCTACGATCGGACAGCCTACATTGTGCGAGTTCTTCAGCAAACTCAAAACGAATCCCGCGCACTAAATCGATGATTTCTCTCAACTCATAGAACAAAATTGACTGATATTTGTTTCATTGGATTCGAAATTTCATCTCGGTCCTACTGATACCAACTTTACGATTTAAGGTGCACGAAATCGAAAATACAAATCTGGGTTTCAAAGTTAGGGTTCTTAGGTTGATTCAAATTTGAATTGACAAATTCTCCTAATCTAACGCGTAATAGATGAAATTGAGACATGGGTTTGACCGGTAATGTGATTACGAATGACAATAACAGAGCAATTTGATCGGAAACTCACCGGAATTGTGCCAACGAGGAGAATCGAGATCGGGTTTCTGGAAAAAGTTTGGACTTTGAGCTGTTCGAGTAGCGAACGTTGGAGATCTATAAAATACATTCTAGATCGAGTTAGGCCATGTTCTTGGGCTCATTAGAAATAAGAAACATAGCTCTACAGATTGATAGCAAGAACTTACTCTAACTCACAGTACACAGAAAGAAATCTAAACCGAAAGTTACGGGTTTATACCTTGCGTTTTCTTATGATTTTATGTAATGGCGAATTAGGAACTTTAGGCGCCTCGTTCTCCCACATGGTTACGAGTCAGCCATGGTCATTAACATGAAAGTTGTAGAGGGATTAGAGATCTACAAAACAAGCTATATAACGTGGATTTTCGTTCCCAAACGAAGAAGTTATAATCAAACTAAGTTTACCTGATTTCAGAAAAATCTGGAAATCAGGGTTCCGGTTTCGCAAGGTGGCTACTTTGGATCGAATTTGCAGTCGATGTAGAATGATTTAGGTTGAGTATGAGTTATGGTTGGAAAGAGGATGTGTAGGAGAAGACAACAAGGAAAACGGCACTCAAAAACTCCCAAAGATGAGTGAGATATCACTGTTTAAAGTTAGGGCAAAAACACTGATGGAAGTTAAGATACTTAGTGATTTTTGTGCTAAGTACCGGCGACCCGTGTGGTCTTGACACGTGGCACTTTTCAAAATTTGGCTCTAAACTTCATTCTATCAAAATTTTGGCTAGGATGATCCGTTTTCGACCTTTTTTTATCGATCTTCATGGTTTTCCATTACCTATTTATTGGTATAGGTTTCATGGGATGGTTTGATCATTCTCAAAAAGTCAACCCTAGCAAGGCGCGCTTAAGAAGCTTTAGGGTTTCTTGAATTTTATATTGACTTTTATGCTTCAAATCAATACTCCAAATATTTATAAAATCTTTATAATATAATTGGAGTGTCTAGGAATTTTTCCAAGATTTATTGACTTATAAATCTTGTTATTAAATTCATAACACCATATAATAAATTAAATTAAATTGTATTATTATTTAGAAATTAATATAAGAAGTCCCCTAAATAATTTTTAAATAATACCATATACTAATTTAGTGTTTAATAATATTATTTAGGGTTTTTATAAAAGAAATCCCCTAAATTAATTTAAATTAATTTTGGGGTATTTCAGTAGATCCCCCTTAAAAGAAACTTCGACCCGAAGTTTATAATCAACTAACTGTTCCTCACACCGTTTCAATGTGCTGACCAACTTCCATACCAATTCTTTATTCCATACATTCCCATTTCCAAATTCCACTGGTTTTAATAATAGAAATCCCCTAAATTAATATATATTAATTTAGGGGTATTTTAGTTGATCCCCCTTAAAAGAAACTTCATCCCGAAGTTTAAAATTATCTACCAACTACTCACACCCTTTCAGGTGTGTGGGTAAACTAAGCACCAAGTTATATTACCAGCTCTAAAATGCATATCAAATAATCAAACCACTCAAGGATATTCATCCAATAACAATTCCAATCACAATTTCCATTCCATCATTCCCCATCCTTAAATAAGGATCCATTCCACTCAAGATCAACCATTAACCAAACCAAAATGTCTCATAATTAGCATCCAGTTGATGCAAGATGTAAATGTCATTAACCACCACTCAGGATACATTATCCAACAAGGTTGTTTCAAAAACCAATCACAACAATATGCATGGACCATACTAAACTTCCAAACATTTAGTTTATGTTTTCTTTAATTACTTGATGTTTATTTCAAACACCACATTCCAGGAATTTAACACCTTATTATCAAGCTTTGTTGTGACTTTAATTGCATTGTTGATTTAATCCATGATCGTTGTATATGTATGTATTTCTTGATTGTTATGTGTCTGCATTTGTGTACACATGGTCTAACCATCATCCTAAAATTCAGTTGGTCACTCTTGTTAAATATACTTTTCGGGTTAATTGACTAGATAGTCAACATAGTATTTATTTCAATCATGGTCATTTTATTGGACATAACATTTTGGTTTAGCACTCATCATTTAAAGTTTACTGTTTGTTACTCATAATTTTCTTTATTGAAGACATTACGTGAAGTTTGAATTTCTACTTTTGGTTCATTATCTGGTGCACAATATCACTCGTTGTTATTCTGGCTTGATTGTAATTAAATCTTTTAGTGTTCCCAACACATTTTCCTAACTCACTTTGCCTCTCTATTGGCAAAACAAAGTTTAGGATTCACCATACATATATAGGTTAAGTTTTGAAAAAGAGAAGAACTTAGGTTATATTTATATATTTCTAAAATAGCATTTTAGTTCACTCTTAATTCAATTAGGTATTGCATGTAATAGGTATCAAAATCTTTAAATCATGTGATTTGGAAATTATTATTGCATAAAAAGGAAATTTCATTAAGATGTGATGTAATTATCTAAATGCTATCTTACTACAACATTTCTCGAGAGCATTTTATAACTTAAAGTCTTTTAATTGTCATGGCTTGAAAATTCATGAGCTTATTTAAAATAGTTTCATACTGTGTATCATTTTTTTAACGCAATTAAGTTTTTCATGGAACATTGTACGGTTTTATAACTTAATATACGTAAATATGCCCTTTATGTTATTTTAACATATCAATTATCTTAACAAGTTATAAATCATTTGTAACATACTAGAGTAGTTTAAAATAATATTTTAAATCATGTAATAATCCTAGATAATCTTTCAAAATTATATTCAAAGGTTTATTAGCCAACCGTACGTTATAAATCATTTGTAACATACTAGAGTTGAAATACCCCAAAACTTAATATGTTTTAATTATGTAATTGTGATATTTTAAGGCTAATTAAGTCTTTAAAAATATTAGTGAAGAAATAAAACCAAAAGAAAAAGAAAATGCGCAAAAGTCACAAAACATGGAAACGCATGTTATATAACCATAGGAGTTATATAATCTTAAATAAGGTCCTAAATGGATTCCTAAGACTTATTTAGTCACTAAGAACATGTGGGAAAAATTCCCGAAGGAAACGGATCCAAATTGTGGATTAAAAACGCAAAACAAGCTTAAAGCACGTTTTTCGAGGAAACCGGAAAATGTGATTTTAAATGAGTTTAATGGACTCGTAAAAATTTATAGTCCATTATATAAATTAAGTAAACATTAATGAAGGTCTTGAACCATTAAAATTAATAAAATGAAAAATCCGGAAAACGGGTCCCGGACTGATGAATAGTAACAGTTCGGATTTATGGGTGTTAAATTGCTAAGTGACCAAACTGCCCCTTATTCATATTTGGGTAAAGATCTGGACTTATTTGAGTCCCTCACGTTTTGTTTCCCCCCTTACCCATTGATTCACTTCTACTCACAAAAGACAAAAAAAAAAAGTGCAGTAAAAGCACTTTTACTATTCTCTCTCTTCTTTTTCTCATTTCCCTCCTCTCTGTCGTATTCCTCTTCTTCTTCCCAGCGCCTCTCTATTCTTCTTCTTCCTCTTATGGCGATTCCAGTAAACCCTCACGAGCTCCACCTTCAACTTCCTTGTTCTACCCATTATACAAGCTTAAAATCACAAAATAAATACACCACAATATTCCTCTCACCTTGGAGCATCTTTCCCACCCTTTAAAAGCTCCAAACTCCAAACTTCAACTCCATGGCTGTAGCTCATTTTGAGCTAAAGACCACCTCCTTTTGAAGCTAGACCATTCCTTGTTGGTCCTAAGGTAAGAAATTCATCAAAGGCACCTCTTTTCCCCTTGTTTTCTCCATTTTCATTTTTCTCTCAGTTTTGAACTCCACGTTTCATCCGTGTAGCAGCCGTGTGAAATTTCAAAGTGTTGGAAGTTGCTATTTTTGATTGCCAAGTTACTCCATTGGAGTAAAGAAGGTAATCCTCTTCATTTCTATACCTAGACATTTCTAGATTCTAGGGTTAGTTAAGAGTTTGTTTAACCTCTTAATATTCATTACTATTCCATTGGGTTTGGTCACTAAATTAGCATTTAAACCCACTGTAACCGGTTGTGAAACAAGAGAGAAGAGAGGAGGAGGAAAGTCTTGAAAGAAAACTCAAGATAAACAACTTACCTTAAACTAACGTGTGTTTTATGAATGTATTTGTGTTTGAGCAAATAAATGTCACAAATGTTGGGTGTAGTGCAGGTGTTGCTAATAATATGAGGAAATTCAGTGTTTAAATTAATGTTGTTTAAGGGCCTAAGAACCAAGATTTTAAGGTTTATGCACATTGTGGTTATTATTGTGGAAGTGTTGGAATGGATGTGTTCTAAGGGTCTAGAATGAGTGTGGTGGTTGGATTAATGTAAGTGTGCTTGACAAGGTGTGTGAGGATCATAGAAATATGGGGAACCTCTGTCAAAATTCATGTAGAACACTAGGTGTTTTAAGTGTTTTGTGAAGGGAAGGAGTCTAGAACTAGATAGGTGCTGTTAGAAACTAACTTAAGCAAATATACATCTTAGGGCTAGAATTGGAGTAAATGGTGTAAGAAGAATATAAGGAGTATATGGGTTGTTAGCCAACTGAAAGGGTGAAGATGGTGAGCAACAATGCAATTAGGAACCTAGGAAACAAGTGCAAGTTCTAGGTGAGATAAGTGTTAAAAATTGGGTCCCGGGTTTGTATCTCGGTACACAAACCCAGACCAGGTGAAAAATAGGGCAGAAGGTATTGCGATGATATGGTCCGGGTTTGTAAACTCGGACACAAACCCGGACCACCCTAAAAATGTGCCAGAGAGTGTTTTAAGCATTTCCAGGGTGGGGATTTGAATGTTAATGATAATATAATTGTTAAGACATGTTTGGTGACCTTTAATGACCATTAGGAGGGTGATTAAGTATAAGTTAAGTGTGAAAGTATATAACATAATTATGTGAAGTAATTAACTAATTAGAAGTTAAATACGGTAATTAACCAACATGACCAATTATGTATAGGAGTTGCATTCGGTGGTCAACGAACGCAGCACGGACCAAGGTATGGTTTTCTTGCAGTCTGTTGCCTACCGGTTTACACCGGCTTGTGTGTTGTTTTTTTTTCTGTGTGTTTATGACCTTGTAAGATTAAAACCATGAACTGAGTTTACGGTCATTGTTATTATTGTGGCGTATGTGTACCGGTACTATTAACCTCGAATACGCACTAACCCGTTAGTTAACCAAGCTAGGATACGTAAGAGAGCGGTACCCACCGGTTTAACGTTTCAACTTAAGGAACGTTCTAACCTCGGCTATGTATGAGCTAGTTGTGGTGTGTGATGTTAATGTGTATTCCTTTTCCCTTGGGTGTCTAACTGGACTTAAATACTTATGTGTGATTGATTGTGTTATGTTCCAACAATGGGACTTCTAACAAGTGCTAACCGGGGAGTGAGGAATCCGGTTGTTCCGGTCACGCGTGTATGTACGGGGGTCGACATCTGAATCAGATTCAGCTCTCTCCTTATGTTAAGGTTGTTTTCCTTTTTGGATTCCGATCGCCCACTAGCTTAGCCAAAGCTTACCTACCTGACTTCCAATCGGGCTAG
Organism: Limonium bicolor; assembly: GCA_023374045.1. Classification (NCBI taxonomy): domain Eukaryota; kingdom Viridiplantae; phylum Streptophyta; class Magnoliopsida; order Caryophyllales; family Plumbaginaceae; genus Limonium; species Limonium bicolor. The sequence goes on along the minus strand of CM041776.1, from coordinate 144,006,188 downwards.
GGGGAAATTATGTGTTCGGTGTGCTCGGATCACTACATCCGTCACGCCTATGTGTTAAGTTACTTGTTCGACTAACAGAACGATAACGAGTTATGTAACAAGCTTAATATGAGGATGAAACCATCCTCTAGGCTTGCCATGTTGACTAACTATGTTGGTTGTTTACTAAAGTGAAGTGTTCTCACTATGTATGTGTTGTTAATGTTATGCAATATTTCTTGCTATGTAATATGTATGTTGTAAGTTAAAATCAATGCCCTGTTATCATGACAAATAGTTGCGTGTCCCGGTAGTCAGCGGGCTGCATGTTAACCATGCCAGCCAAGGGTTGCTGAGCCTCTTTGGGGGCACATATTATTTTTCAGGAGAGTGATCGATGAAGCGGAGTGGCTATAGCACGGCGCGAGAAGGAATACTTTTGTTATTTTGGATAGTGGACCCGAGTAGTATTTATACACTCGAGGTTATTTGTTTTGGTGGATGTAAAGTTAGTTGAGTGATTTTTGTACATTAACACTCGGTATATTGTGATTCTTTTGGATAGTAAATTTTGAAGGTTGTAAGTATGCTCGGGATTCTTGTAATCAGACCGATACATTGTACGTAACAGCCTTGTTAGCCATGTGGGTGGCTAACGGCGTGTAACACCGCCCCTTTTAGTTAATGGTTAAGTTGTGTTTTTCCGCTACGATTATTGGTTAAGTGTGGAGTTTACAGTTGGGGTGTTACAAAAAGTGGTATCAGAGTGAAGTATCGCTCTGATTACCGGTTACCGAGCTTAGGAATACACCGAGTTAGGAAATTTAAACCTTGTTGTCCAAAGGACGTTATAAATATGTGATACGATAAGTTTGTAAGCACAATACTAATGTGCTCTCATATATGTTCAGATGGCAGGGCGACCACGTGGACGAGGCCGCGGAGGGCCCGGTCCAGGAGATGCGGGAGATAACCCTACCGCTCAGATGATGGCCGAAGCTGTGGCGGCCGCCCTAGCTCAAGTGGTACCACAGATAGTAGCTGCAGTGCAGCAAGGGCAGCAACAGCCCGTTGGTCAGGATCATCCGGAACCACCACCACCACCACAGCCACGCGAGACTAATTGGGTGAAAGCGTTGGCTGATCTGCGACCCCCGTCCTTCAAAGGGGAGACCGACCCTTCCAAACTAGAGGTGTATATCTCGGAGCTTGAGACCGCCTATGAGACCTTGGCCGTTCCTGCTGATGCCAAGGTCCGACTTGCTGCGTTTTACTTGAAGGGTTCGGCTAGGAGTTGGTGGAAACTTGTACGGGCCGAGATGGTGGCCGACCCGAATTTTGGATGGGAGCAGTACACGGCATTGCTACGAGCCAAGTACTACCCAGTGCATGTGCAAGAGGCAAAGCGCCTGGAGCTTGACAATTTGAAGCAAGGAGACAAAATGTCGGTGGACGACTACTACACCGCCTTCACCGACCTTGTTCATCTTCTACCCGACCTCGGTTACTCGAACCGGGTCTTAGTGAATCGCTTCTATAGTGGGCTAAGCCACCGCCTACGCTATGGCATGGGGCCAGCCGAGTACAATACCTTCCAGGTATCTTAAAGTAATGTCTAAGTGTGAATGAGTTATGTTATATGTGAGTGTGTAAATGTGTTGCGGGGCATGACTAACACCTTGAACCTCAGGAGTGCTATCATGCCGCTGCTAAGGTCGAGATCACCGTCCGTCTGAGGGACGAGGAGAATGCGCATAAGCGCAAGGTTTCGAGCGAGGGCCAAGGCTCGCAAGGGTACCAAGGAGGGAAGAAGAAGAAACCATACCCTCAGCCCCAGAAAGGCCAGCAACAGGGTGGCAAGGGCCAAGCCCAGTCCACCACCGCTGAGGAGCCGCTGAAGCTCACCTATGCCTATGCGGCTAAGCCCTTACGCTCTCACCCGCCCAAGGGTAACTAATTAATTCCGAATATTGAATTCAAGTGTGTAATGTTATATTGAAAAGTGTGTACTAATTGTGTAATGTGATAGCAGCCAGCACGGGCTCTGGACCCGAGCGCCACTACTACTGCAAGTGGTGCAACGGTGACCACCCCGGCAAGGATTGCAAAGGGAATGACGTGCAGTGTCGATACTGCAAGAAGTTGGGGCACCGTGATTTTGAGTGCTACCAGAACCCCGATGGCAGAAACTATAGGCCTAAGGGACAGTGGAAGGGTAAGGCTGCTGCGACCACTAAAGGCCCGAAAGCTACCTACCAGCCATCCTCAGGGCAAGGGAATACTGATTCCCAGAAGGGGAAGGGGCCGGGAGCAGGCAAGGCTGCCCTGAATGTGGTGGACCGATTAGAGGCACCAGGATCCTCTTCTAGACCAGGTACCACCTAAACCGTTAAGTGAAATAAGTGATTGTATACCGCATTTCATGCATGTGTGTTAGTGAGTCTGAATGTACAACCATGTAAGTAATGAGTTAAAGCATAATGTGGAAGTCACCTAAATTAGGTAATTCTAAACCTTAGGAACCTTCAATATTTGTTATCCAATCCCACCCACGCCAATCCCCGAAGAGACCACCATGGACATCGCCGACTATCCGACAGAACAGTGTCAGGTTATCCAACCAGGGATGATATTATTAAGAGGATACCTGACACCCGAAGCACAAATCCATATCATTCGACGATGCAACGAGCTTGGAACAGCACCTGGAGGTTTCTACACACCCGAATACCCAAGTGGGGCGAAAATGAATTTAAAGATGATGTGCATGGGTAAGGATTGAAACCCTTACACCAAGACATATCAGGACACACGAGCTGAAGATGGAGCTACCATACCGAGTATACCTGAGGAGTTCCTTGCGGTTGTTAACCACACCGTGGGAATTGCTCAGCAACTTGAATCGGAACCACTTCCGAGTATCAAGGCAGATTTGTGTATTGTCAATTTCTACCAAAAGGGTGGAAGAGTGGGTTTACACCAAGATAAGGACGAAACATCCGAGTCTCTAAGTAAGGGAGTACCCGTGGTGTCTTGGTCCATTGGTGATACCGCAGTGTTTATGTATGGCGAGCAGAAGCGTGCGGACCTCGCGACGAAGTTAGTATTGAAGTCTGGTGATGTGTTAATCATGGGTGGGCAGTCGAGGATGCTGTATCATGGCATCAAGAAGATCAAACTGAATGCGGCGCCTCCGACAATAATCAATGCCACACACATGAAACCGGGGCGTTTGAACTTAACCTTTAGGCAATTCTGAAGTTATGTGTAATCATGTAAAGTGTGAAGTCAGTTGTATGTTAAGTATGTGATGCATTAAGTATGCTAAGAATTAAGCGATGTAGTCGAATGTAATACCATCATGGTGTAACGATGAGTTTTATGAATAAAGCAGTGTTGATTTCTTCAGTATTCCACCCGTGTTGTTACCAATATACTTATCAAGTTTATGAAATAAATTAGGCGCTTCACTCGGAATGGAGGGTACACTGAATGTGTGTACAGAGGCAGAGGCCGGCAAAAGCGGCACTATCCTCACCGGTACCTTCCCAGTGAATGGCATGGATGCGTCAATCCTGTTCAACTCTGGAGCCTCACATACATTTGTCTCACACACATTCGTGAGGAGACTGGGGTTAGACGCGGAGGAGATACCTGACTTCCTAGTCACTCTCCCGTCTAAGGAGCGGATCAGATGCACCCGTTATTACCGAGATGCCACCGTTCGAATTAAGAATGAAGAGTTCCTGATCGACATGATAGAGTTCGAGGAACTCGGATTTGATGTGATTGTGGGGATGAACTGGTTGGAGAGGCACAAGGGCCGAATCATATGTGCCGAGCACCGTCTACTTCTTCGGAGTCCGTCTGGGGTTACCATTTCATGCCGCTAGAGGCCCAGGGAGCCTTCGACACAGATCATCTACGCCATGGCCATGTATCATGAAATCAGAAGAAAGAATGATGTATACCTCTGCTATGTCCAGGACATAGAGAGAGACCCTGAGTTTAGCTCAGATGTGCCGGTTGTGTCAGAGGTTCCTGATGTCTTTCCTAAGGAGCTTCCAGGCATGCCGCCTACACGGGCAGTTGAGTTTGAGATTGATTTGGTGCCAGGCACCGGACCTATAGCGAAGGTGCCCTACCGTATGGCTCCAGCTGAGATGACAGAGCTCAAAGAGCAGCCGCGAGACCTACTTGACAAGGGATTCATTCACCCGAGCGTTTCACCATGGGGAGCACCAGTCCTTTTTGTGAAGAAAAAGGCTGGTAGTCTCCGCCTCTGCATCGACTACAGAGAGCTGAATGCAGTGACGGTGAAGAACCGTTACCCATTGCCACGTATCGATGATTTGTTTGATCAGTTGAGAGGTGCATCCGTGTTCTCAAAAATTGACTTGCGATCGGGTTACCATCAGATTGCTATCAGAGACAGTGACATTGAGAAGACCGCATTCCGAACCAGATATGGACACTATGAATTCACGGTCATGCCGTTTGGGTTATCTAATGCACCGGCAAAGTTTATGGACTTGATGAATCGGTTGTTTCGAGATCAGCTGGACAAATCAGTGGTTGTCTTCATCGATGATATTCTTATTTATTCTAAGTCCAAGGTCGAGCATGAAAGTCACTTGAGGAGTGTATTGCAGACATTGAGGGAGAACCAGCTATATGCAAAGTTCTCGAAGTGTGAATTTTGGCTAGACCATGTCTCTTTTCTTGGTCATGTCATTTCTGAGGCCGGGATCGCTGTGGATCCGGCCAAGATTGATGTTGTGCGCACCTGGCCTAGACCGAAGACAGTTACCGACATCCGGAGCTTCCTCGGTCTGGCAGGTTATTATCGGAGGTTTGTGAAGAATTTTTCTAGTGTTTCAAAACCGTTGGCATCCTTAATGAAGAAGGATGCACCGTTTGAGTGGACAGTTGACTGTGAGAGCTCATTCCAGAGTCTCAAGGATGCTTTGACTTCTGCCCCAGTTCTGACTATACCAGAGGGTACCGATGGTTTTGAGGTGTACTGTGACATGTCAGGCAAAGGAATGGGTTGTGTTTTGATGCAACACGGGAAGGTCGTGGCCTACGCCTCCCGACAGTTGATGCGACATGAAGAAAATTCTCCTACACATGATTTAGAATTGGGTGCCATTGTCTTCGCCTTGAAGATATGGCGACACCATTTGTATGGAGTGAATGTGACGATTTATTCGGATCACAAAAGTTTGAAATACCTATTCACTCAGAAGGAGTTGAACATGAGGCAAAGAAGATGGGTTGAATTCCTTAATGATTACGATATTAACCTTCAGTACAAGGAAGGTAAGGCGAATGTTGTAGCTGATGCATTGAGTCGTCGAGCACACTCTCTCCATTCACTAATCTCTCACTCTAGCTTGGTTGATGAGGTGCGGAGTGCTCAGATGTCCGATCATTATATGCAAGAGATCAGACAAAAGCTTAGGGACGGCACATTCGAGAGCCAGAAGTATGATTTCCGACTTCATGATGATGACTTGATCAGGCTGAATGGCCGACTTTGTATTCCACGAAGTAGCGCTGAGCTGAAGGAGCGCATACTGAGTGAAGCACACTGTTCCTCTACTTCGATTCACCCTGGAGCTTCAAAGATGTATAAGGGTATGAAGAGATATTTTTGGTGGACCGGTATGAAGAAAGATGTGACAGACTATGTTGTTAGGTGTCTCACTTGTTAGAAGGTCAAGTTTGAGCACCGTCGTCCTGGTGGCATGGTACAGCCGATGCCCGTTCCTGAGTGGAAGTTCCATGATATTTCCATGGACTTCATTGTTGGGCTTCCGCCTACTCGGGGAGGCTTGAATATGATATGGGTCGTTGTTGACCGACTGACCAAGGTGGCCCGATTCATTCCGATGAAGGACACTTGGAAGGTGGCGAAGCTAGCAGAGCTCTTCGACCGTGAGATAGTACGACATCATGGAGTACTGAAGACTATCGTGTCTGATAGGGATACCAGATTCCTCTCGAGGTATTGGAGATCTACACGGGAAGTGCTTGGTACCGAGCTGAAGCTGAGTACAGCATTCCATCCTCAGACAGATGGTCAGAGTGAGCGCACCATACAGACGCTTGAGGATATGTTACATGCATGTGCACTTGACTTTCAGACCAGCTGGATTAATAAGTTACATCTGATCGAGTTTATCTATAACAACAGTTACCATGCTTCGATCAAGATGTCTCCCTTCCAGGCTTTGTACGGTAGACCATGCCGCACGCCATTGTGCTGGGATGAGTCGAGTGAGACGGTCATTATAGGACCTGAGTATTTAGAGCAAGTACAAGCAGAAGTACGCCAGATCCGGGCTAACATGAAGGCAGCTCAGGATAGGCAGAAAGCATACGCCGATGTGCGCAGACGTGACCTGGAGTTCGCCGTGGGCGATCAGGTATTTCTTAGAGTATCCCCCATGAAGGGTGTGTTTCGTTTTGGCCAGAAAGGCAAGTTGAGCCCAAAATATGTAGGGCCTTATGTTGTGCCGGAGCGGATAGGCCCGGTAGCCTACAGGCTTGATTTACCTACTGAGCTGGGCAAGGTACGTGATGTATTTCATGTGTCCCAGTTGAATAAATATATGTCTCATCCGTCTCATGTACTTCAGCCCGAGAGGCTAACACTAGAGCCGACCATGCGATCAGTGGAGACTCCAGTACGGATTCTGGATACTAAGACTCGAGACACTCGCCACAAGTCTGTTTGACTGTTGAAGGTCCTCTGGTCTAACCAGGAGGTCGAGGAGGCCACCTGGGAGCTGGAAGATGATATGAGGGTGAAGTACCCATCGTTGTTTACTTCTTAGTACTTGTATGTATAGGGTACGGGGCGTACCCCTATTTTAAGGGGGGTAGAGCCGTTTCGGTTATGTATGTACGGCATGTATTGAAATACATGTCTATGTTGTTATGTTATGGACCTTTGAGTCTAAGTGATGTTATGTTACCGGGACCATGAGTCCGATGTTATGTAAAGTATGTTTGTTATGGAAGTGTTGTTTTAAAAGTAATCCCCGTCTTCTAATATTTAAGATGCATGGGAAGTATGAACTTTGGGGACAAAGTTCTTTTAAGGGGGGTAGATTGAAATACCCCAAACCTTAATATGTTAATTAATTATGTAATTGTGATATTTTAAGGCTAATTAAGTCTTTAAAAATATTGGTGAAGAAATAAAACCAAAAAGAAAAAGAAAATGCGCAAAAGTCACAAAACGTGGAAACGCGTGTTATATAACCATAGGAGTTATATAATCTTAAATAAGGTCCTAAATGGATTCCTAAGACTTATTTAGTCACTAAGAACATGTGGGAAAAATTCCCGAAGGAAACGGATCCAAATTGTGGATTAAAAACGCAAAACAAGCTTAAAGCACGTTTTTCAAGGAAACCGGAAAATGTGATTTTAAACGAGTTTAATGGACTCGTAAAAATTTATAGTCCATTATATAAATATAAGTAAACATTAATGAAGGTCTTGAACCATTAAAATTAATAAAATGAAAAATCCGGAAAACGGGTCCCGGACTGATGAATACTAACAGTTCGGATTTATGGGTGTTAAATTGCTAAGTGACCAAACTGCCCCTTATTCATATTTGGGTAAAGATCTGGACTTATTTGAGTCCCTCACGTTTTGTTTCCCCCCTTACCCATTGATTCACTTCTACTCACAAAAGACAAAAAAAATAAAGTGCAGTAAAAGCACTTTTACTATTCTCTCTCTTCTTTTTCTCATTTCCCTCCTCTCTGTCGTATTCCTCTTCTTCTTCCCAGCGCCTCTCTATTCTTCTTCTTCTTCCTCTTATGGCAATTCCAGTAAACCCTCACGAGCTCCATCTTCAACTTCCTTGTTCTACCATTATACAAGCTTAAAATCACAAAATAAATACACCACACTATTCCTCTCACCTTGGAGCATTTTTCCCACCCTTTAAAAGCTCCAAACTCCAAACTTCAACTCCATGGCTGTAGCTCATTTTGAGCTAAAGACCACCTCCTTTTGAAGCTAGACCATTCCTTCTTGGTCCTAAGGTAAGAAAATCATCAAAGGCACCTCTTTTCCCCTTGTTTTCTCCATTTTCATTTTTCTCAGTTTTGAACTCCACGTTTCATCCGTGTAGCAGCCGTGTGAAATTTCAAAGTGTTGGAAGTTGCTATTTTTGATTGCCAAGTTACTCCATTGGAGTAAAGAAGGTAATCCTCTTCATTTCTATACCTAGACATTTCTTGATTCTAGGGTTAGTTAAGAGTTTGTTTAACCTCTTAATATTCATTACTATTCCATTGGGTTTGGTCACTAGATTAGCATTTAAACCCACTGTAACCGGTTGTGAAACAAGAGAGAAGAGAGGAGGAGGAAAGTCTTGAAAGAAAACTCAAGGTAAACAACTTACCTTAAACTAACGTGTGTTTTATGAATGTATTTGTGTTTGAGCAAATAAATGTGATAAATGTTGGGTGTAGTGCAGGTGTTGCTAATAATATGAGGAAATTCAGTGTTTAAATTAATGTTGTTTAAGGGCCTAAGAGCCAAGCTTTTAAGGTTTATGCATATTGTGGTTATTATTGTGGAAGTGCTGGAATGGATGTGTTCTAAGGGTCTAGAATGAGTGTGGTGGTTGGATTAATGTAAGTGTGCTGGACAAGGTGTGTGAGGATCATAGAAATATGGGGAACCTCTGTCAAAATTCATGTAGAACACTAGGTGTTTTAAGTGTTTTGAAGGGAAGGAGTCTAGAACTAGATAGGTGCTGTAGAAAACTACTTAAGCAAATATACATCTTAGGGCTAGAATTGGAGTAAATGGTTGTAAGAAGAATATAAGGAGTATATGGGTGTTAGCCAACTGAAAGGGTGAAGATGGTGAGCAACAATGCAATTAGGAACCTAGGAAACAGTGCAAGTTCTAGGTGAGATAAGTGTGAAAAATTGGGTGAATATAATCAAGGATTGGTGATGATTTAGACAAGGAATTAGAGAGGTTTAAGGTGTCAAATTAGTGTTAAAACAGGTTAGGATTCATGTATAAAGATTAGGAGAAGGTTGGGATTGGATTAGAGGTTGAAAAGTGGCTGAAAAAAACTACATTCTGGAGTAATACTGGGGTGGTCCGGGTTTGCAAATCGGTACCTAAACCCGGACGACCCCAAAAACACACCCGAGACTTAAATCCGTATGTGGTCCGGGTTTGTATATCGGTACACAAACCCGGACCTGGTGAAAAATAGGGCAGAAGGTATTGCGATGATATGGTCCGGGTTTGTAAACTCGGACACAAACCCGGACCACCCTAAAAATGTGCCAGAGAGTGTTTTTAAGCATTTCCAAGGTGGGGATTTGAATGTTAATGATAATATATGATGTTAAGACATGTTTGGTGACCTTTAATGACCATTAGGAGGGTGATTAAGTATAAGTTCAAGTGTGAAAGTATATAACATAATTATGTGAAGTAATTAACTAATTAGAAGTTAAATACGGTAATTAACCAACATGACCAATTATGTATAGGAGTTGCATTCGGTGGTCAACAAACGCAGCACAGACCAAGGTATGGTTTTCTTGCAGTCTGCTGCCTACCGGTTTACACCGGCTTGTGTGTTGGTTTTTTTCTGTGTGTTTTTGACCTTGTAAGATTAAAACCATGAAATGAGTTTACGGTCATTGTTATTATTGTGGCATATGTGTACCGGTACTGTTAACCTCGAATACGCACTAACTCGTTAGTTAACCAAGCTAGGATACGTAAGAGAGCGGTACCCGGTTTAACGTTTCAACTTAAGGAACGTTCTACCCTCGGCTATGTATGAGCTAGTTGTGGTGTGTGATGTTAATGTGTATTCCTTTCCCTTGGGTGTCTAACTGCACTTAAATACTTATGTGTGATTGATTGTGTTTTAAGTTCCAACAATGGGACTTCTAACAAGTGCTAACCGGGGAGTGAGGAATCCGGTCGTTCCGGTCACGCGTGTATGTACGGGGGTCGACATCTGAATCAGATTCGGCTCTCTCCTTATGTTAAGGTTGTTTTCCTTTTGGATTCCGACCGCCCTAGCTTAGCCAAAGCTTACCTACCTGACTTCCAATCAGGCTAGGGGGAAATTATATGTTCGGTGTGCTCGGATCACTACATCCGTCATGCCTATGTGTTAAGTTACTTGTTCGACTAACAGAACGATAACGAGTTATGTAACAAGCTTAATATGAGGATGAAACCATCCTCTAGGCTTGCCATGTTGACTAACTATGTTGGTTGTTTACTAAAGTGAAGTGTTCTCACTATGTATGTGTTGTTACTGTTATGCAATATTTCTTACTATGTAATATGTATGTTGTAAGTTAAAATCAATGCCCTGTTATCATGACAAATAGTTGTGTGTATCCCGGTAGTCAGCGGGCTGCACATTAACCATGCCAGCCAAGGGTTGCTGACCCCCTTTGGGGGCACATATTATTTTTCAGGAGAGTGATCGATGAAGCGGAGTGGCTATAGCACGGCGCGAGAAGGAATACTTTTGTTATTTTGGATAGTGGACCCGAGTAGTATTTATACCCTCGAGGTTATTTGTTTTGGTGGATGTAAATTAGTTGAGTGATTTTTGTAAATTAACACTCGGTATATTGTGATTCTTTTGGATAGTAAATTTTTAAGGTTGTAAGTATGCTCGGGATTCTTGTAATCAGACCGATACATTGTACGTAACAGCCTTGTTAGCCACGTGGGTGGCTAACGGCGTGTAACACCGCCCCTTTTGGTTAATGGTAAAGTTGTGTTTTTCCGCTGTGATTATTGGTTAAGTGTGGAGTTTACAGTTGGGGTGTTACAAGAGTAGTTTAAAATAATATTTTAAATCATGTAATAATCCTAGATAATCTTTCAAAATTATATTCAAAGGTTTATTAGCCAACCGTACGTTAAAATTTTATATTATACCTTTTTAAGTTAGTTTCATGCAATTCCTTTAAAAAAAGTAATGTATATATATATTTTCCTGCGACTTTTCAAGTTTCAATTTTTTTTTATAATTAACCGTAGTATTTTAGGTGAATCATTAAGTATTTACTTCATAAAATTTACATATTATATTTACATAATTTCACACAAGGCAGGGTTTTAGAAAGTTCTTATTAATTAAAATGTAACTCCAAAATCTGATTTCTTTATCTTAAATTGATTTTTTTCAAGGTAGGAACTCCATATATATATATATATATATATATATAAGTCAAATGAATTAGTCTAGTAAAAACTCACTCCCTCTTGATAATTATTGGTCTTAAGGTTTGGTCTATATAAGTATTTCCCTGATCATTAAATCTTAGTACTCTCTTAGATAATGGTGACTTTTCTTAAATGTCACTCTTAGTGACTTCTGAAATTTTATCTATGTATAATGTTAAACTTCTAAATAAACATGAGAATTTCCAAATATTTAAGTAACTCTCAATTTTTCACTAGACGCTCAATACTCCAAGTATTTAAGGATCAATAATATTAGTTTAGTATTACTCTTCTCTTCCCTCAATCCTTAAGTAACTTTCTTTAATGGTTTTTTATTCAGCAAGGGGTAGATGTTTTACCTTGTAGTACCCAAATTTAAATCCCCTTCCTCCATATATAGGTATTTTTCACCAAAGATTTAACTCAATAAACCCCTTTACATGTATGAATTTTAATACTTGATCTTAAGATACAAATTTTGAATTGTTCATTGTGGCTAGTAATGAAATATGCCTAGCTCAAGATTTCATGATGGTAACGTCTTACCATCAATCCTCCTCAAGTTCAACACAATCCATCACTTCCACAAATTATTTCCGGTTAGATGACAAGGCTTGTCTAGCCCCTAGACTTCCAAAAGTGGGTGTGCACCCCCACTACTCTCAGCCTAGGAGTTCGTCGCACCAGGCACTTCCCGTAGGGTGTTAGGTTAGGTATTTTTTTCTAAAGTTAACATAAAGTTTCAGTGTGGTTTACAGGTTCGGATGTTGATCCTTTCTATTATGCTACTAGTTTTTGCTAGTTTAATAATTTTCTAGACTTAAGATTTATCCTAAACATTATCTTTAGGCAACAATTTGTACTAGGTAGTTCTTGAGATTTATTTTCAAACTTTAGAGGAGTTGAAGTACCTATCACATAATATCAATATTGACTTAGTTATTCCTAGCTCTATTTGTATTCTGTTTTCAACCAAAAGTATTCTTTAAAATTTCTAGGAGCATGTGTACTTGCTCTTAAGGAATTGAATTCTTATCCATGTATTCTCCATAAGTATGCTTTTGAAAAATAGCTTAATATATGATTTATCCCAACCAAAATCTTATCATACTCAATCGACGATGTTCCAACTTATATATTTACTGTAGTTTAATGTTCGAACAGTATAACAGCACACCATTCTCAACAGACATTCATAAAAAGAAAAGTGTATAGATGAGTCATTCATAAATCCAAGAAGGTTTAGGAGTCGTGCCTTACTGGAATCCTCACTTCCCAATTCTACCCCAATACCCCAGTTTTAAGTTCACCTATATTCTAAGTATTTCACTCGGCTTGTTTTCTCGGGTTCAGAGCGTAACTACGCTCTGATACCAATTTCTGTAACGCCCCTATTTAACGTATTTACAGTGGAATTAAAATACTAAGGCGATTACAGACCATCGGGTTCCAAACACCCGGTACCAACCTCACCAATTACAACCATTACAATTATCTAAGTTACGGTCTGAACTCAAGAAAACAACGTAAACAAAACTGAACGTAAAACAGAATAACTCTCCACAATTCTTAATTCCCATCGCAATCACTCATGCTCTTCGTGGCCACCTGTATAAACAATTCGTACCTGCAAGATGAAACCAAGCAGCCCACCCCGGGAGGGGTGAGTCAGTTCCCTGGAATGGAATTGGTACAATTCTCCAAAACAATATTTAAAACATAACTCTTCAAAATAAACAGTAACTTGAGATCAAACTCTTGAAAGTAGAATAGGGAAACAAGGCACTTTAAAATCACCAAGCCAAAGATTGCAAGTCGAAGAAAGAGATAAATAGTAGAAAGGTAAAGTTAGTAAAACAAAACCACACCATGTGTTAGTGAACATCCAATGCTTTAGTTAGAACCAATTCCAGTCAGGAGTAGAGAGACCCAAGTAGTCACAAGGACTAGGAATGAAAGAAGATATCCAAGAACTAACAACTTAAGAGTGGAATAAACCCAATTGGGAGAGATGGCCCCCACCGCCAGGTATAAATGTCCGTATGGACGAGGGATATACAACGCCCTACTGTCAGATATAAATGTCCTTGTGGACGAGGGATATACATCCCCCTGCTGTCAGATATAAATGTCCTGGTGGACGAGGGATATACAACCCCCTGCTGTCAGATATAAATGTCCTTGTGGACGAGGGATATACAACCCCCTACTGTCAGATATAAATGTCCTTGTGGACGAGGGATATGCAGCCCCCTGCTGTTAGATATAAATGTCCTGGTGGACGAGGGATATACAGCCCCCTGCTGTCAGATATAAATGTCCTTGTGGACGAGGGATATACAACCCCCTGCTGTTACCGGTGAAGACGCGCGCACGTCACAACAAAAGACTCAGCTCATGGATGAAACAATGTCCAGAGTCAAAGGAAGAATTACCAAGATTGTCCTTTTCCATATTCCCACTAGATCACTAACTACACCAGAGCAATACCAAAACACTCAGTCCTACAGAGTGTAGAAGCGTAAACCCTAGGCAGTTAATGTCTAATGAAACAACCAAATAGAAAGAACCAATAACCATGGAAGTTTCACATTCAAGGCTCAGTTAGTCACATCAAGCTGAGTTAGCCACACAATAGTTTCCTTTTGAAATTCCTTTAAACTCAGTTTACGTTTTTCAAAAACGTCTCATAAGTCGGTCAGTAAAAGTATCGGAGTACGAGAAATCGTACCTGATTAACGTTGTAGCAGTTCTAGTAGACTCATGCAACATTCAACAACACTCTGAGGAACATTAAAGATAGTCTATCATCAATAACTTGTAGCCTAAGTTAAACTTAAATAAATTCCTCACTCTTATTTCTAAGTCTCAATTGTCTTTTAAGCCCTCACTTAAATGTTATGTGTAACCTTTGACTTATCTTAGAATGTTGTATAACTCAAGGTTGTAAGACCAATGAATGTATTTTATTAACACTTGATAATTGTTCCACTCGTATCCACTACTCATACTTAACCATAATTCTCAATTCAAGACTTTTGAGACCCTTATGTCATAAATGCATTTTATGTTGTTCAATAAATCGTAGAATTTCAATAACAATTCTTAAGCTCAATACTTTTATTCTTAATTTAGAATAAACATCGTATTATAACCTATGATAGGTTTATCTCAGAATACTATACTATTATTTTATAATGTAACGATTATGTATTTTATCAATATTACTAGATAATCCATTATGATTAAGTTTTCCCTTAACTTAATTTGGATTTATATCTTGTATATTGGAATAATAGTGTTGTAGATACATTTTATTATAACTTAATTGAGCCACTAAACTCAATTATCATATCCTAAGTTCAGAATGACTTTTTATTACAACCATCTAATAATCTTGTCATAAGATGTTGAATTACTTCTCATCTTGAAATAACTATATTATAATTAACTTAGACTTATCGAACTCTTACATTTAGTATTCACGAGATATATTATTTTCTTTATTACTACCTATATAATAAGGTATTTTAAGCTAACCTTTTATGTATCCTTCCTTACATTTAATTTCCTAAATGTTTTATTTTTACACACACTCCCGCCATAGACTCTGTACAATCCTTTTATACTAAACTTCAATATAAACTTAAGTCTTAAATACATTTTAAATTATTTACAAAACCTAAGGTTTCAAAGGAATAACTCAATAAGTTAATTCCCTTTTATTATGTTTTAGGATAAGCATTGCATCTTAACATAAGGTAGAATTTATCTAAGAATTAAATTCTGATTCATAAGTGAAATTGTTAATTATTTAATAAGATAATCTATTCTAAAAAATCCCTATACCTTATATTCAAATGACACATTAATATTTCCAATGTCAAAAGGTAAATCAATGTCATATCTTATGTAACTTAGTTTCGTCTAATTAAAGGTTTAAAGATTTTAAGTATCTAATTTCTATTTACAAACCTTTTATAAGTTCTAACTATTAGATACATCACTTAATTAAAATCCTACATTATGAATATTGGTAATAAATGTATTTTATATGGCTTATCTAATTTTAAGAAACTTAAGGATTATTATTTAGATTAATTTCCTAATTATAGTTTAATATAGTTTTATATCATAATCCTTTTAATGACTTTATCTTAAACACTAAGTTATTGTTCAACACTATAACTGTTATGAAATGATTAAATCTAGACTTAATAATCCACTTCACATTTAGATGTAAAAGGATTTCATTTATTTATTATTAATTATATAATAAGATCTATTTGTGTAACATTTTATGTAACCTAATTACAAATATTCCTTAGTCCTAACTTATTAATTACTTAACCCATTTATAATATTTACATTCTGGTCATTAACAAATAGTATTATATATGTATCTTAATATGAAATGATTAAATCTAGACTTAATAATCCACTTCACATTTAGATGTAAAAGGATTTCATTTATTTATTATTAATTATATAATAAGATCTATTTGTGTAACATTTTATGTAACCTAATTACAAATATTCCTAAGTCCTAACTTATTAATTACTTAACCCATTTATAATATTTACATTCTGGTCATTAACAAATAATATTATATATGTATCTTAATATGGTTATATAAATCTTAGAAATTCAAAGGTAACTCTTTAAGTTTAATCTCATACCATAATTTAATACCCCACCCATATATATTCTTTTATTAGTATTATGTATATTTAATTTAACTTATTAATTGCTCTTATTCTATTTCCTATAAGGTATTTTATTTCTTTTATTTATTTATGTATATATAGTAGGATTTATTCAAGACATTCTTTCTGTAGTTTTATTGTATTTAATTATTTTTATTAACTTTTACACATATCTACATCCAATATGGTTTATAAAATAAAGTATTTTCCTTAGTTCAATTAAGTATATTAACTTCTATATTATATAATTAATATAATGTAGATTAATTTAATTTGATTTAACCTAAGTTACTATTTATTCCTCTCACATAAATATATAATATATATTAAGTATATAATTTTTACTTCACTTAAAAGTTTATACCCAAAATATTCATTAACATACTTTTATTAAATGTTAATTTAGTCTTATCATATTATCCCACCCTATAAAGTTTATTAATAAACTATACTTTAATTTTTGTTACATTAAAAACCATATATTATAAGATAATCTTATGAAAATTTCATAAACACAATTTTTAGACCCATTTACCCTTGTCCAAAAATTTCCAATTTAATATATAGTAATTATAATATTTTAGACAAATTATAAAATTTTTATTTCATAAAAATATCTTTTTAAATTATACAAGTTATTCCATAATACTCAGAATTTTAAAAATTATAACTTACGTTTAAAAACTCAAACCTATTAATGTATATCAGTATAAACTAGATTTTAAGGAATCTATGGTTAAATTTCGTGTCAAAATACATTCGGGAAGGCAATTAAATAAATCCAACAAGTTAGGGTTTAATTCTGGAATTATTATAACTAAATACAACTAAAACCTCCCACGTTTTAATCTTGGCCGTCCGTTCCTATAACCTACGATCGGACGGCCAACATTGCGCGAGTTCTTCAGCAAACTAAAAACGAATCCCGCGCACTAAATCGATGATTTCTCTCAACTCACAGAACCAAATCGACTGATTTTTGTTTCATTGGATTCGAAATTGCATCGCGGTGCTAATGATACAAACTTTACGATCTAAGGTGCACAAAATCGAAAATACGAATCTGGGTTTCGAAGTTAGGGTTCTTCGGTTGATTCGAATTGACACATTCTCCTAATCTAACGCGTAATAGATGAAATTGAGACATGGGTTTGACCGGTAATGTGATTATGAATGACAATAACGGAGCAATTTGATTGGAAACTCACTGGAATTGTGCCAACGAGGAGAATCGAGAAAGGGTTTCTGGAAAAAGTTTGGACTTTGAGCTGTTCGAGTAGCGAACGTTGGAGATCTATAAAATACGTTCTAGATCGAGTTAGGCCATGTTCTTGGGCTCATTAGAAATAAGAAACATAGCTCTACAGATTGATAGCAAGAACTTACTCTAACTCGCAGTACACAGAAAGAAATCTAAACCGAAAGTTACGGGTTTATACCTTGCATTTTCTTATGATTTTATGTAATGGCGAATCAGGAACTTTAGGCGCCTTGTTCTCCCACATGGTTACGAGTCAGCCTTGGTCATTAACATGAAAGTTGAAGAGGGATTAGAGATCTACAAAACAAGCTATAGAACGTGGATTTTCATTCCCAAACGAAGAAGTTATAATCAAACGAAGTTTACCTGATTTCGGAAAAATCTGGAAATATGGGTTCCGGTTTCGCAGGGTGGCTACTTTGGATTCAATTTGCGGTCGGTGTAGAATGATTTAGGTTGAGTATGAGTTATGGTTGGAAAGAGGATGTGTTGGAGAAGACAACAAGGAAAACGACACTAAAAACCACCCAACGAAGAGTGAGATATCGCTGTTTAAAGTTAGGACAAAAACACTGATGGAAGTTAAGATACTTAGCGATTTTTGTGCTAAGTACCGGCGACCCGTGTGGTCTTGACACGTGGCACTTTTCAAAATTTGGCCCTAAACTTCATTCTATCATAACTTTGGCTAGGATGATCCGTTTTCGACGTTCTTTTTATCGATCTTCATGGTTTTCCATAACCTATTTATTGGTATAGGTTTCATGGGATGGTTTGACTATTCTTAAAAAGTCAACCCTAGCAAGGCTTTAGAAGCTTTAGGGTTTCTAGAATTTTATATTGATTTTTATGCTTCAAATCAATACTCTAAATATTTATAAAATCTTTATAATATAATTGGAGTTTCTAGGAATTTTTCCAAGATTTATTGACTTATAAATCTTGTTATTAAATTCATAACACCATATAATAAATTAAATTAAATTGTATTATTATTTAGAAATTAATATAAGAAGTCCCCTAAATAATTTTTAAATAATACCATACACTAATTTAGTGTTTAATATTATTATTTTGGGTTTTTATAAAAGAAATCCCCTAAATTAATTAATTTAAGGGTATTTCAGCATTACAGGTTCCCACACCTTAGAATGTTTGGCATACTTTATTTCACTTCAGCTAGTCAACGCCTTAGAATAGCTTGACATCATTTCATTCATTATAGGTAGTCAACACCTTAGAATAGCTTGACAACATTTCATTAATTATAGGTAGTCAATGCCTTAGAATAGCTTGACATCATCCTTTCATTCATTATAGGTAGTCAACGCCTTAGAATAGCTTGACATCTTCTCATTATAGGTAGTCAACGCCTTAGAATAGCTTGACATCATCATTTCTTTCATTATATGTAGTCGATGCCTTTGAAATACCCCGAACTTAAATATGGTGATTATATTATTCTAATATAGTATTTAAGGGCCTAATAGTGCCTAAGTAATTTTGGTAAAGAAAATAAATCCAAAAAGAAATGAGAAAAACGCTTAGAAAGCGGAAAACGCTAAAATGAGCGTTAAATAACCATAGGAGGTACGAGACCTTTTATAGTATCGTAACTAAGGCTTATTCATGCCTAATTAGTATACGGGAATGATTCCCGAAGAAAACGGATCCAAGAAATGTATTAAAACGCTAAAAGAGCTTTAGCGCACGTTTTTCGAGGAAACCCGAAAACGTGACTTTAAGTGGTCAAACAGACCCGTAAAAATTATAAATCATTAAATAATAATTATTAAGCATTTATGGAAGCTTAATAGCCAATAAAAATAAAGAAACAAGAAAATTCCGGAAACGGGCCCGGTTAGTGAGTAGTATCAAAACCGGGTAAATAACGAGTTTTTCTGTAAAAGACGAGAAACTGCTCCAGCTTAACAGTATAGTGGGGGCCGGTTTTTATAGGGTACTAATACCCTCTCACACACTCAATTAAATATTACTCCCTCACACACACTAGAAGACAAGAGAAATAAAGCAAAAAGTAACAAATACTTACCTTTTCCCTCTCTCTCCTCCCATTCCTCTCTTTTCCTGCGTGAGAACCCCCTCCCTCCTGATTCCTCTCTTCTCTTTCCTCTGGTTGGGGACGATTTTGAAGAGCTCAAAATGGCTCCCATGGCTTCTCCACTTATACTCCATGTTCTAGCTTCAATAAAGCCCCAAATCGAAAATAAATTGCATATTCTTCTTCCCCTCATCAAGCTCTACATTTCTATCTTTTCAAAATTCCAAATGGAGGAGTTTGACCTCCATGGGTTTTGGGCATTTGAAGAGTAAACCACATATTCTTGAAGCTAGGAGCCTCCTCTTCCACTTAAGGTAAAAAGATTCAAGAGAAAAACTCATTTTCTCCATTTCCATGCCTTGGCCGATTTTGGCTTCTTTTAATGCCTTGTTCTCTTCTTTGTTTGAGCTTGGTTCAACTCTCCAATGGTGGAGGAACCCTCCTTTGTATTCAAGGCTTAAAAACCTCTCTTGAAGCTCCAAGGTAAAACCCTAACTAATGGCATTTAAGCCTTTCATTGAATTAAAGTTATCCAATGGGTTAAGGAGTTTAATTGTATTTATTTGTGTGTTTTGAATGTTGGCTTGGGGTTGGGTAACCCCATTGACCAACTTGACCGAGAATGAAGAAGAGGAGAGGAGTAGGACTCAAAGGAAGAAGTGTGATCTTAAGGTAAGGAAAACCTATCTCAATGCTTAATCTAATGCATTAGTGTAGTGGGAATGGGTAAACAAATAAAAGAACCTAAACTGTTGTACTTAGTATTGAAGTATTGGAAGTTTGAGAACTTGTGAGCAAGTATGTGGATTTGTAGGCCTTAGAGCCAAATGAATGGTGTATGTGTATTAGTATTGCTATTTGAGGAAGTTGGTGTATTGGTATTGTGGTTGAAGAAATGTTGGTGTATTGAATTTTTGTATGAACCTTATGTGCTGGTAGGACCCTTGTTGGGTGTGGCTAGCTTTAGGTTGAATTTGATGAGAGGATGTGTATTTGAGGAAGTAAGGAAAGTAGGTGAACTATGGCGAAAATTTAGTAGGAATTGTGTATTGAGAATGACTTGGTGAGTGGGAGAACCAAGGTGTGTATTGGGGATAGTAGAGATGTTTAATGACCATTGGAATGGTAATTGTAGTATGAGAAATAAGAAGTGTAAAATCTGTAGCAAAGTGTATAAGAATACATTGGAGAAGTTAGGAGAATTTAATGTGCAAGAATTGGTAAAGGAATGTTGGACTTGGGTATAGATATTGTATTTGCTTGGAAATGTATTTGGGATACTAGGAGTAGCATTGGTAGAGGGAGTATGGAATGGTAAAGGGTAAAATGAAAATCTGTAGCATGAGAGTAAAGAAAACAATTGTAAGAATTGAAAGGAAGTGAGGAGAATTATGTATGTGGATTTAGAGATGAGTAAGGAATTGTTGGATGAACCAAGGCAATTTGGAGGGCCTAGGTAGTGTTAAATATGTGGGATTACATGTAGGAAGATTGGGGAAGTAATGGGTAAAAGAGAGGACTGAAAACAGATTTTAAAACGAAGTACTGGGCCGACCGGACTTGCGACCGGACTTGCAAGTTCGGTCGAGCCCAGATTTACAAAGACGGGAAACCTTCTGGAATCGACCGGACTTGCGACCGGACATGCAAGTTCGGTCGGACCAGAAAATTCTCCCGTCAGAAACCTTCTGGAATGGACCGAACTTGCGACCGGACTTGCAAGTTCGGTCGGCCAGAAAAATTCCCGTAATGCGCTACTGGAATGGACCGAACTTGCGACCGGACTTGCAAGTTCGGTCGAGCCAGAAAATTTCCCGTACTGGTAGCTACTGGAATGGACCGGACTTGCAAGGTCGGTCGCAAGTCCGGTCGAGTCAAAAAAAAATTATATATCATTATATATATATATCATATATATATATATATATATATATATATGCCTATACACATATATGCATATATTAGTAGTACACTACAATTGAAATAATAAAGGTAAGAAAGTAAGTATATGAGTGTGAAAACAAGTGTAAAAGTAACCAAGCAAGTTGAGAGTATAAGAACATTAAGTACACCGGGATAACGGGTTAAGTACGGGAGTAGTAATTATTTGTGTATCGTAAGAGTATTAATAATAATGTTGAAACATTATCAGTGGAACGAGTGTGAACCAAGGAACAAGGGAACACGTGTAAAGCTAACTCCGGTGGAAGGTATGATTTCCTCATGCCCCGTATGCTAACCGAGTTACGTTGATTTGTGTGCTGTATGCCGGATAATCAAGACTAAAGCATGAAAACGGTTTATTGCCTTTCATTATATGTCTCGCTGTATGTTGATTGAGCTAACCTTCTTGATTGATTGTGTGGCTTTACTTAGTGCGTAGACCGACTCATAGATGAGTCTTATTGTGTAATGACTCGTAGTGAGAGTCATGTGTGAATTAATGGAACCGTAGCAACGCACTAAACCAACGAACCAATAAACGATAACGTAAACCAATGAACTCACTAGAATGTGAGAGAGTGTACGAGAGTAATAACCTTCCGACAACGGTAGGAGAAACGAAATGAATAATCCACAAACAAAAGTAGTGGAAGTACATAAGTAACCTATATTAGAGGAACTAATCTTGGTGCAAAATATGAACCATGGGAGTAGTAAAGAATGATGAGGGATCTCCAAATCCCTTAGCAATTAGTCGACCCATTATGAGAGGACCCGACTGATGTAAGTATGTCCCGAACATGAGAGTATTCGATATGTTTGGGAAACCATTAAATCTGAGGATACTAGTCGGTAGTAATTCCCTAAGCTGGTGGAGGTTATCAAGAGAGATACTTCTAGGCTAATCCATGAGATTGTATTGTGCTCTGAGAGCAGAGTGTTGGGAATTTGAGTAGTCCGGTAAGAACGGACATTGAGTATTTGAGGAGCTAAGCGTATAGCCCTCGTATTGTAGGTCCGGTGGTGAGTCTTGTGTATGACTCCGCCCAGAGACCAAAGTAATGAGTAATGAGTATTGCGTATGTATGAGTAAAGTAATGAGTATCGAGTACGAAGCAAGTATGAGTATGTAGTGAGTACCGAGTATTGAGTACGTATGAGTAAGTATAGAGTATTGAGTATGTAAGAGTAAGTATGGAGAATTGAGTAGTGAGTATGCACTAGTATAGTAACGAGCACAGAGTAAGGATCGTGTACGAGTAAGGTATTGAACATGGAGTGATGAGTATGCAAGAGTAAGGAGTAAGCATGAGTAGAGTAACGAATATTGAACACAGTACGAAGAGTAATGAATGTATAACAAATACGAATGGTTGACTATTGAATTGTCTTCCTTAGTAAGTATTGTACTTGTGTATTTATGTAGGTATCTTTGATTGTATTGTGTAGTATGAGTATGTATGTATGCATGTAAAATGAACTCCATGTACATCCGACCCAAAGTAGTCGGCGTACCGCGGTTAGCACGCGGTATATGTGGATTTCATATGCAGCGTAAGCTGACCCCCTCGGGGGACCGTTTTTAGTGTGCAGGTACCGAAGCCATTCACCGTTCGAGAGAGTAGGACGGGGACTGCTACATAAGCATGGGTAGTTGAGTAAAGGGAATTATATGTGTAAACGTAGTACGAATTTGGATGTCTAAACTGTATCGCTAATGTACGGATTGTAGTATACTCGGTATAGTATTGTATTGGAGTTGTATCAAATTATGGATCGGTATGCAAGGGAAAGTAATGTATTGTGTAGAGCACTCGGTACGTTCATATTCATCAGACCGATAGTATGTAGTATTGTAACTCGCCTTGTTAGTCACGTGGGTGACTAACGGCATTGTACACCCGCCGTTGAGTAAGTAATATCCGCTGCGAAGGTAAGTATGGTACGGTAATGACGGTATTAGCGGTAGGGGTGTTACAAAAAGTGGTATCAGAGCGAAGTATCGCTCTGATGGATGAAATACCGAGTTTAGGTAAATACTGAGTTAGGAAGTAGAGGCTTAGGGCTAAGGGTTGAGTGTTAGCGTGTGAGGTACGCTAGTTAGGAACTTCCGCGTGAACCAGAAACCTACAACAACCATACCCCGCCCTCCGCAATCCACAGTATTAAGTTGGGAGAAGAACACCAGAGAGATGGAAAGACCACTCACACTCGGGTAACACCCGATCTGGCAGTTGAAAGTAAACCTGGATAGAAGGAGAACCTGTCCTACGGTAGAGTCCAAGAACTGGAAGTCCCAAAGACGGTTCCCGTTGGATGACGATGACCGCACTTAATGGCGGAGAAGTGAAGATCCTAAACACAAAGATGATGGAATTTATGGCACCATGGGGCGACATGCTTCGCAGTCGTGAGAACCATGAGTAGCCAACAAGAAGAGAAACTCGATCGCGCAATGAAGCAAGGAAGATGGAGTAGCAAACCCTAGACAAGAGAGTCTACGGACTGTAATATTTGATAATGCCAACAACAATGTACAAACCGACTAAGGAACTAGTCGAGGTTGGATTAATACCAAACCTGTACGCCAAGAGGCTGCAACAACCGAACAACATAGTTCAGGTGACAATGGAAGTAATAATAAAGCATATACCCCTAGGACTACAACGTGGTTCCTAAGGATAAGTCGAGTCTCGTTAACCACAGTGAAGGTGTGAGACCACAGGATTGACAACAACCTTGTCAAGAACACTGAGGAACGACTCAGGAGATTGATCACTAAGATCAAAAGATCGAGGGAAGACCTGATAAAACCACCAATTATGGATGGAGACGATACCGCCACCGGTATACATTAACCGAAAAACAACCTACCCGCGCACTTGCCTAGGGCAAGTGCAGCAACTACAAGACGGTTGGAAGACCATGAACGACCAGCAAATACTTGCTAAGTACCGCTGTGACGAATGGAGCAAAGATAGGATCACCAATCCTGAGTATTTGAATAATGAAACCTCGGAAAGGCCTAACGGCCCGACCATTGTATTGAGAGTATACCGGTCAGCGAGAAGTTGAACTTGGTCAGGACCTGAATCATGGCAACGCCATAAAGAATTTCTTTTCACACCGAACTGTTACTTCAAAACCCAAATTTTTCTTTCAAAACCACAAATCCTTCTTTTAAACCTCGGATTTTTTTTAAACCAAACTAACGAAAATACGGTGAGTATCATAGAATGATACAAGAGGAGTTGACAATAGAATACTTCACCTAGGCGTGTGACGAACACTACGAGTGTACCCAAATACGGGATGTGGGACGACCGCACTCCGAAGGAGCTTGCGGGCCTGACATGTAGTTAGGTAAGTGGTAACGTGCCAAGACGGTACCCCACGTATGTATACATGTAGTGTACGAAACACGGGAAGTAGTCAACTCTGTTCTACGGACCATAAGCAAATTCAACCAGAGTAGTTGGATACCTCGAACGAGCAAAGGGAACTCAGATAAGCTTACCAGCTAAGGAGTCAAGAACCTACTACAGGAGGATGAGTAAGAGTTGAAAGTGCAAGAAGCTCTAACAACGGGATAAGACATTGGATATGTCACGAGGATATCTAAGTAAAGCATGATAACTGGAGGGAATACCCAGTCTAAACACTGTAAGGCAAATGCCTAACGTTGACACATCAGTGTGCAATGAGCGGGATGGAAATTCCCAGAACAACTACCACAAACACACAGGGTGATGTTATAAGGTACCAGAAATACCATTCATCACCGGAGGGGATATCAAATCCGTTATAACATAAGGAAAAACACCAGTGATCTACCCTAAGAACGAGAGACACTATAACCCTCAACGGATAACTCATATCCAGAACCGCAAGGTAGGACAATAAACCGAACATACTCATAAATGTCAGTCAGATGCTGCCATATAACTAGTACTACCCAGGAGCAATCCATAAAGGGTATCAAGTCAACACAGTTGAACAAAATATAGTGGTAAGAACACCACAATTGGAACGAACATACGGTTAGAACACCGAAGGGATCCCACTTGACAGGGGATACCCCTAATAAATAAATGGTATCGATCAATACCAGGATACAAAAAGGGTCTCCAACAACCGGAAGCGTGATGCGACGATCTTATCATGGAGCCCAGTATCACCTCCAAGCTATTCTACGGTATACGGAGAAGCAACCAATTTGGAACAACCTATGATGAGCAGAGCTCTAGGCAGTATGGCTAGTAGGCCGTGAAACTATTACCACAAACAACCCAACGGTTGCAAAACCTTTGTGAACCATATGGAAGGTTGTCTAGGACGACATCGAAAAAAGAGTAACAACCGATGCATGAGGACGCCCCTCATAATGTGAGACCACAAGAGTGGAACACATGGATCCCAAGAAGGGGATACCGCCAGTAACTGCCGGGAAATATACTCCGTTCAGAACTACTAGTGTAGTCAAGCTTGAGCATACAACTATTGCCAAGCAATGTGAAATAAGCTTCAACAGCAATTGTTGACGACCAAGGAGTAACCGGTTATAAAACCAATGATGCTCAGGGAGCTCAGAAAAATAAAGGAATACCATATTCGATATTGCCAAATACATGGGAAACCATTGTATAGAAGCATGAGCTGAAGCTAGCAACAGTGGATGCCATGTAAACCAATATTGTGGAATCAGTAAGAGCATGGTGCGCAACAGGCGACCAATATACGTGAATAATCACCCAGTACTATGGAGTTTTAATAAAAATGGTAGATAGACCGGGCAACAAGCCAGAAGTCTGTACCAAATGATGAGGCACCACCTGAAAGAGTAACGATCAGTCCTATTGCGATCTCATAAGAGAGTTAGCACCAAGCGTTTACGCCTCTGCACTCTGTAGGACTGAGTGTTTTGGTATTGCACTTGTGTAGTTAATGATCTAGTGGGATAGCTAGGAATATGGAAAATGTAAGTAGTAGTAAATTCTTCCTTTCACCAGTGAACATGGTATAAGCCAGCTAAGCAAAAGCTTAGAAACAAACCATGCGGCCTAAGGCCAAAGAAGCACGAAGAGTGTGA
Source organism: Limonium bicolor (assembly GCA_023374045.1). Classification (NCBI taxonomy): domain Eukaryota; kingdom Viridiplantae; phylum Streptophyta; class Magnoliopsida; order Caryophyllales; family Plumbaginaceae; genus Limonium; species Limonium bicolor. The sequence continues at coordinate 143,979,887 of CM041776.1, read as the reverse complement.
AACACACCAACAATCACAAGATGTGAATTCCATTGGAATAAAAGTGAAAGGAGACTTAAGGAAGTCACAAGGACCGACGCATTGAAAATGCAAGGTCATACAAGTAAAGAACACTTGTAATGAACCAGAGAAACTAGTGTAATTCAGAAGCTACTAACAACAGAGGAAGCACTACAACTAAGTAGTGACTTAACCTCAACCGACAATAAGTCGGAGAAACCAAGTGAATGATCACTACAAACACAACAGTATGTATATACATGGCCAGAGAGCTGGTTATGAATCTACAACTCATCGAGTTCGAGCACGGTAAGAGAACACCGCATTTGGTCAATAAACCTTATTCTCACAATAAGAGGGATAAAAGGTGATGCGTAACACGTTCAAGATAACAAGAAGGGCGAATAACCCAAGTTATCAGGGTCGCGCAGAAGCAGTAGTGGACCCAGAATTCTAAGCGAAATACACCTAGTGAATAAAAGGCTAATCACCAATGCCTCAAAGCCATTTAGGCTAGAACCGAACCCGGTTAAGAGTTAAATAAACTCCTATGAAAATTCTTGATGCAGGGACTAACCGATAGTACGGTTAAGACCCGTTGATCAAGGAACATTGTATAATAGACCGCATGGAAACCGAACCACTCCATGACGGCTGAATGCCTTCGACCAATGTTCAATGTTGACACATGGTAGATTACGTGGGCGTAATCCCTTTTAAGGGGGGTAGAGCGAAAACCGCGAAATGTATGTTTTACGTGATAGGTGCGTAAACTACAATGCGCATAGCGCAAGAGAATTCATTTTGATGGTTGATACTTATGTTACATAAACATTTGTATTCACTCATCGTGTAATTGTGGTAATTTGGGAAGTAAGTATAGGAAAAGGAGTAGAGAAACTCCAGGGTAATGAGAAACCCGATTGGTAATAGTATGAAGAATGAGTATGTGTGGGAGACTTGAGGAGTATAAATTGGTATGGAACCGACGTATGTAATGAGTATGAATCGGTATACAATCGACGTATGTAATGAGTATGAATCGGTGTACAACCGATGTATTTTATGAGTATAAATTGGAGTATAGTAAACTAATGGGATATTACACTCACGAATTTCTTAAGTATAGTAGTTGGAGATGATGTAGTAATAATTGATGAAATGATTAGTAAGTAAGTAAGTGAATCATATAAATGGGAAAATGTATGTGTATGATTATGAGTAGCAAGATTAAAAAAAAGATAGAAAATGAAATAATGTTGACGAGCTGTCTGTTTGTATTGAGGTGGGAAGTGGAACTTGATTTGCTAGCGATCAAGGGTAGCCGAACACAAATTGGGGTGGAAGGATAATTCAACACCAATGCTGATCACATTTGGGTTGAAGGACTCTGGAAGCTCCCCTAAGTGGCCACAATAATAACACTAGTAATAGGAATGATCATCATAAATTGAAATTGGGAGATGTATGCAAGGTTTTCAAAATGAATTTCCAAAACTAATTTGGTACAACGTTTTCTTCAAACTCGAGAATGAGGATCGGTTTTAAAACCACTCCCACGGACGCTAGTGGATCTTCCATGCCTAGGCACGGGTATCCGGTCGAAACCATAGGAGGTGAAGCTAGTTTTGAGTCTGTGGAAGTGTAGAGTAGTTTGAAACCACTACACCGGGTGTACGGTAACAGTGGGTGTTTTGTATTTTTCCAAGGGCACTGGGGCAGTGTAGTCCCGAGTAAGTATGAGTAAGTAAGTATGAGTAAGTGCCTGAGGATCTCTATATGTGCAAATGAATTTGATCAGAACCAAAGGACCGTAGAGCCAGAAAGCGTAAGTGCTCAAGTCATGACGGCCATGAACCAGAAAGCGTAAGTGTTCAAACGTGACCGGTACCTGAGGGATCACTCGCCATTGGGGGAGGATTGTACCTAATTGTCTGCGGATGGACCCCCTTGGAGAGGAGTAAAACGGATATTTTTGATTGCTATGCATGCAGTGACATGCTGTTTGGATGCATAGTATGAATCATGTCAGACATTTGGAGTTTGACAAGTCATATGTAGAGGTCATAACCTTAGCATAGAGTATTGGTACGAGTAACAGTATTAGATTCACCAACTTTGAGGGCAAAGTTCTTTAAGGGGGGCAGATTGAAATACCCCGAACTAAATATGGTGATTATATTATTATAATATAGTATTTAAGGGCCTAATAGTGCCTAAGTAATTTTGATAAAGAAAATAAATCCAAAAAGAAATGAGAAAAACGCTTAGAAAGCGGAAAGCGCTAAAATGAGCGTTAAATAACCATAGGAGGTACGAGACCTCGGTTATAGTATCGTAAGGATTCCTAAGGCTTATTCATGCCTAATTAGTATACGGGAATGATTCCCGAAGAAAACGGATCCAAGAAATGTATTAAAACGCTAAAAGAGCTTTAGCGCACGTTTTTCAAGGAAACCCGAAAACGTGACTTTAAGTGGTCAAACAGACCCGTAAAAATTATAAATCATTAAATAATAATTATTAAGCATTTATGGAAGCTTAATAGCCAATAAAAATAAAAAAACAAGAAAATTCCGGAAACGGACCCGGTTAGTGAGTAGTATCAAAACCGGGTAAATAACGAGCGTTTTCTGTAAAAGACGAGAAACTGCTCCAGCTTAACAGTATAGTGGGGGCCGGTTTTTATAGGGTACTAATACCCTCTCACACACTCAATTAAATATTACTCCCTCACACACACTAGAAGACAAGAAAATAAAGCAAAAATAACAAATACTTACCTTTTCCCTCTCTCTCCTCCCATTCTCTCTTTTCCTGCGTGAGAACCCCCTCCCTCCTGATTCCTCTCTTCTCTTTCCTCTGGTTGGGGACGATTTTGAAGAGCTCAAAATGGCTCCCATGGCTTCTCCACTTATACTCCATGTTCTAGCTTCAATAAAGCCCCAAATCGAAAATAAATTGCATATTCTTCTTCCCCTCATCAAGCTCTACATTTCTATCTTTTCAAAATTCCAAATGGAGGAGTTTGACCTCCATGGGTTTGGGCATTTGAAGAGTAAACCACATATTCTTGAAGCTAGGAGCCTCCTCTTCCACTTAAGGTAAAAAGATTCAAGAGAAAAACTCATTTTCTCCATTTCCATGCCTTGGCCGATTTTGGCTTCTTTTAATGCCTTGTTCTCTTCTTTGTTTGAGCTTGGTTCAACTCTCCAATGGTGGAGGAACCCTCCTTTGTATTCAAGGCTTAAAAATCTCTCTTGAAGCTCCAAGGTAAAACCCTAACTAATGGCATTTAAGCCTTTCATTGAATTAAAGTTATCCAATGGGTTAAGGAGTTTAATTATTTATTTGTGTGTTTTGAATGTTGGCTTGGGGTTGGGTAACCCCATTGACCAACTTGACCGAGAATGAAGAAGAGGAGAGGAGTAGGACTCAAAGGAAGAAGTGTGATCTTAAGGTAAGGAAAACCTATCTCAATGCTTAATCTAATGCATTAGTGTAGTGGGAATGGGTAAACAAATAAAAGAACCTAAACTGTTTACTTAGTATTGAAGTATTGGAAGTTTGAGAACTTGTGAGCAAGTATGTGGATTTGTAGGCCTTAGAGCCAAATGAATGGTGTATGTGTATTAGTATTGCTATTTGAGGAAGTAATGGTGTATTGGTATTGTGGTTGAAGAAATGTTGGTGTATTGAATTTTTGTATGAACCTTATGTGCTGGTAGGACCCTTGTTGGGTGTGGCTAGCTTTAGGTTGAATTTGATGAGAGGATGTGTATTTGAGGAAGTAAGGAAAGTAGGTGAACTATGGCGAAAATTTAGTAGGAATTGTGTATTGAGAATGACTTGGTGAGTGGGAGAACCAAGGTGTGTATTGGGGATAGTAGAGATGTTTAATGACCATTGGAATGGTAATTGTAGTATGAGAAATAAGAAGTGTAAAATCTGTAGCAAAGTGTATAAGAATACATTGGAGAAGTTAGGAGAATTTAATGTGCAAGAATTGGTAAAGGAATGTTGGACTTGGGTATAGATATTGTATTTGCTTGGAAATGTATTTGGGATACTAGGAGTAGCATTGGTAGAGGAAGGGAAGGAGGAGGAAGTATGGAATGGTAAAGGGTAAAATGAAAATCTGTAGCATGAGAGTAAAGAAAACAATTGTAAGAATTGAAAGGAAGTGAGGAGAAATTATGTATGTGGATTTAGAGATGAGTAAGGAATTGTTGGATGAACCAAGGCAATTTGGAGGGCCTAGGTAGTGTTAAAATATGTGGGATTACATGTAGGAAGATTGGGGAAGTAATGGGTAAAAGAGAGGACTGAAAACAGATTTTAAAACGGAAGTACTGGGCCGGACCGGACTTGCGACCGGACTTGCAAGTTCGGTCGAGCCCAGATTTACAAAGACGGGAAACCTTCTGGAATCGACCGGACTTGCGACCGGACATGCAAGTTCGGTCGGACCAGAAAATTCTCCCGTCAGAAACCTTCTGGAATGGACCGAACTTGCGACCGGACTTGCAAGTTCGGTCGGCCAGAAAAATTCCCGTAATGCGAGCTACTGGAATGGACCGAACTTGCGATCGGACTTGCATGTTCAGTCGAGCCAGAAAATTTCCCGTACTGGTAGCTACTGGAATGGACCGGACTTGCAAGGTCGGTCGCAAGTCCGGTCGAGTAAAAAAAAAATTTTTACTATATGATTATGATAATCATATGTATATATATACGCCTATACACATATATGCATATATATGTAGTAGTACACTACAATTGAAATAATAAAGGTAAGAAAGTAAGTATATGAGTATGAAAACAAGTGTAAAAGTAACCAAGCAAGTTGAGAGTATAAGAACATTAAGTACACCGGGATAACGGGTTAAGTACGGGAGTAGTAATTATTTGTGTATCGTAAGAGTATAGTATTAATAATAATGTTGAAACATTATCAGTGGAACGAGTATGAACCAAGGAACAAGGGAACACGTGTAAAGCTAACTCCGGTGGAAGGTATGATTTCCTCATGCCCCGTATGCTAACCGAGTTATGTTGATTTGTGTGCTGTATGCCGGCTAATCAAGACTAAAGCATGAAAACGGTTTATTGCCTTTCATTATATGTCTCGCTGTATGTTGATTGAGCTAACCTTCTTGATTGATTGTGTGGCTTTACTTAGTGCGTAGACCGACTCATAGATGAGTCTTATTGTGTAGTGACTCGTAGTGAGAGTCATGTGTGAATTAAGGGAACCGTAGCAACGCACTAAACCAGCGAACCAATAAACGATAACGTAAACCAATGAACTCACTAGAATGTGAGAGAGTGTACGAGAGTAATAACCTTCCGATAACGGTAGGAGAAACGAAATGAATAATCCACAAACAAAAGTAGTGGAAGTACATAAGTAACCTATATTAGAGGAACTAATCTTGGTGCAAAACATGAACCATGAGAGTTGTAAAGAATGATGAGGGATCTCCAAACCCCTTAGCAATTAGTCGACCCATTATGAGAGGACCCGACTGATGTAAGTATGTCCCGAACATGAGAGTATTCGATATGTTGGGGAAACCCTTAAATCTGAGGATACTAGTCGGTAGTAATTCCCTAAGCTGGTGGAGGTTATCAAGAGAGATACTTCTAGGCTAATCCATGAGATTGTATTGTGCTCTGAGAAAAGAGTGTTGGGAATTCGAGTAGTCCGGTAAGAACGGACATTGAGTATTTGAGGAGCTAAGCGTATAGCCCTCGTATTGTAGGTCCGGTGGCGAGTCTTGTGTATGACTCCGCCCAGAGACCAAAGTAATGAGTAATGAGTATTGGGTATGTATGAGTAAAGTAATGAGTATCGAGTAAGAAGCAAGTATGAGTATGTAGTGAGTACCGAGTATTGAGTACGTATGAGTAAGTATAGAGTATTGAGTATGTAAGAGTAAGTATGGAGAATTGAGTAGTGAGTATGCACTAGTATAGTAACGAGCACAGAGTAAGGATCGTGTACGAGTAAGGTATTGAACATGGAGTGATGAGTATGCAAGAGTAAGGAGTAAGCATGAGTAGAGTAACGAATATTGAACACAGTACGAAGAGTAATGAATGTATAACAAATACGAATGGTTGACTATTGAATTGTCTTCCTTAGTAAGTATTGTACTTGTGTATTTATGTAGGTATCTTTGATTGTATTGTGTAGTATGAGTATGTATGTATGCATGTAAAATGAACTCCATGTATATCCGACCCAAAGTAGTCGGCGTACCGCGGTTAGCACGCGGTATATGCGGATTTCATATGCAGCGTAAGCTGACCCCCTCGGGGGACCTTTTTAGTGTGCAGGTACCGAAGCCATTCACCGTTCGAGAGAGTAGGACGGGGACTGCTACATAAGCATGGGTAGTTGAGTAAAGGAAATTATATGTGTAAACGTAGTATGAATTTGGATGTCTAAACTGTATCGGTAATGTACGGATTGTAGTATACTCGGTATAGTATTGTATTGGAGTTGTATCGAATTATGGATCAGTATGCAAGGGAAAGTAATGTATTGTGTAGAGCACTCGGTACGTTCATATTCATCAGACCGATAGTATGTAGTATTGTAACTCGCCTTGTTAGTCACGTGGGTGACTAACGGCATTGTACACCCGCCGTTGAGTAAGTAATATCCACTGCGAAGGTAAGTATGGTACGGTAATGACGGTATTAGCGGTAGGGGTGTTACAGCCTTAGAATGGTTTGACATTACTCCATTTTTACCTTTAGGTGGTCGACGCCTTAGAATCGCTCGACATCCTTTCACTTTACTCATAGGTAGTCAGCGCCTTAGAATAGCTCGACACAATTTATCGGCTTTCAACTGCATGCAAAGACTTTTAAGATCCAAAATTTTGGGGTATTTTTCAAGCATCAACTAGCCTCCTCATATCCATTACAAAGTCTAGTTTACGGGGGGCAATCTGTTATACCCAAAATTTTAACCCCCTTGGAAGAGAGTCTATTAATAGGCTAGTTTGGTCAAGTAGCGAGGGTTCCCAGTTCGATCGGCACATTTTAGAGTACTAGGGACAGCTTAGTCATCTTCAGGGGCATTTTCGTAATTTTTCAAGACTCCTTAGCCCCCTATGAGCTTTCTCTCCCTCCAAAGAAGGTTCAATCAATTCAAAATTCTTTGAAATTTTAACCCGTGATAGAGGATGACATTTAGGGCATAATGGCGTTGGAATTTTGATTTTTCGAATTTCCAATAATTTTCTAGCAATTTCTGATTGAATCTGACGAGAAATTGAATTTAAAAATATTCCAATATCCAAAAATTTCGATTCCAATTTATAAAAATCAGAAATACCATCCTTTAGCCATGTTTAAAATTTCATAGTCAAATTCCTTTTGGAAGCCCTTGAGCTAAAACGTTAGTAAATCTCAGTTTTTACCAGATTTTTCTATCTTTAAGGAAGCCTATATAAGGAACCTTATTCCTTGGTCAAATCAGAACTCCAAGAACCCTAGACTATCAAAGAAGCCAGCCGTCTCATTCTCTCCATGTTTTGAACTCCCGAGTCACAATCAAACACCGAAATCTCACCAAAATCAACACCAAAACACATTCTTCAACTCCCATCACATCCACGATCATCAAATCATCATCAAACCACCACCAAAACGTGAAGAACACCACCAATTCTCAATAGTCAGAAGCCAGGTTTGAACTCAATCCGAAACCGGGGTCAAAGGAGCACCAAAAGAAACCCGGCGTGAAGAGTCTCGTTGTTCCAGAAGCCAAAACAGTTTATAATCACACTTTTCTGAAACCTTACGACTTTATTATTCTTCTGTAAAATTTTGGGTTCAAACCAACCCTTTTTGGCTTCTGTATTGCTAATTGCTTTTGTTTCTGCCTTGTTACTTGTTTGTTAAGTTTCGTGCATATTTCGACTTCAAACTGAAATCTTTCAATTACTAATGTCTTGTATACCTTTCAGGCTACACGTACATAAATTTTAAGCCAAAAACGCATCGGGAACCATCAAAAACCCACTATCCGTGGGTGGTCCGTGACCTCGGACGCATGGTCCGAGACCACGGACGAGCTGTCCGTGACCACGGACACCCACAGACGGTGATAAAATTTCTTATTTTTCAATTTTTCAAATTTTAGGGTTTTAACAGTACATGTCCGGGCCCACGGACACCCTGTCCGTGGCCCCGGACCTTTCAAGTTTACGTTTTTATTTTAATTCGGTTTTCATAATCATGTAGTTCAACTGGGGTCTGTGGTCTCGGACATTAGGTCCGTGGCCACGGACGGAATCAAAATTTGACCTAATTCTGCCTCCGAAACGCTAGTTAGGTAATTTCAATTTTCACTTTTATTTTCTGTCAAAAAATGCTAAAAAACATAAAAAACAGAAGCTCACACACTTAGGTTAAAACGACTTCGTAATAAGCCGTAAATAAACTAAGTAGAGGAAACATTACTTCTAGGGGTAATGAAAGTAATTGAACCCTAATTAAGTCGAATATCAAGCCCCCGAACCCGAACTCTCCTTTCCTAATTTGATCTAGGTTAAAATTAGGTGGCGACTCATAATAGGTTCTAGTGAGCTAGCTTAGGTTTTAGTAATTAACGTTATATGACATAGTTATTAATCTTAGGTTATAAGTGGACCTAAAACCCGACTAGATCCTGATCAATCTAATCAACCTAGGATAAGGATTTAAAAATCGAGGCTCACAATGCACCACCCCTCCCATGTGTTAGAGCCTGAGAGATTGACGTTAGAGCCAAATATGAGATCAGTGGAGACCCCTTAGAGGATCTTGGATACTAAGACTAGGGACACTCGCCATAAGTCAGTGCGACTGGTGAAGGTTCTCTGGTCTAACTAGGTGTGGAGGGTGATTTTTCTGTATGAGGGGGGGGGGGTCTATTTAATATGGTATGACTGAAAAGCCGAGATCCTAAAAAATGCCATTCTATGGAGGGTGAAAACCCGTTAATCTGGCATCCCTCAAATACCTACTAAATCGTCCGTCTTTCCCAGAAAGCATAAGGGGAGTGCAAGTGTGCACTACACCCGCTCTCGATGGGCTCCACGAGGACTTATGCCCTAAGGGCGAAAATTGACAAGAGTCGCCACCTAGTTTGACCTATGATAACTAGGATGGAAAATCGGGTTCTAAGAATCATTAATTGACTCTGAGATTGTTGCCTTTGGATAGGACTTATCTGGTCATTTCAGAGATTCTGTGTGGGTTCGTACTGGGATACACCCCTTAGAAGTGGCAACGACCACGACTTCGGATTGGTGCCCGAGGAAGCCTCGGTCTCCAATTGTCAGGATTTCCTTCTTTCAAAACCTTGTTAGAGAGATTCATTTAAAAGCCAAGGATAAGATTAGGACAGGAAGGGAGAAAACGAATGGATGAGGCGAGCTTTTCTATCAAGCTAACGCAAAGAAGAGGAACTGATGAATTCGAATGAGTATAGAATGAAATACTAGTGTCAGATTTTGAGAGTTAATGAAGTCGAGGGTTTGTGGGAGTCAGAGGGGATTTGAATGTTTTGAGAGGTATGAAGAACACCTTAGAGTGGGAAAAAGGTTTTTTTATTGGAATGGGGTCGCACCCTAAATGGGCTGCCTATGTACTCAACTCCTTGTTGAGATCAGACCTTACGTAGTTCACGCTTTTTGGGTTTTGGAAGTTTTGAGGTTTTAAGGGGTTTAAGATTCAGAGGAGTTTGGAGTTTCGAGAAGATTAGGGTTTGGGGTGGTAGTCTGTGAGACACTCCGGGTCTATGAGACGTTTAGAATATTCACATGATGAAAAGAATGAGATATCAAAGTCTGTGAGACGCTCAGGTCTATGAGACACTTGAAACCTTGAGATGTTGAAGTCTATGAGACGCTCGAATATGTGAGACTCTCGGGTCTATGAGATGCTCGGGTCTATGAGACATTCGAATCATTGGGATGATGAAGTCTGTGAGACACTCAGTCTGTGAGACATTTAAAGTGTAGGGGAATTTGGAATAGAATTGAAACTGAATTGAAACCGATGTTGAATTAGAGTTGAATAAATTTTGATTTGGATTGGAATTAAATTGAGATTGAGATTGAATTGGAGTTGAATGAATTTTGATCTGGATTGGAGTTGAATGAATTTTGATTTGAATTGGGATTGATGCAAACGATTTAATTGATGTATTAAAAACTAAGAAATAATCCTAGAAGACAACAAATCAACAGACCGTCGGGTTGTAAAAATCCCGGTCAGAGTAGTATAGTAATTAAGAAGCAACCAGGTATCAAACCACGGGACTTGAGGTAAATAAGTCTAACCTTAGGCAATGGGTAACTAAAGAGGGGTTTGTTTTGGTTTTGGGATCAATAATAGACAAGAAAATAAATAGCAGATAAATTAAAGTGATAAGTAGGGAGTGTGAACGGTACTCTAGGTTCAGGGAGTAATTTTACTAGCTAAGTTCTACATATTCTACTACTTAAACGGGGACTTGGATCGGCTTGTAATTCTCAATTATCTATTCTGTATTAGGTCCTAATTCCATATAGCTCATCTAGACAGGGTACGTAGTTCTAGTCTAGACTTAACAAGTCTATCTAGATGGTTTTATCGCACAGAATTACTAGTCTGGTTTGGTCCGGACTAAAGCACCTAATTGCTAATGTAATCTATCCGATTGCAATTATCACAGGTGACAGGTTAATAGGACCGTCAATGCTAATCACCTTATCTGATCATAACACGATTCGAGGGCTTATATTAAATTCATGACGTTTATTAAAAGCATTTAAAAGCCTTAACCTGAACAATCCATATAGTCTCAATTAAGCAGTAAAATAATGCAGAGTTTAACTAATTACAACATCCCTTCCCCCAGAGTAAATCCTCTTAGCTAGACATAGCAATTAAAAACATAAATAGGAGAGAGTTAGGAGAAATCATCTGTTATGAAGATCTTCTTGCTTGCTCCGCCCTTTGTCCTTGCACTATGCTGTTTTGGAGGTTGGATTTGGCGACAATGGAGTGAACTTGGTGAAACACTACTACAGAAATAATTAAGGACAACACTTCAAAGACAACGGTTACCTTTTTAATGTTGTGTTTGATACAATAATGGTATTTTAGTTGCATAAATAGCCTATTAGACAATAGTTAATGTACTTGTTATCTTAATTATAGCATACACAACAGTTTTTTCTAGAAATAAAAGCTCTGGCCCTCTCTGTTTAGATTTTAAACCAAAAGACAATGATACCCCTAACAAAAAAGCTTATACCTTTTGTATCCTAACTAGGAAATATATGATAGACTACAAGGGATTTTGGGGTTGCGCTCACAGTGCGGAAGATAAATATTTAGACGGCCATTCAGTGCGGGAAATTAAATTTCATTCGCGCCTTGTTAACCGCCTCATCCCCTTACTAAATCATGTATAGAAAACTAGAAATGAAAAGTTGGCATAGCAACCCTCGACAAGTAAAAGCTCTGGTTATTAAGAAAGAAGAAAACACTTTAGCGGGACGATCGAGGACGATTGAGGGAAGATTTGCCGATATGCAAAATTGAGGTACGTATATTTTGGTTGACATGGACTTCAATTTTGGTTTAAGGTTTGATTCAAACAAATCTGTGTCAGCAATAGTTCTCGGTCTTTATACTCTCGATTGAGCAAAACTTGATTTAACTTTCCTTCAAGCTCTGTTGTGACTTTAATTGCATTGTTGATTTAATCCATGATCATTGTATATGTATGTATTTCTTGATTGTTATGTGTCTGCATTTGTGTACACATGGTCTAACCATCATCCTAAAATTCAGTTGGTCACTCTTGTTAAATATACTTTACAGGTTAATTGACTAGATAGTCAACATAGTATTTATTTCAATCATGGTCGTTTTATTGGACATAACATTTTTGGTTTAGCACTCATCATTTAAAGTTTACTGTTTGTTACTCATAATTTTCTTTATTTAAGACATTACGTGAAGTTTGAATTTCTACTTTTGGTTCATTATCTGGTGCACAATATCACTCGTTGTTATTCTGGCTTGATTGTAATTAAATATTTTAGTGTTCCCAACACATTTTCCTAACTCACTTCGCCTCTCTATTGGCAAAACAAAGTTTAGGATTCACCATACATATATTAGGTTAAGTTTTGAAAAAGAGAAGAACTTAGGTTATATTTATATATTACTAAAATAGCATTTTAGTTCACTCTTTATTCAATTAGGTATCAAAATCTTTAAATCATGTGATTTGGAAACTATTATTGCATAAAAAGGAAATTTCATTAAGATGTGATGTAATTATCTTAATGCTATCTTACTACAACATTTCTCGAGAGCATTTTATAACTTAAAAGTCTTTTAATTGTCATGGCTTGAAAATTCATGAGCGTATTTAAAATAGTTTCATACTGTGTATCATTTTTTTTAACGCAATTAAGTTTTTCATGGAACATTGTACGGTTTTATAACTTAATATACGTAAATATGCACTTTATGTTATTTTAACATATCAATTATCTTAACAAGTTATAAATCATTTGTAACATACTAGAGTAGTTTAAAATAATATTTTAAATCATGTAATAATCCTAGATAATCTTTCAAAATTATATTCAAAGGTTTATTAGCCAACCGTACGTTAAAATTTTATATTATATACCTTTTTAAGTTAGTTTCATGCAATTCCTTTATAAAAAGTAAATGTATATATATATATTTTCCTGCGACTTTTCAAGTTTCAATTTTTTTTTATAATTAACCGTAGTATTTTAGGTGAATCATAAAGTATTTACTTCATAAAATTTACATATTATATATTTACATAATTTCACACAAGGCAGGGTTTTAGAAAGTTCTTATTAATTAAAATGTAACTCCAAAATCTGATTTCTTTATCTTAAAATTGATTTTTTTCAAGGTAGGAACTCCATATATATATATATATAAGTCAAATGAATTAGTCTAGTAAAAACTCACTTCCTCTTGATAATTATTGGTCTTAAGGTTTGTTCTATATAAGTATTTCCCTGATCATTAAATCTTAGTACTCTCTTAGATAATGGTGGCTTTTCTTAAATGTCACTCTTAGTGACTTCTGAAATTTTATCTATGTATAATGTTAAACTTCTAAATAAACATGAGAATTTCCAAATATTTAAGTAACTCTCAATTTTTCACTAGACGCTCAATACTCCAAGTATTTAAGGATCAATAATATTTAGTTTAGTATTACTCTTCTCTTCCTTCAATCCTTAAGTAACTTTCTTTAATGGTTTTTATATTCAGCAAGGGGTAGATGTTTTACCTTGTAGTACCCAAATTTAAATCCCCTTCCTCCATATATAGGTATTTTTCACCAAAGATTTAACTCAATAAACCCCTTTACATGTATGAATTTTAATACTGGATCTTAAGATACAAATTTTGAATTGTTCATTGTGGCTAGTAATGAAATATGCCTAGCTCAAGATTTCATGATGGTAACGTCTTACCATCAATCCTCCTCAAGTTCAACACAATCCATCACTTCCACAAAAGATTATTTTCGGTTAGATGACAAGGCTTGTCTAGCCCCTAGACTTCCAAAAGTGGGTGTGCACCCCCACTACTCTCAGCCTAGGAGTTCGTCACACCAGGCACTTCCCGTAGGGTGTTAGGTTTAGGTATTTTCTTTCTAAAGTTAACATAAAGTTTTAGTGTGGTTTACAGGTTCGGATGTTGATCCTTTCTATTATGCTACTAGTTTTTGCTAGTTTAATAATTTTCTAGACTTAAGATTTATCCTAAACATTATCTTTAGGCAACAATTTGTACTAGGTAGTTCTTGAGATTTATTTTCAAACTTTAGAGGAGTTGAAGTACCTATCACATAATATCAATATTGACTTAGTTATTCCTAGCTCTATTTGTATTTTGTTTTCAACCAAAAGTATTCTTTAAAATTTCTAGGAGCATGTGTACTTGCTCTTAAGGAATTGAATTCTTAGCCATGTATTCTCCATAAGTATGCTTTTGAAAAATAGCTTAATATATGATTTATCCCAACCAAAATCTTATCATACTCAATAGACGATGTTCCAACTTATATATTTACTGTAGTTTAATGTTCGAACAGTATAACAGCACACCATTCTCAACAGACATTCATAAAAAGAAAAGTGTATAGATGAGTCATTCATAAATCCAAGAAGGTTTAGGAGTCGTGCCTTACTGGAATCCTCACTTCCCAATTCTACCCCAATTCCCCAGTTTTAAGTTCACCTATATTCTAAGTATTTCACTCGGCTTGTTTTCTCGGGTTCAGAGCGTAACTACGCTCTGATACCAATTTTTGTAACGCCCCTATTTAACGTATTTACAGTGGAATTAAAATACTAAGGCGATTACAGACCATCGGGTTCCAAACACCCGGTACCAACCTCACCAATTACAACCATTACAATTATCTAAGTTACGGTCTGAACTCAAGAAAACAACGTAAACAAAACTGAACATAAAACAGAATAACTCTCCACAATTCCTAATTCCCATCCCAATCACTCATGCTCTTCGTGGCCACCTGTATAAACAATTCGTACCTGCAAGATGAAACCAAGCAGCCCACCCCGGAAGGGGTGAGTCAGTTCCCTGGAATGGAATTGGTACAATTCTCCAAAACAATATTTAAAACATAACTCTTCAAAATAAACAGTAACTTGAGATCAAACTCTTGAAAGTAGAACAGGGAAACAAGGCACTTTAAAATCACCAAGCCAAAGATAGCAAGTCGAAGAAAGAGATAAACAGTAGAAAGGTAAAGTTAGTAAAACAAAACCACACCATGTGTTAGTGAACATCCAATGCTTTAGTTAGAACCAATTCCAGTCAGGAGTAGAGAGACCCAAGTAGTCACAAGGACTAGGAATGAAAGAAGATATCCAAGAACTAACAACTTAAGAGTGGAATAAACCCAATTGGGAGAGATGGCCCCCACCGCCAGGTATAAATGTCCGTATGGACGAGGGATATACAACGCCCTACTATCAGATATAAATGTCCTTGTGGACGAGGGATATACATCCCCCTGCTGTCAGATATAAATGTCCTGGTGGACGAGGGATATACAGCCCCCTGCTGTCAGATATAAATGTCCTTGTGGACGAGGGATATACAACCCCCTGCTGTCAGATATAAATGTCCTTGTGGACGAGGGATATACAGCCCCCTACTGTTAGATATAAATGTCCTGGTGGACGAGGGATATACAGCCCCCTGCTGTCAGATATAAATGTCCTTGTGGACGAGGGATATACAACCCCCTGCTGTTACCGGTGAAGACGCGCGCACGTCACAACAAAAGACTCAGCTCATGGATGAAACAATGTCCAAAGTCAAAGGAAGAATTACCAAGATTGTCCTTTTCCATATTCCCACTAGATCACTAACTACACCAGAGCAATACCAAAACACTCAGTCCTACAGAGTGTAGAAGCGTAAACCCTAGGCAGTTAATGTCTAATGAAACAACCAAATAGAAAGAACCAATAACCATGGAAGTTTCACATTCAAGGCTCAGTTAGTCACATCAAGCTGAGTTAGCCACACAACAGTTTCCTTTTGAAATTCCTTTAAACTCAGTTAGCGTTTTTCGAAAACGTCTCATAAGTCGGTCAGTAAAAGTATCGGAGTACGAGAAATCGTACCTGATTAACGTTGTAGCAGTTCTAGTAGACTCATGCAACATTCAACAACACTCTGAGGAACATTAAAGATAGTCTATCATCAATAACTTGTAGCCTAAGTTAAACTTAAATAAATTTCTCACTCTTATTTCTAAGTCTCAATTGTCTTTTAAGCCCTCACTTAAATGTTATGTGTAACCTTTGACTTATCTTAGAATGTTGTATAACTCAAGGTTGTAAGACCAATGAATGTATTTTATTAACACTTGATAATTGTTCCACTCGTATCCACTACTCATACTTAACCATAATTCTCAATTCAAGACTTTTGAGACCCTTATGTCATAAATGCATTTTATGTTGTTCAATAAATCTTAGAATTTCAATAACAATTCTTAAGCTCAATACTTTTATTCTTAATTTAGAATAAACATCGTATTATAACCTATGATAGGTTTATCTCAGAATACTATACTATTATTTCATAATGTAACGATTATGTATTTTATCAATATTACTAGATAATCCATTATGATTAAGTTTTCCTTTAACTTAATTTGGATTTATATCTTGTATATTGGAATCATAGTGTTGTAGATACATTTTATTATAACTTAATTGAGCCACTAAACTCAATTATCATATCCTTAGTTCAGAATGACTTTTTATTACAACCATCTAATAATCTTGTCATAAGATGTTGAATTACTTCTCATCTTGAAATAACTATATTATAATTAACTTAGACTTATCGAACTCTTACATTTAGTATTCACGAGATATATTATTTTCTTTATTACTACCTATATAATAAGGTATTTTAAGCTAACCTTTTATGTATCCTTCCTTACATTTAATTTCCTAAATGTTTTATTTTTACACACACTCCCGCCATAGACTCTGTACAATCCTTTTATACTAAACTTCAATAAACTTAAGTCTTAAGTACATTTTAAATTATTTACAAAACCTAAGGTTTCAAAGGAATAACTCAATAAGTTAATTCCCTTTATTATGTTTTAGGATAAGCATTACATCTTAACATAAGGTAGAATTTATCTAAGAATTAAATTCTGATTCATAAGTGAAATTGTTAATTATTTAATAAGATAATCTATTCTAAAAAATCCCTATACCTTATATTCAAATGACACATTAATATTTCCAATGTCAAAAGGTAAATCAATGTAATATCTTATGTAACTTAGTTTCGTCTAATTAAAGGTTTAAAGATTTTACGTATCTAATTTCTATTTACAAACATTTTATAAGTTCTAACTATTAGATACATCACTTAATTAAAATCCTACATTATGAATATTGGTAATAAATGTATTTTATATGGCTTATCTAATTTTAAGAAACTTAAGGATTATTATTTGGAGTAATTTCCTAATCATAGTTTAATATAGTTTTATATCATAATCCTTTTAAAGACTTTATCTTAAACACTAAGTTATTGTTCAACACTATAACTGTTATGAAATGATTAAGTCTAGAATTAATAATCCACTTCACATTTAGATGTAAAAGGATTTCATTTATTTATTATTAATTAGTCCTAACTTATTAATTACTTAACCCATTTATAATATTTACATTCTGGTCATTAACAAATAATATTATATATGTATCTTAATATGGTTTATATAAATCTTAGAAATTCAAAGGTAACTCTTTAAGTTTAATCTCATAACCATAATTTAATACCACCCCATATAATATTCTTTTATTAGTATTATGTATAGGTTTAATTTAACTTATCAATTCCTTCTTATTCTATTTCCTATAAGGTATTTTATTTCTTTTATTTATTTATTGTATATATATAGTAGGATTTATTCAAGACATTCTTTCTGTAGTTTTATTGTATTTAATTATTTTTATTAACTCTTACACATATCTACATCCAATATATGGTTTATAAAATAAAGTATTTTCCTTAGTTCAATTAAGTATATTAACTTCTATATTATATAATTAATATAAATGTAGATTAATTTAATTCCTTGATTTAACCTAAGTTACTATTTTATTCCTCTCACATAAATATATATATATATATATATATATATAATTTTTACTTCACTTAAAAGTTTATACCCAAAATATTCATTAACATACTTTTATTAAATGTTAATTTATGATATTATCCCACCCTATAAAGTTTATTAATAAACTATACTTTAATTTTTGTTACATTAAAAACCATATATTATAAGATAATCTTATGAAAATTTCATAAACACAATTTTTAGACCCATTTACCCTTGTCCAAAAATTTGCAAATTTAATATATAGTAACTATAATATTTTAGACAAATTATAAAATTTTTATTTCATAAAAATATCTTTTTAAATTATACAAGTTATTCCATAATACTCAGAACTTTTAAAAATTATAACTTACGTTTAAAAACTCAAAATCCATATTAATGTATACCAGTATAAACTAGATTTTATAAGGAATCTATGGTTAAAATTTCGTGTCAAAATACATTCGGGAAGGTAATTAAATAATTCCAACAAGTTAGGGTTTAATTCTGGAATTATTATAACTAAATACAACTAAAACCTCCCACGTTTTAATCTTGGCCGTCCGTTCCTATAACCTACGATCGGACGGCCAACATTGCGCGAGTTCTTCAGCAAACTCAAAACGAATCCCGCGCACTAAATCGATGATTTCTCTCAACTCACAAAACCAAATCGACTGATTTTTGTTTCATTGGATTCGAAATTGCATCGCGGTGCTAATGATACAAACTTTACGATCTAAGGTGCACGAAATCGAAAATACGAATCTGGGTTTTGAAGTTAGGGTTCTTCGGTTGATTTGAATTCGAATTGACACATTCTCCTAATCTAACGCGTAATAGATGAAATTGAGACATGGGTTTGACCGGTAATGTGATTACGAATGACAATAACGGAGCAATTTGATTGGAAACTCTCCGGAATTGTGCCAACGAGGAGAATCGAGAAAGGGTTTCTGGAAAAAGTTTGGACTTTGAGCTATTCGAGTAGCGAACGTTGGAGATCTATAAAATACGTTCTAGATCGAGTTAGGCCATGTTCTTGGGCTCATTAGAAATAAGAAACATAGCTCTACAGATTGATAGCAAGAACTTACTCTAACTTGCAGTACACAGAAAGAAATCTAAACCGAAAGTTACGGGTTTATACCTTGCATTTTCTTATGATTTTATGTAATGGCGAATCAGGAACTTTAGGCGCCTCGTTCTCCCACATGGTTACGAGTCAGCCTTGGTCATTAACATGAAAGTTGTAGAGGGATTAGAGATCTACAAAACAAGCTATAGAACGTGGATTTTCATTCCCAAACGAAGAAGTTATAATCAAACGAAGTTTACCTGATTTCGGAAAAATCTGGAAATATGGGTTCCGGTTTCGCAGGGTGGCTACTTTGGATCGAATTTGCGGTCGGTGTAGAATGATTTAGGTTGAGTATGAGTTATGGTTGGAAAGAGGATGTGTAGGAGAAGACAACAAGGAAAACGACACTAAAAAACACCCAACAAAGAGTGAGATATCGCTGTTTAAAGTTAGGACAAAAACACTGATGGAAGTTAAGATACTTAGCAATTTTTGTGCTAAGTACTGGCGACCCGTGTGGTCTTGACACGTGGCACTTTTCAAAATTTGGCTCTAAACTTCATTCTATCATAACTTTAGCTAGGATGATCCGTTTTCGACGTTCTTTTTATCGATCTTCATGGTTTTCCATAACCTATTTATTGGTATAGGTTTCATGGGATGGTTTGACTATTCTCAAAAAGTCAACCCTAGCAAGGCTTTAGAAGCTTTAGGGTTTCTAGAATTTTATATTGATTTTTATGCTTCAAATCAATACTCCAAATATTTATAAAATCTTTATAATATAATTGGAGTGTCTAGGAATTTTTCCAAGATTTATTGGCTTATAAATCTTGTTATTAAATTCATAACACCATATAATAAATTAAATTAAATTGTATTATTATTTAGAAATTAATATAAGAAGTCCCCTAAATAATTTTTAAATAATACCATATACTAATTTAGTGTTTAATAATATTATTTAGGGTTTTAATAAAAGAAATCCCCTAAATTAAATTAATTTAGGGGTATTTCAGCATTACAGGTTCCCGCACCTTAGAATGTTTGGCATACTTTATTTCACTTCAGGTAGTCAACGCCTTAGAATAGCTTGACATCATTTCATTCATTATAGGTAGTCAACGCCTTAGAATAGCTTGACAACATTTCATTCATTGTAGGTAGTCAATGCCTTAGAATAGCTTGACATCATCATTTCATTCATTATAGGTAGTCAACGCCTTAGAATAGCTTGGCATCTTCTCATTATAGGTAGTCAACGCCTTAGAATAGCTTGACATCATCATTTCTTTCATTATTGGTAGTCGACGCCTTAGAATGGTCTAACATTACTCCATTATTACCTTTAGGTGGTCGACGCCTTAGAATCGCTCGACATCCTTTCACTTTACTCATAGGTAGTCAGCGCCTTAGAATAGCTCGTGTAACACCCCATCCAACAACAAACACATAACAACAATCTGCAGCGGAAAATATACTTCATCACATTACTTACTCGTTGGTGTTACACGTCGTTTACCACCCACGTGCTACAGGCTATTACATAAACATTGTATAGGGTCTGATGACTAGATTCCCGAGCGCTACACCTACTGACCTTCCATTAACAATGGAACAAACACCTCCCAACTGTACCGAGTATTCACAAACTCTGACCTAACAAACAATCTCGGTCTTACTACACCTACAGTAACTATACAATTTAATGATTATTACCCATGTACAACGACTACCCCGTCCTACTCTCGAACGGCTTCCAGCTCTCTGTACCCTAAAATAGGAAAAGAAGAGAAAGGGTGGCCCCCAAGGGGCTCAGCACCTTTGCTGGTATGGTAATCCCGCAGCCCACATGCCCGGGCCCGCACAACTAATTGCGTCTTAGCATGCGATTGATTTTATTGAATCAGCGTAACTTAAACACCAACCCGAATCATTCCGCCTCAATGGGCTCAACAACAGATAACATATTCCATACTTGATAGGTCACTCATGGTATTCATTACCCCTAGAGTGTTTCTCCTAATGGAGTACTACCTTCCTTAACAGACGACACTTACCCTTATTTCGGGTTAGCTTAAACGCCTCTTATCACAACTGGGATTCATATCCATGATCCATATACTCCACATTTTACAACATTAACATACACTACATACAAACTAACAACCTTTTCACTTTTCAACGTGCACATAATAACACCGCATAGAAATTGCATTATCAACACACATAACATAACGTGAGCGGTTCTCTTAGGAACCGACCCACATTGTTAATTCACTGGTGAGCCTAGAGAATGAGTCACCCCCATGGTAAGCTCGTTATACAACACTCATTACCGTCCTAATAGTCGACGAGTAACTTAAGTTAAGATGGTTCGGGTTTTGTGGCCCGAACACACCACACAACACATTTTCCCCCTAAACCGATCATAATCAAAGCTAAGCTTTGGAATAAGCTAATGGAGATCATAACCCGTGAGGGAAACAACCATAACAGAGAGAAGGGTAAGGCTAAGAAGGATACCCACTCCCAAACAACGCGCGACCGGCCTAACCGGATTCCTCACCACTGTTAGTACATACTTACTTTTAGATATTAGTTAGAAACCCGCTATGGAGTCTATCACCTCTACACACACCATACAGGATTACAACTAGGTTAAACATACAAGGGATCCCTACATTCACATACACATATCACCAATTAACACATGCATAGCCGTGGTTAGAACGTCCCATGGCTCGGGTCGTTTAATCCGAATACCGAACTCTCATGTGATCCTAGACTCAGTTAGCTAAGGTTTAACACTTTTGAGGTTAAATGGTATCGGAGTTGAATACGCCACATAAATGAATTACTGTAAACTCATTACATGTTTAATCTTACAACGTGGCAAACATACAGAAAAACACATTGGCATACAAGCCGGTGTAATCCGGTAGGACACAGGTTGCAAGAAAACCAACCTATCACCGGAGTCCACTTTATCATGTCCACTTATGTTCCTCGAGCAATTCTCGAACAACTGGTAATATTAGAATTACTTTCATTAACATCGGGGTAACATGATTGTTTAAAGTCTAAAGCTCATAGTTAATCCTGTTAACTAGTAAAAAACTTCACATTTTTAACTTGTTTTACTTTCACATTTTTCTCCAACTTTCCACCTACTTAATTGTCCTTATAACTCACCTAACATGTCTTAACAACCTTATAACATCATTACTAATCAATCCCCATCATTACATATCATTTTATAACCTTAACATTTAAATCATCTTACTTAATTTAATCTCTCAAGTCCATATATATTTATCTTTCTAACCATCAATACTCTCTTAATGGCATACCACTAATACCACTACATTCTTAAAATTAATTTTTTTTAAGGTCCGACGACCCACCGACCGACCCACCCCCTGGGTAGGTCGGCTGCCGAGAGCATCCAAGTTCACAGTTTCAGCCCGACCGACCCAGACTGGGGTCGGTCCCCTGTGTAGGTCGGCTGCAGAAACTTCCCATACATTGTCAAACTTTCTCCAAAATTTTCCTCAAGCCTCCTAATGTGTTCTAACATCATTTGGCACATCAAACACACCTTTAGCCATGTACTAAACTCTTTAAATCACACACCAAAACCATCTTATCATTCACAAATTCCTTACAAATTCCTAGCACTTGGAATGTTTTCTCCTTAAGATTTCTAAGTGGTATTTCACCAATAATGACAACTAGACCAAGGTGTTTCCTCTACACCTTAACATCATCTCTCAAAATTCTTTTCTTACTAACTAAATCTCCTTTTTCACATCTTACCTAAACATCATTTCTTCCTTGCACATCAACATTCCTAAACCTTAAAAAACTTCTCCAAGACTTTAAACATTCTCAAAACACATATTGAATTCCTAGAACTTCCAAGATAATACCTAAATCCTTGTATCACTCTAAATCACCTTAATACATGTTTCTTCCCTAGTAAAACACTTATTCACCTTTAACACTTCCTAGTTCACCAAAACTTGTTTAAAACACTTAGAACTTCTTACACATTTTCCAAATTTTGCCATAGCTTCTCTTGTATATTCTCACATCCAAACACTTGGGTTTTTACCTTATTCCATTCAAGAACACCTAAAATCCACCAAGACTTTCTCACACACAAACTTCACCCAAATTTACACTATATCACAATATAGTGCATAAGCTTAATTGCTTGGCACTTAGGCCCTTAAATAACATGGCTCTTAGGCCCTTAAATACATTAAACTTAAACACTGAATTTCCCATATAATAATGCCTTTGACCTGCAATTACATACAACAACACATGCCCTTTAATAGTTTCCTTGAGAGCATTTTACTAGGTCATTCACCTTTGGCTCCTTAGGTATTTTATGGAGCAAATCAAGCTCATTTTCCTAAGGCATTTAAACCACATTAGGTTGGCATATTTACCTCTTTTCCTTACAAACTTCTTTCTTGTTTCCTTGTTTAAAATTGTTGCTTGTCAACTTCTAAACATTATACAAATGATAAAATGAGTATACAAGCTTTATGCTTCATCTCATTGTAAACCCTAGGTTTTACATTGTTTCAAAAAATTAAGATAGTTGTTTTACCTTGGTCTTTGAAGAGAGTTTGAATATCTATCAAGAGAGGACTCCACCAAGTCCTTGAAAGATTCAAATGGAGCTAGAACAAAGCAACACAATGAGCCCATTAATGGTGATTCTCGGTCAAGATGAAAAACATGGAGGAAACATGATTTTTCTTTGAGATTCCTTACCTAGAAGCAAAGGAGATCAATAATATGTAGAAATACAAGCTCAAGCTCCTTCAATGGTGGAACTCCATGGCACCGAAATGGGGCTCTTGGAATTTTAAGAAGATAGGAATGAAGAACTTGATGAGACAAAGAGAATGGTGTTGTTTGTTTTGATTTGGTTAAGTGAGCTAGGAAATATTGGCAATGGAAGATGGTAGTTGGTGCTGTTGCTGTAGCATCACCGTGAGAGAGAGCATGAAGGAAGGAAGAAGACGTGGGAAATGAAGAGAAATGAGAGAATGAAGATAAGTTCTACCTTTTGGAAGATCTTTGTAGTTAAAGTAAATAGTAACTTCTACTTTACTACATTACTTAGTTTTTTTTTGTTTAGTGTGGTGAGTCACTAAGAAAACCGGCCCCCATATTAAAACAGGGGTGTTTTAGTCTTTATTGATCAATTGTCTCACTATAACAACATATGTTACAAACTAGCTTATTAAAGTTACTATTCATGAAAACAAGGCACATAGAAGTGAAATTTTGATTTCCCATTGATATAGACTTCCAAATGTGATACTACATAGTACACATGTTAATTAAAGCGTAATGATGGACATTTAGCCATTCAAAACTCATTTGCAAGACAATTTTTCAAAAAACGTGCTTTAAGACTCCTTAAAGCTTTTTGTTTTAACTTGTTTTCAAGCTTAGTTTTCTTTGGTAATTGATTTAATATGTTCATTAACATATCTATAAGGTATAGGTATGACCTTTAGGTCTTATACAAATTTATCCAAAGTTTAGAGCACATTTTTGCTCTTATTGACTTTAAGGTATATTCTTGTGTTTTATTTGGTTTAACTGTCTACCAAAGTTTCCTAAGGACTTAATTAGCCTTATTAAATCATAATTGAGTATTATTAAGTCTTGGTAGGCTCTTTGGGTCCTAACCAAGTTCACTCCAAGCTTAGAGCATGTTTTGCTTAAGCTGTGTCTTAGTGCTTTATTGCATTTTACTATGGTTTAAATTATTCACTGATGTTTCTAAGGCACTTTTTAGCCTTTACATACCATAGTTTAATATTTAAACCACATATCAAAGTTTGGGGTATTTCAATCTACCCCCCTTAAAAGAACTTCGTCCTCGAAGTTTACACTTCCCACACATCTTGGATTAGAATACGGGGATTACTTATAGAAATAAACTTCCATAACCAAACACACTTTACATCACAACCTCGGACTTAATGGTCCGGGTAACACATTCACATCCATACATAACATAACATATTCACAAGATAACCTCAGACTCAATGGTCCGGGTATCTTAACAACATTTACACATACATAACAACCCTTAGACTCTCTGGTCTTGGGCAACATAGCAACATTTAGACACATAGGTCTTGATAACATAACAGCCTTTAGACACATAGGTCTATGTAACACAACACATTTATACTCATAGGTCTTAATAGCATACACTTTAGGAACTCAAGGTCAAAATAATATTTATTACACGTACCACACAACATGTCATAGCATGTATAGCAATAAAAAATATCTTTGATATACACTGTGATCCCGTAGAACCCGGTCGCGATGGACACCTTACGTCCCCGTTCCTTTGGGAGATCAAAACATTCACTTAATTTTTAACATATGTACTTCTCATGTCGCCGGTCCGAAGACAAAGGCTCATACGTCCTCAGCTCGTGAGCAAGTACTACAAAAATATTCTTTACTAGGTTAAGTATAAGAGAATCCTTTATTCAAAATATTAATCGATTGTTTTGAAAACACCAATTGAAAATCCTTTTGAAAACACATACAACTCCAAGTCCAACTTATGCTCTTTGCTTCTTTTCTTACCGTGGTTATTTGTGACCACTTATAGGGAGCTTCAAGAATCATCCAACCCTGATGTGATCAGCATCAGTGTTGAACTATCCTTCCACTCCAATTTGTGTTCGGCTTCCCTTGATCGCATGCAAATCAAGTTCCACCTCCCACTTCATTTTCAAGCATCAATTAAATCACTCATTCCCAATTTTCTATCTTTTAAATCATTCTAGTCATGATCATAACATCTCCAAGGGATAGAACTTCATCTATCAGTTATTTCCATTCACTTTAATGTTGTTACCTAGGGAATCTTATTCTCACTAGGTTCTATGTCGGTATCATGCCCTTTCACGAATCACTATATGATATATATATATACACATATATTTTATCAAAATACAACACACAGTTTCACATTTATACACTATCGGGGTTTTGTTCCCCGGGAGTTTCTCTACTCCCCACACTTGTACTATCACACACAACTGTTAATAAATCAACACACTTATCATACTGGTATTCGCATCTTCTGTGCGCATTTACCACAATTAAACCATGAATGGATGCGTATGTTTACGTAACACACGCACCAATCATCAAAACAAATTATTTTGTGCTATGCACAACATAAATCACGTACACTTGTACGGTAATACACACTAATGGTTTGCGCTCTACCCCCCTTAAAAGGATTACGCCCACGTAATCAATCACTAAACATTGGCTTAAAATGTTCTGCCGTTGTGAAGTGTTTTAACTTCCACGCGGTCTATTACACAATGGATTATGATTAGAGGATCTTAACTATATTGGCGGTTTAGTTCCTAAACCAAGAATTTTCATTGGAGTTTGTTTAAACTCTTAGTTGGTTTCGATTCTGGCCTGTTAGGCTTCTAGGCGTTAATAATTAGCCATTCACTCATGCTCACCATGTACATTCAACACTTGAATCACTGGCTCACTAGTTTCTGCTGCGAAACTCTAATAACTATAGAGCTTAATTGCCCTATTTGTTATTCTTACTGTATTGTACATCCCCAATTGTCACCTTCATCTTGGTAACAATGGTTTCTCAACCGACGCGTGGTATCTCTTACCGTTAGCGAATTCGATGAGTTATAAACTTTCTATCCACTTCCATAACAATTTACTGTGTATGCAGCTGTGTATTTCACAATGATTGACTTGTTCCCTTCTGAATTACTGTCGGTTGAGATTGAGCTACTACCTAGTGTGTAGTGCTCTCTCAGCTATTTACAACATTTGGGGTATATTCCATACCGATATTTGGCAGTTAGTGCTACTGTACTTACTGTTAATCATGTCTCCACATTTGGTTTTGTACAAGTACTCTTTTATTGGTGCGGCCTTGCATTTCCTATGCATCGGCCATTATAACATTATTCCTCCACAATTAACCTGTTTCCAATTCCTAGCTATCCCACTCGATCATTACTGCGCAAGTGCAATACCAAAACACTCAGTCATACAGAGTGCAGAGGCATGAACTCTTGACAGTAAATCCCTTATGCGATTGCAGTAGGAATTCACACTGAGTTCCTTATCACATAGTACCGACCATTGGCTTATTGCCCAGCCTGTGTATCATCACTTGCTTGCATGTCCAATGAGTTTAACTCATAACTGGTCTTATCTGCCACATTATTACTCAATAACATTGATACAACGGTCGCCAGCTGCGAACCGTGCTCTTACTCATTGCATAACAATAACTTACATGGTATTTACTGTCACACTAACTTCCACACCTATACTTATATTATTCACATTATGGTTCGTCATTCATTTGGATGACTACCGAATGCTCCTTGAGCGTTGCTCACTCGAGTCTCTAACCGACGTTATTTAGCTCGGTGCTTCACTTTATACACACATACTACTAAATTAACTGCTCTCATAATAATAATATTGTCCATCCTTAACATATTTCTTGAGCTTGGTTCACATAACTACCGCTCCAGCGGTTTCACAGCATCGAGAGGTATCCCCACTCTTAGTGCAGTGGTTCGTTCTCCACTCTATTCACTTATATAACATAAACTTCTGCAATCAATCTAATTTACATAACACATTTTATTTGTGGCCTATAAGCCTTATTTGCCTTGAGCTGCGCTCATTGTAGGCTGTCCACACACATGTAGTTCTTTGTACAACATTACATGGTTTGGATATTATATTGAGCTCCATGACAAGGTCGTTGCATTCCGTCTCCTTTCATGGAATGCCCCTTAGGATTGTCAGTCCGTCTCCTGACAACTTATGTCTAAACTGGGTGTTAGTTTCAACCCTTGCGTTTCTGTCATGCATTTCGTTCAACAATTGTTGATGCGAACACCCTTCAAGGATTGCTCCTGGGTGTTGTTAAGTTATGCCTTTACATCTGGTTCACACTCATTGGTACATTCCGTTAGCCACGCCGTTTGCGTTCTTAACTGTCTTATTATCTCCTCCTGTGAAGATCAACATTTCCTGGTAGTGTAGGTACTCATTATGGGAGTTTCATCCCGTTCATTGCACATTAATGTGTCCACATTAGGCATCTGCTTAGCCATAGACAGGCTGGGTCACCGTTCCAGCTAACATGTTTATCCCTGAGGATCCTTAAGACGTATACGATGTCTTTACATTACAGTTAGTGCACTTCGCACCTCCTGACTCTTAAGCATTTCGTTGAAAGGAATTGACTAATTCCTTTAGTCTAGTTATCTTAACTGGGTTCCTTTACTTCAATCATTCATGGTAATCCTTAGCTGTTGTTTGACTTATACTGCTGACCGTAGAACGGAGTCGACTACTTCCCGTGTTTTGGACTCTACTCGTATACATATGTGGGGTACCATACTGATACATTACTACTTACCCAACTAACCCCATGAGTAGGTCTGTCAGGCCCACAAGCTCCTATCGGAGTGCGGTCGTCCCACATTACAGTTGGTACACTCGTAGTGTCCGTCACACGCCTAGGGGAAGTATTCTGTTGTCAACTCCCTTTATATTGTCCTCTGACAATATTCATTCCGTGCTTCCCGAACTTAATCTGTAACACCCCAACTGCTAAACTCGTCATTACCTTTTAAACTGTCACAATTACCATTAATCTCGCAGCGGAACTCTATTACAACAGAGGGTGATACAACGCCGTTAGCCACCCATATGGCTAACCAGGCCTTTCTCACATGCAGTAACGGTGTGATGGACTGGAACAACCGATTACACGGTACTAACACAATACACATCTCATTTCTTTACTATACCGAGTCTACAATATACGGATGCCGATAACATATTCGGACTTACACCTCAATCAAATACATAAGCAATTACAATCTAACTACCCATGCTATCACCGACCCCGTCCTACTCTCGTACGGTTTCGTCTTCAGTGTACCAGCGAATAAAAACGTTGCCCCTAGGGGCTCAGCTTAAGCTGCATATGAAATTCGCATACCCCGAGCGCTAACCAGGGTACGCCGACTACTTTTGTCGGATATACATGGAGTTCATTAGTCAAACAACATGCATCATAGCAATACAATATATAGTGTATTACTCAAGGAATCTACATCCAATCACGGAACACAATTCCTAACTAACATAACAAGGTTGTTAGTATTCTGCTTACTCTTAGGCCTTGAGGGTTATACCTCACCATGCCTTGTTTACTTACTCAGTATCTCACCCGCTCTCTCGGGTTACTTATTCATATACACACCCATTCTCTTGGGTCACTCGTTCTATACTCACCCACACTCTCGGGTTACTTATTCTCATTATCTCACCCACATTCTTGGGTTATTTATACTCATTATCTCACTCACACTCTTGGGTTATTTATACTCATTATCTCACCCACACTCTTGGGTTAATTATACTCAAGCTCTTGTGAATTCTCGAGACGCTACAGGTCTCCTACGTCACGCTTGTTACTCTTAATACATACTTAGGCCAAAACTCATGGCTCTCTAGCATAGTCTTACTTCCCCGGTTTCGACCCTACTCTGGGTCTAGCATGGTGGGAAGGTTCAACTAGCTCACGGAACTCTCTCTTAGTTCCTATCCCTTTTACCTAGGCCCGACTACTCTCGGACTACTTACATTCCCATACACTCCTCTCTCGGAGTTATAATAATATTATGATTATTAGTCTAGAAGCATCACTCTCGATGTTTCTAATGACCTTGGGAACATTACTTATGTTCGGTTAATCTTAGGTTTTAAGAGTTACCCATGCATTCCACTTACTTATGCTTTCGGTTATTTTCTTATATCGGGTAAAATCCTCATATAGGAGGTCGACCATGTCACAAGGGAGTTACTAATCCCTTAGGTCTCTTTTACCTTCTTTACTAGTTCACATCTTCGTGCTATCTTTAATCCTCTTGAAAGAGGTTCACTTATCTTTCCACTCTCATTGTTTCGTGGATTGTGTCTTTATGGTTTACTAACCGTTATCGGGTATTTACTCAACCCGTACTTCTCCTCACATTGTAGGGAGTTCATATGTTTGCGTTATTGTTATACTTTAACGGATAGTTTGTGAGTTTGCACGTTTTCGTTATCTTAAGCATCGACCCGATCTATGGGTCTCTAGCCTAACGTTACTCACTACGAGACGGTCCATACACTATGTTAGACCACACCGGCATACAAGTATGTTAGCTCATTCAACATACAACAAGGCATACATAATCAAACAATGGATTATTTTCATGCTTAAATCTTGATTAAGCCGGCACAAACACACAAATCAACGTAACTCGGTTAGCACGCGGAGTATGAGAAAATCATACCTTTCACCGGGGTTTTTACTTTACCGTGGCATCTCACCATGCTCGGGTCACGCACGACTCTCTGATAATGTTTCAAACATTATTATTAATACTAAGATCATACGGTACATAATTAAATGCTACTCCCGTACTTACCCCGTTATCCCGTTATCTCGGTTTTACTTTTGTTAATTTGAGTTCTTACTTCACACTCACTTCTAGCACCTTCTTACACTTCCTAGGGCCTTTACATGTCACCAAACAAGGCCTTAACATCTTATAACATCAATAACATTTAAACCCCCATCATTTCCAACCTTTAAAATGCTCTCTGTAGGTTTCTGGGGGTGGTCCGGGACTTGGTCCCCACCCTAAGTCCCGGACCATTACAAGGTATAACTCTCGGCTGAATTTAGCAAGTGGTTCGGGACCTTGTACCAAACTCAAGTCCCGGACCAAACATGGAAGGCAACTCTCGGCATAAATAAAGGGGGGTGGTCCGGGACATGGGCAAGAACTTAAGTCCCGGACCCATCAATCAAAAAAACTCTCGGGGGTATTTTAGGGGGTGGTCCGGGACTTGGTCCTGGACCTAAGTCCCGGACCCTGCTACAGATTTTGCAAATTTGACAGTTTCCCACTCTGTTCAAGGTCCTCTCTTAGCCCATTGATTACCCAATCTTCACCAACTAAAATCCACATGTTTTAGCACCTAATTACTCACCTAAACCACCTTAAACTAATCACCAAGTCCACTCACAAACTCTAGTTAATTTCACTTAAAATTCACTTACACTCTCATAACTAGTTTCCTTGTTTTCCTTAACTCTTGTAACAGATTCGGTACCTTCTTTTACCATTCAAACAGTGCCATTCCCAACACTCCAATTGACATTATTTCTACTCCTCATACACACTTCTCCTCAGTTTGGTTTCCAAATCATTAACCACTCACTTAGCACCTCTTAAACACCTAGTTTCTCCCATTAAGTGAAACACTCAAGTTCATAATCTCCAAGGAAATTTTGACAGCACTTGCCTACTTCTTTAGCATATTCACCACAATGAATCAACTCATATACACTCCTTCATCCCTGTTTAATGAAGCACAAACAACTACAATACACCAAATTCCCTCTTGTTTGCACATATACACTAGCTTAGCTTCTAGGTTTATTTGCACACTTAAACCGCATTAAAAACAATCTCTTACAACTAGCATCATTGTAGTATCATAACTACACCCATTCAAGAGCATTAATTCAACTCTAAAATCAGTTTCACAAGCCAAATAAAACTAACACAAGGTAAGCTCTTTACCTCATTTATTTTCGGTTTTCACCCCTCTTCTTCCTCTTTCTCTTGTTCCCTTTTCTCTTCTTGTTTTCACAACACACAAGGGGTCTAGATTTCCATCTACAATCATATCCCCATACACACATATTGAGCTTATTAATTCAATTTCTTCCTCACAAAAACTAGTATCACAAGAGCTAGTTTTTAGGGTTTTAACATAAAGATTACCTCAAGGTGTCCAAATGGAGAGTTAGGCAATCAAAGGATGGAATTTCCAACACTCCACAAAGCATGGAAGAACCGGCTGAAATGAGGGAAAAATCAACGTGGGCAAAAATTTGATTTTTGCAAGGAAAGCTACAAAGGATGAAACTCTTGCTTTTATTTTTACCTTAGTGCATCAAGGTGGTGAAGGAGAGTCAAAATCAGCTCCTTAAGCTTCAAAAGGCAAAACACCTATGGAAGTGAAGGTGGAGGAATCAAGATTTGAGGGGTGGAAAAACGTAGCCCTCGCCGATACGAATCTAACGGTACAATTTTTGTGCGATTCGGTGAAGAAATGAGCAAGTGAGAGGAGGAAGGAGATGGGGCTTGTGAGCTTCCTTCTTGAATCGGTAATTACAGAGGAAGAAGAAGGAGTTTAGTTAGAGGGGGGGAAAACAATCGTGAATGAAAGGAAAAGAGGGGGAGAGAGAGTACTAATACCACTTATACTATTCCCTTTCTTACTTTTTCTTTTCTTTTCGTTCTTTGTTATATTTACTAGCTATTAGTAAAGGGGAAGGCTAATTAAGCCCACAAAAATTGTCCCCACTATATACATACATGCTGGAGCGTTTTTTTTTTCGGTTTGATAGAAAACGCTCGTTATTTTACCCGGTTTGGCACTATTCACCACCCGGGCCCGTTTTTTGGATTTTTCTCGTTTCTTCATTTTTTTTAATGGTTATTAAGCTTCCATTAATAATTATTTATAGTTATTTAATCAACTACAATTTTTACGGGTCCGTTTGACCACTTAAATTCACGTTTTCGGGTTTTCTCGAAAAACGTGTTTTAAAACTCCGTTAGCGTTTTAATCCATTATTTGGATCCGTTTTCTTCGGGAATCATTCCCGTATACTAATTAGGCCTAACTAAGCCTTAAGAATCCATCTCGGACCCTTACGAGATCATATATCTCTTATAATCATTTAATGCGCGTTTTAGCGTTTTTCGCATTTAACGCATTTTCTCTTTTCTTTTGGTTTTATTCTTTTTACCAATACTCTTTAGGCACCATTAGGCCTTTAATAATCATATTAGAGTAATTTAATCACCATTTTTAGATCCGGGGTATTAAAATCTACCCCCCTTAGGAACTTTGTCCTCAAAGTTGGTGAATCTTATATCGTTACTCTCATGGGCACGCTATGCCAAGGTTATAATACATGTATAACCTTACAGACTCCACAAGTCAGTCTCATTTCACACTACACATACCACACACATATCACAGCATGTAAGCAATCAAAAATACTCTTTTTACTCTCTCCATGGAATCGGTCCGAAGACAAGAAGGCACTACAGTCCTCGAATCCATATTGAGTAATACACTACTGATCCCTCAGGCACCGGTCACGTTGGACACTTACGCTCTCTGGTCCACGGTCGTTTCATGACTACTGGGCACTTACTCTCTCTGGCCCACGGTCCCTTCGGTTCTGATCAAAACGTTACACATATACATATCCTCAGGCACTCTGGTTGACTCACTCAACACAGGATCGTCTCAGGGTACTCTCTCCGTCCCGCTGCTTTGGAAAAATCACACACTGTCACCGCCCCAACCGGTCACTTAGGACCGCCGCACGTACGGTGCAATGGTTTCAAAACTAATACATGCCCACCGTTCTACCGGTCATCAAGACTTAAGGCCGTAGCCATCGGCGGGTGATAGCGGTTTAAAAACCAGTTTTCATTTCCATCTTCATACTAGAAGAAAATCCTTTTTCAAATTCTGTTTGAAAACTCTTTTTAAAACATCACACAACTCCAAATCAAATTTATGGTAGCTGCCTCTTTTCTTAGCGTGATTACTTGTGACCACTTATAGGGAACTTCAAGAATCATCCAACCCTGATGTGATCAGCATCAGTGTTGAACTATCCTTCCACCCCAATTTGTGTTCGGTTTCCCTTGATCGCTAGCAGATCAAGTTCCACCTCCCACGTCAGTTTCAAACAAGCAGATAGTCAAACATTTTCGTTTTCTATTTTTTACACTTTCTAGTCATATTCATAAAACAATCCATTTTAATTAATCTCTAGTTCCTAGTACTTAGGTCATTTGTCATTCTCATTGCTTCACTACTTTACCTAGGTATTCCATACTTATGGCCTCTTTTCCACAAATTGTTACTCAATTTAAAACACACAACATCCAACTCTAAAGGATGGAACTCACTCCATCAATCATTCTCAAATACAATCGCCTAGGGAACTCACTCCCTTCTAGGTTACACATCGGTTTCATACCGATTTGTACTCGTCGTATCTCAATATACAAATACTAAAGGGATTCTCATTCCCCAGGAGTCTCTCTACTCCTCTTTTCATAAATATTATGTACTCGTTACTTGCATCTCTCATGCACATTAATCATAATCGCACAATGAATGGGTACACATGTTTATGTAACATGAGTTCCAAACATCAAAACAATTTTCTTTGTGCTATGCACATAGTAGTTTACGCACCTATACGTAAAACATACTCTAAGCGGTTTCTTGCCCTACCCCCCCCCCCCCCTTAAAAGGAGTTACGCCCGCGTAGCTAACCATATGTTATTACTAAACATTGGTTCACTAATTCAAGTATCATGAAGTGTTTTAACTTCAATGTGGTTAATTAACTCACAACCGGGTTCGGTTCTAGCCTCTGAGGCTTCAAGGCATTTACGATGAGCCATCTACTCATGTTTGCCATGTATACTTAACTTTGAATTACGGTCCACAAGCTCCTGCTGCGTGACCTGATAATTAGAGCTTAATTTGCTCTTTGGTTCTCAATGTATAATCAACTCCCTTTTATCCATTTGTATCTTGGGAATAAAGGTTTCTCAATCGTCGTTAGGTATCTCTTACCGTACGCGAATTCGATGAGTTATAGATTTTCTCTCCAGCTCTCTGGAAAATCTTTTGTATAACTTTTATACTCTCGTGGTTATTCACCACTTTTTCCGACTCTTTGTCGGTTGAGGTCAAGCTACTTCAGCATGTAGTGCTTCCTCGTTTAATAGTGCTTCTCAATTATGTTTATTCATTTATTCCTGTACAACAATTCCTCCTTCATACTACTCTGCATAACCATTTATCGGTCCTGGGACCTGTGGGTTATGGGCCCACATTCTTCGTGCCTCTTTGGCCAAAGGCCGCAGGTTATTCTCAAGATTCAAACTCAACAGGCTTCGTTGACATTTCTCAATTCCTGGCTCTCCCACTCGATCATTACCGCAAGTGCAATACCAAAAACCTCAGTCATACATAGTGCAGAAGCGTAAACCTTGACAGTAAATCTTCATGGGATAGGAATGATTATGTCTCCTTTACACATTTTCTCATTAGCTCCGATATTATCTGTACTGCGTATCATGCTCTACTCATTACAACATTCGTTTATATGGCATCCGCTACTACTTTAGCTTCCGCTCATGTACTCCCGCCATTTATACTATGGCTTGCCATTCATTTGGCTCAATGGAATATATCACTCTAAACTTCTACGCTTACTGCGCATCGTTACTCTGCAATTCATACTGCACACGTACTGTGTTTACTACTAATCCGATTACTCTTTCGGTTTGCTTAGACTGCTATCAACGCCTTTCTATGCTCTATCTCTGTTCGACTTACTCCTTGGCGATAAACACATGCACAAGTTTCACTACACCGCTCTAGCGGTTCGCATTACATCCTTAGGTGGTAGCCTTTCTTTGTAGGATTCACGCAATTACTGCTCCATAGGCCCCATAATCACAAGTGGTATCCCCACTCCAAGGTAGTGGTTCGTTCTCCACCATTTCTTTTATGCCTTTATGCATAGGTTTTGTACGTTTAAATCTACGAACGGTACATTGCCTCGCCACGCTCTATGCGGGCTGGTCAAACAGGTTTCTCCTTCTCCGTATGCCATTAAATGGTTTGGAAGATATTACTGGGCTCTTGATATGGTTGTCTCACCACACTTCCGTACCTGGAAGGCCCTTTTTGTATTTTGATATTAATTCTTGCCCTCTGGCAATTTAGGGTATCCCGTGTTACGAGGGATCCCTTCGGGTTCTACCCGAGTGTTTGCTTAAACACTTGTGTTCTCAACACGATATCTCGTTCAACTACTGTTGATCCCGACACCCTTCTCGGATTGCTCCTGGGTGTTATAGAGTTGGGCCATTACATCCGGCTTGAACTCATGGGTATGTTCAGTTTCTTACTCCGCCTTGCGGTTATGCACTTGACTATCCCATTTAGGGTTGTAAGGTCTCCCATTCTTGGGTAGACCATTAGTACTTTTCCTTCCCTTCTTGGTCAGGTCGTTACACTCTTCAGTGAGACATGTTGTGGAAATTCTATCCCGTTCGCCAAACATCGATATGTTCATTTTCGGCCTTCGCCGTCTTGTTTACGCTGGATACTCATTCCAGGTATTATGTATTTTCCTTCAGGATTCCTGAGACATGTTAATGTCTATACTTAATACTTCGTGCTCCCAGCACTTATTAACGCTACCTATTTAGGTCCGTCGTCTTACCGTGTTCTCCTCCTTTAGCTTTGTAAGCTTTTCCATGTTCTTCGGTCATTCGAGGTGTCCAACTGTCTTTTTTTTTGAATTGGCTCTTTCGTCCGTAGTATGGAGTGGGCTACTTCCCGTGTTCCGTACTCTACTTGTATACATACATGGAGTATCTTATTGATACGTTGCCACTTACCCGACTAACTCATAACTGGTCTGTCAGGCCCGCAAGCTCCTTCGGAGTGCGGTCGTTCCATGTCTCGTTTGTGTACACTTGTAGTGTCGGTGTCACGCCTAGGTGAAGTATTTTGTTGCCAACTCCTCTTACATCGTCCTATGATAATTACCGTGGTTCCTTGGTTTGGTTTTGAAATTTGGGGGTTTTGGAAAATTTGAGTTTCGAAAGAAAATTTGGGTTTGAAAGAAAATCTTCATGGCATTTCAATGCCGGTTGCTTCTTACCGAGTCCAGCTTCTCGCTGACTGGTATGTTCTTCATTCAGTGATTAGGCCATTAGGCCTTTTCAAGGTTTTGTTTCATAGTTCTTAAGGTTGTCTTGCCATATTGGCTTCTCTCGCCATTTTGGTACTTACTAAGTACTGGTCGCTTGTCAAAGCTCTTCTTATTAATTAGTCCCGCTATTACTGCACTTGCCGTGGCAAGTGCGCGGTACTGGCGGTTTTTGGGTTAACTCATACCGGTCACGGTATTGTTCACATTGTATTTGGTAGCCTCGTTGGCTCCTCCTTGGTTCTTTAGTTGGATAACTATTCTTTAGTGCTGCTTCTCATTCATCTTGACATGGCTGTCATTCATTTAGGTGCTTCTCCACTGTCGGAGTTCCTTAATTATTTAGTTCTATGCTCTACCTCGTTGCTCGTTCCCACGTCTTCATTGTGGTTACCGAGGTTTAAGTCATTTAGGCCCTACTTCTGTAGTCCCAATCGGGTATATCCCGTAGTTTGCTCGTAGCTGTCTAAGCTATATCAGTTAAGTATTGCAACTTCTTCGGGTGTGGCAGGGTGGGTGTACCTACTCTTGACTAGGTTCTTAGTCAATTGGTATACCGTTGGTGGTATTATTTAACTATGGCGGTCCGTAGACACGTGTCCCGGTTCTTGATAGTTCTTATGAGTCCGTCTTATTGCACGATTGGTGCATCCTTCTTGCTGCTGCTCGACCAGCTGGGTTCTCGCGACTGCTAAGCATGTCGCCCCAGGCTGCCGCAGATTTCGGTCTCCTTGGATTAGGATTTCTCGATCTCCCGCCATTGTGTGCGGTTATTGTCGTTCCAGTGGGATCCGTCTCCGGGATCTCCGGTTCTCGGGATCTACCACATGACTTCTGGTTCATATTGACATATAGTGCCAGATCGGGTTTCCCGTCTCTCTGACGTTCCTCCCCAAGCTTTTAATACGGGGATTGTGGAGGGCGGGTTTGGTATTGTAGGTATCCAGTACTTACTGGAAGTTCCTAACTAGCGAATCTCTCACGCTACCACTCAACCCTTAGCCCTAAGTCTCTAATTCCTAACTCGGTATTACCTAAGCTCGGTATTTCCAGTCATCAGAGCGATACTTCGCTCTGATACCATTTTTGGACCAAGTCCCGGACCCTGCTACAGATTTTGCAAATTTGACAGTTTCCCACTCTGTTCAAGGTCCTCTCTTAGCCCATTGATTACCCAATCTTCACCAACGAAAATCCACATGTTTTAGCACCTAATTACTCACCTAAACCACCTTAAACTAATCACCAAGTCCACTCACAAACTCTAGTTAATTTCACTTAAAATTCACTTACACTCTCATAACTAGTTTCCTTGTTTTCCTTAACTCTTGTAACAGATTCGGTACCTTCTTTTACCATTCAAACAGTGCCATTCCCAACACTCCAATTGACATTATTTCTACTCCTCATACACACTTCTCCTCAGTTTGGTTTCCAAATCATTAACCACTCACTTAGCACCTCTTAAACACCTAGTTTCTCCCATTTAGTGAAACACTCAAGTTCATAATCTCCAAGGAAATTTCGACAGCACTTGCCTACTTCTTTAGCATATTCACCACAATGAATCAACTCATATACACTTCTTCATCCCTATTTAATGAAGCACAAACAACTACAATACACCAAATTCCCTCTTGTTTGCACATATACACTAGCTTAGCTTCTAGGTTTATTTGCACACTTAAACCGCATTAAAAACAATCTCTTACAACTAGCACCATTGTAGTATCATAACTACACCCATTCAAGAGCATTAATTCAACTCTAAAATCAGTTTCATAAGCCAAATAAAACTAACACAAGGTAAGCTCTTTACCTCATTTATTTTCGATTTTCACCCCTCTTCTTCCTCTTTCTCTTGTTCCCTCTTTCTCTTCTTGTTTTCACAACACACAAGGGGTCTAGATTGCCATCTACAATCATATCCCCATACACACATATTGAGCTTATTAATTCAATTTCTTCCTCACAAAAACTAGTATCACAAGAGCTAGTTTTTAGGGTTTTAACATAAAGATTACCTCAAGGTGTCCAAATGGAGAGTTAGGCAATCAAAGGATGGAATTTCCAACACTCCACAAAGCATGGAAGAACCGGCTGAAATGAGGGAAAAATCAACGTGGGCAAAAATTTGATTTTTGCAGGGAAACCTACAAAGGATGAAACTCTTGCTTTTATTTTTACCTTAGAGCATCAAGGTGGTGAAGGAGAGTCAAAATCAGCTCCTTAAGCTTCAAAAGGCAAAACACCCATGGAAGTGAAGGTGGAGGAATCAAGACTTTGAGGGGTGGAAAACGTAGCCCTCGCCGATACGAATCTAACGGTACAATTTTTGTGCGATTCGGTGAAGAAATGAGCAAGTGAGAGGAGGAAGGAGATGGGGCTTGTGAGCTTCCTTCTCGAATCGGTAATTACAGAGGAAGAAGAAGGAGTTTAGTTAGAGGGGGGGAAAACAATCGTGAATGAAAGGAAAAGAGGGGGAGAGAGAGTACTAATACCACTTATACTATTCCCTTTCTTACTTTTTCTTTTCTTTTCTTTCTTTGTTATATTTACTAGCTATTAGTAAAGGGGAAGGCTAATTAAGCCCACAAAAATTGGCCCCACTATATACATACATGCTGGAGCGTTTTTTTTTCGGTTTGACAGAAAACGCTCGTTATTTTACCCGGTTTGGCACTATTCACCACCCGGGCCCGTTTTTTGGATTTTTCTCGTTTTTCTTCGTTTCTCTCTTCTTCTTTCTTCATTTTTTAATGGTTATTAAGCTTCCATTAATACTTATTTATAGTTATTTAATCAACTACAATTTTTACGGGTCCGTTTGACCACTTAAATTCACGTTTTCGGGTTTTCTCGAAAAACGTGTTTTAAAACTCCGTTAGCGTTTTAATCCATTATTTGGATCCGTTTTCTTCGGGAATCATTCCTGTATACTAATTAGGCCTAACTAAGCCTTAAGAATCCATCTCGGACCCTTACGAGATCATATATCTCTTATAATCATTTAATGCGCGTTTTAGCGTTTTTCGCATTTAACGCATTTTCTCTTTTCTTTTGGTTTTATTCTTTTTACCAATACTCTTTAGGCACCATTAGGCCTTTAATAATCATATTAGAGTAATTTAATCACCATTTTTAGATCCGGGGTATTAAATAATCGAGGGAAAGTTTATCCACTGTCGTATCTTTATCAACTGCCCTTGGTTCTACTGGTTTGGTTTAGAAGAAGGTTAGAAAGAAGTATGGTTTGAAAGAAAATCTGGTTTTAAAGGAAAAGAGTTTGAATAAATCTGGGTTGAAAGAAAAATTCTCATGGTTTTACAATGCCTTCTTGCCTTAACCAAATCTAGCTTTTTGCTGACTGGTGTACTTCCAATTACAGAGGTTAGGCTAACAGGCCCTTCCACTGTTGTGACGATCACATTTAACTTTATGGTACTTTACCAAGTACTTTGTAGTGGTTATAAATTTCCCGAACAGCCCTGTTATAGCAGCACTTGCTATGGCAAGTGCGCCATGCTAACTGGCTATCGGTTTAACACATACCGGTTGTGGTATTGTTTTTACCCGCACTGTCATCAGTGGCCTTGTTGGCCCTCACTGATCTTACTGTCTTGATAATAACTCCTCTAGGTGACTTCTCACTGTCTTCACATGATAATCATCAACTAGGGTGTTTCCCATTCTGGCAGACCCCTTTTTCCTTTGTATTGTTTCCTCTTCGTAGCCCGTTCCACGTATTTGTCGTGGTTACTGAGACTTGTCTCTTGTTTGGGCACTACGTTGTAGTTCCTTTGTCGGTTGGTATACCGTTGGTATATTTTTTATCAACTGTGGTCCCGTAGACACTCGTCTCGGGTTTTATTAATCCACTTCTTGCCTGTTGCACGGTCGGTGCGTTGCAAGCTGGTTGTGCTCGACTGCTCAGCATGTCGACCAAGGTTGCCGGAAATTCTATTCTCTTATACACAAAATTCTTCATTCTTCGCTATTTAATGCGGTTAACATTGTTCAGATGGAAACCGTCTCCGGGATTCCCACTTTTCGGGATCTACCGTATGACAGGTTCTCCGTACCTTTAGAGGTACTTAATAACAGCCAGGTCGGGTATTCCGAGTATGAGAGGACTTCCATCTCTCTAGCGTTGTTTCCCCAAGTTATATACAGGGATTGTGGAGGGCGGGAAGGATATTGTAGGTTTCCAGTACACACTGGTAATACCTAACTAGCGTATCTCTCACGCTATCACTCAACCCTTAACCCAAAGTCTTAAACTCCTAACTCGGTACTTCCTAAGCTCGGTAATTCAGTCATCAGAGTGATACTTCGCTCT
Organism: Limonium bicolor; assembly: GCA_023374045.1. Lineage (NCBI taxonomy): Eukaryota > Viridiplantae > Streptophyta > Magnoliopsida > Caryophyllales > Plumbaginaceae > Limonium > Limonium bicolor. The sequence continues at coordinate 143,938,750 of CM041776.1, read as the reverse complement.
GATACCACTTTTTGTAACACCCCATCCAACAACAAACACATAACAACAATCTGCAGCGGAAAATATACTTCATCACATTACTTAACTCGTTGGTGTTACACGCGTTAACCACCCACGTGGCTAACAAGGCTATTACATAAACATTGTACCGGTCTGATGGACTAGATTCCCGAGCGACTACACCTTAGTGACCCTTCCATTAACAATAGAAACAACATACACCTCCCAACTGTACCGAGTATTCACAAACTACTGCGGATAACAATCTCGGTCTTACTACACCTACAGTACATATACAATTTAAATGATTACCCATGTACAACGACTACCCCGTCCTACTCTCGAACGGCTTCCAGCTCTCTGTACCTGAAATAGGAAAAGAAGAAAGGGTGGCCCCAAGGGGCTCAGCACCTTTGCTGGTATGGTAATCCCGCAGCCCACATGCTACCGGGCCACGCACAACTAATTGTCGTCTTAGCATGCGATTGATTTTATTTGAATCATGCATGTAACTTAAAACACACAACACGAATCATTCCGCCTCAATGGGCTCAACAACAGATAACATATCCATACTTGATAGGTCACTCATGGTATTCATTACCCCTAGAGTGTTTCTCCTCTAATGGAGCTACTTCCTTAACAGACGACACTTACCCGTTATTCGGGTTATCCTTAAACGCCTCTTATCACAAACTGGGATTCATATCCATGATCCACATACTCCATATTTTACAACATATAACATACACTACATAACAACACTAAACAACACTTTTCACGTTTCAACGTGCACATAATAACACCGCAATAGAAATTGCATTATATCAACAACACATAACATAACGTGAGCGGTTCTCTTAGGAACCGACCCAAACATTGTTAATTCACTGGTGAGCCTAGAGAATGATGTCACCCCCATGGTAAGCTCATTATAAACACTCATTACCGTCCTAATAGTCGGACGAGTAACTTAAGTTAAGATGGTTCGGGTTTTGTGGCCCGAACACACCACACAAACACATGTTCCCCTGAAACCGATCATAAGTCAGAATAGCTAAGCTTTGGAATAAGCTAATGGGAGATCATAACCCGTGAGGGAAACAACCATAACAGAGAGAAGGGTAAGGCTAAGAAGGATACCCACTCCTAAACAACGCGCGACCGGCCTAACCGGATTCCTCACCACTGTTAGTACATACTTACTTTTAGATATTAGTTTGAAACCCGCTATGGAGTCTATCACCTCTACACACACCATACAGTATTACAACTGGGTTAAACATACAAGGGAGATCCCTACATTCACATACACATATCACACAATTAACACACGTATAGCCGTGGTTAGAACGTCCCATGGCTCGGGTCGTTTAATCCGAATACCGAACTCTCATGTGATCCTAGACTCAGTTAGCTAAGGTTTAACACTTTCGAGGTTAAATGGTATCGGAGTTGAATACGCCACATAAATGAATTACTGTAAACTCATTACATGTTTAATCTTACAACGTGGCAAACATACAGAAAAACACATTGGCATACAAGCCGGTGTAATCCGGTAGGACACAGGTTGCAAGAAAACCATACCTGTCACCGGAGTCCACTTTATCATGTCCACTTATGTTCCTCAAGCAATTCTCGAACAACTGGTAATATTACAATTACTTTCATTAACATCGGGGTAACATGATTGTTTAAAGTCTAAAGCTCATAGTTAATCCTGTTAACTAGTTAAATAACTTCACATTTTTAACTTGTTTTACTTTCACATTTTTCTCCAACTTTCCACCTACTTAATTGTCCTTATAACTCACCTAACATGTCTTAAACAATCTTATAACATCATTACTAATCAATCCCCATCATTACATATCATTTTATAACCTTAACATTTAAATCATCTTACTTAACTTAATCTCTCAAGTCCATATATATTTATCTTTCTAACCATCAATACTCTCTTAATGGCATACCACTAATACCACTTAACATTCTTAAAATTAATTTTTTTTTAAGGTCCGACCGACCCATCGACCGACCCACCCCCTGGGTAGGTCGGCTGCAGAGAGCATCCAAGTTCACAGTTTCAGCCCGACCGACCAGACTGGGGTCGGTCCCCTGGGTAGGTCGGCTGCAGAAACTTCCCATACATTGTCAAACTTTCTCCAAATTTTTCCTCAAGCCTCCTAATGTGTTCTAACATCATTTGGCACATCAAACACACCTTTAGCCATGTACTAAACTCTTTAAATCACACACCAAAACCATCTTATCATTCACAAATTCCTTACAAAATTCCTAGCACTTGGAATGTTTTCTCCTTAAGATTTCTAAGTGGTATTTCACCAATAATGACCACTAGACCAAGGTGTTTTCTCTACACCTTAACATCATCTCTCAAACTTCTTTTCTTACTAACTAAATCTCCTTTTTCACATCTTACCTAAACATCATTTCTTCCTTGCACATCAACATTCCTAAACCTTAAACAAACTTCTCCAAGACTTTAATACATTCTCAAAAACACATATTGAATTCCTAGAACTTCCAAGATAATACCTAAATCCTTGTATCACTCTAAATCACCTTAATACATGTTTCTTCCCTAGTAAAACACTTGTTCACCTTTAACACTTCCTAGTTCACCAAAACTTGTTTAAAACACTTAGAACTTCTTACACATTTTCCAAATTTTGCCATAGCTTCTCTTGTATATTCTCACATCCAAACACTTAGGTTTTTACCTTATTCCATTCAAGAACACCTAAAATCCACCAAGAACTTTCTCACACACAAAACTTCACCAAATTTACACTATATCACAATATAGTGCATAAGCTTAATTGCTTGGCACTTAGGCCCTTAAATAACATGGCTCTTAGGCCCTTAAATACATTAAACTTAAACACTGAATTTCCCACATAAATAATGCCTTTGACCTGCAATTACATACAACAACACATATGCCCTTTAATAGTTTCCTTGAGAGCATTTTACTAGGTCATTCACCTTTGGCTCCTTAGGTATTTTATGGAGCAAATCAAGCTCATTTTCCTAAGGCATTTAAACCACATTAGGTTAGCATATTTACCTCTTTTCCTTACAAACTTCTTTCTTGTTTCCTTGTTTAAAATCGGTTGCTTGTCAACTTCTAAACATTATACAAATGATAAAATGAGTATACAAGCTTTATGCTTCATCTCATTGTAAACCCTAGGTTTTACATTGTTTCAAAAACATTAAGATAGTTGTTTTACCTTGGTCTTTGAAGAGAGTTTGAATATCTATCAAGAGAGGACTCCACCAAGTCCTTGAAAGATTCAAATGGAGCTAGAACAAAGCAACACAATGAGCACCATTAATGGTGATTCTCGGTCAAGATGAAAAACATGGAGGAAACATGATTTTTCTTTGAGATTCCTTACCTAGAAGCAAAGGAGATCAATAATATGTAGAAATACAAGCTCAAGCTCCTTCAATGGTGGAACTCCATGGCACCGAAATGGGGCTCTTGGAATTTTAAGAAGATAGGAATGAAGAGCTTGATGAGACAAAGAGAATGGTGGTGTTTGTTTTTGATTTGGTTAAGTGAGCTAGGAAATATTGGCAATGGAAGATGGTAGTTGGTGCTGTTGCTGTTGCATCACCGTGAGAGAGAGCATGAAGGAAGGAAGAAGACGTGGGAAATGAAGAGAAATGAGAGAATGAAGATAATTTCTACCTTTTGGAAGATATTTGTAGTTAAAGTAAATAATAACTTCTACTTTACTACATTACTTAGTTTTTTTTTTGTTTAGTGTGGTGAGTCACTAAGTAAACCGGCCCCCATATTAAAACAAGGGGTGTTTTAGTCTTTATTGATCAATTGTCTCACTTATAACAACATATGTTACAAACTAGCTTATTAAAGTCACTATTCATGAAAACAAGGCACATAGAAGTGAAATTTTTGATTTCCCATTGATATAGACTTCCAATTGTGATACTACATAGTACACATGTTAATTAAAGAGTAATGATGGACATTTAGCCATTCAAAACTCATTTGCAAGACAATTTTTCAAAAACGTGCTTTAAGACTCCTTAAAGCACTTTTTGTGTTTTAACTTGTTTTCAAGCTTGGTTTTATTTGGTAATTGATTTAATATGTTCATTAACATATCTATAAGGTATAGGTATGACCTTTAGGTCTTATACAAATTTATCCCAAGTTTAGAGCACATTTTTGCTCTTATTGACTTTAAGGTATATTCTTGTGTTTTATTTGGTTTAACTGTCTACCAAAGTTTCCTAAGGACTTAATTAGCCTTATTAAATCATAATTGAGTATTATTAAGTCTTGGTAGGCTCTTTGGGTCCTAACCAAGTTCACTCCAAGCTTAGAGCATGTTTTTGCTCAAGCTGTGTCTTAGTGCTTTATTGCATTTTACTATGGTTTAAATTATTCACTGATGTTTCTAAGGCACTTTTTAGCCTTTACATACCATAGTTTAATATTTAAACCACATATCAAGGTTTGGGGTATTTCAGCTCGACACAATTTATCGGCTTTCAACTGCATGCAAAGACTTTTAAGATCCAAAATTTTAGGGTATCACTCAAGCATCAACTAGCCTCCTCATTTCCATTACAAAGTCTAGTTGACGGGGGGCAATCTGTTATACCCAAAATTTTAACCCCCTCGGAAGAGAGTCTATTAATAGGCTAGTTTGGTCAAGTAGCGAGGGTTCCTAGTTCGATCGGCACATTTTAGAGTACTAGGGACAACTTAGTCATCTTCAGGGGCATTTTCGTAATTTTTCAAGGCTCCTTAGCCCCCTATGAGCTTTCTCTCTCCTCCAAAGAAGGTTCAATCAATTAAAAATTCTTTGAAATTTTAACCCGTGATAGAGGATGACATTTAGGGCATAATGGCGTTGGAATTTTGATTTTTCGAATTTCCAATAATTTTCTAGCAATTTCTAATTGAATCTGACGAGAAATTGAATTTAAAAATATTCCATAATCCAAAAATTTCGATTCCAATTTAGAAAAATCAGAAATACCAACCTTTAGCCATGTTTAAAATTTCATAGTCAAATTCCTTTTGGAAGCCCTTGAGCTAAAACGTTAGTAAATCTCGGTTTTTACCGGATTTTTCTATCTTTATGGAAGCCTATATAAGGAACCTTATTCCTTGGTCAAATCAGAACTCCAAGAACCCTAGACTATCAAAAAAGCCAGCCGTCTCATTCTCTCCATGTTTTGAACTCCCGAGTCACAATCAAACACCAAAATCTCACCAAAATCAACACCAAAACACATTCTTCAACTCCCATCACATCCTCGATCATCAAATCACCATCAAACCACCACCAAAACGTGAAGAACACCACCAATTCTCAATAGTCAGAAGCCAGGTTTGAACTCAATCCGGAACCGGGGTCAACGGAGCACCAAAAGAAACCCGACGTGACGAGTCTCGTTGTTCCAGAAGCCAAAACAGTTTATAATCACACTTTTCTGAAACCTTACGACTTTATTAGTCTTCTGTAAAATTTTGGGTTCAAACCAACCCTTTTTGGCTTCTGTATTGCTAATTGCTTTTGTTTCTGCCTTGTTACTTGTTTGTTAAGTTTCGTGCATATTTCGACTTCAAACTGAAATCTTTCAATTACTAATGTCTTGTATACCTTTCAGGCTACACGTACATAAATTTTAAGCCAAAAACACCGTCGGGAACCATCAAAAACCCACTGTCCGCGGGTGGTCCGTGACCTCGGACGCATGGTCCGAGACCACGGACGAGCTGTCCGTGACCACGGACACCCACAGACGGTGGCGGAATTTCTTATTTTTCAATTTTTCAAATTTTAGGGTTTTAACAGTACATGTCCGGGCCCACGGACACCCTGTCCGTGGCCCCGGACCTTTCAAATTTACGTTTTTATTTTAATTCGGTTTTCATAATCATGTAGTTCAACTGGGGTCCGTGGTCTCGGACATTAGGTCCGTGGTCTCGGACATTAGGTCCGTGGTCTCGGACATTAGGTCCGTGGTCTCGGACATTAGGTCCGTGGCCACGGACGGAATCAAAATTTGACCTAATTCTGCCTCCGAAACCCTAGTTAGGTAATTTCAATTTTCACTTTTATTTTCTGTCAAAAAATGCTAAAAAACATAAAAAACAGAAGCTCACACACTTAGGTTAAAACGACTTCGTAATAAGCCGTAAATAAACTAAGTAGAGGAAAAATGACTTCTAGGGGTAATGAAAGTAATTGAACCCTAATTAAGTCGAATATCAAGCCCCCGAACCCGAACTCTCCTTTCCTAATTTGATCTAGGTTAAAATTAGGTGACGACTCATAATAGGTTCTAGTGAGCTAGCATAGGTTTTAGTAATTAACATTATATGACATAGTTATTAATCTTAGGTTATAAGTGGACCTAAAACCCGACTGGATCCTGATCAATCTAATCAACCTAGGATAAGGGTTTAAAAATCGAGGCTCACAATGCACCACCCCTCCCATGTGTTAGAGCCTGAGAGATTAACGTTAGAGCCAAATATGAGATCAGTGGAGACCCCTCAGAGGATCTTGGATACTAAGACTAGGGACACTCGCCATAAGTCAGTGCGACTGGTGAAGGTTCTCTGGTCTAACCAGGTGTGGAGGGTGATTTTTCGGTATGAGGGGGGGTCTATTTAATATGGTATGACTGAAAAGCCGAGATCCTAAAAAATGCCATTCTATGGAGGGTGAAAACCCGTTAATCTGGCATCCCTCAAATACCTACTAAATCGTCCGTCTTTCCCAGAAAGCATAAGGGGAGTGCAAGTGTGCACTACACCCGCTCTCGATGGGCTCCACGCGGACTTATGCCCTAAGGGCGAAAATTGACAAGAGTCGCCACCTAGTTTGTCCTATGATAACTAGGATGGAAAATCGGGTTCTAAGAATCATTAATTGACTCTGAGATTGTTGCCTTTGGATAGGACTTATCTGGTCATTTCAGATATTCTGTGTGGGTTCGTACTGGGTTACACCCCTTAGAAGTGGCAACGACCACGACTTCGGATTGGTGCCTGAGGAAACCTCGGTCTCCAATTGTCGGGATTTCCTTCTTTCAAAACCTTGTTAGAGAGATTCATTTAAAAGCCAAGGATAGGATTAGGACAGGAAGGGAGAAAACGAATGGATGAGGCGAGCTTTTCTGTCAAGCTAACGCAAAGAAGAGGAACTGATGAATTCGAATGAGTATAGAATGAAATACTAGTGTCAGATTTTGAGAGTTGATGAAGTCGAGGGTTTGTGGGAGTCAGAGGGGATTTGAATGTTTTGAGAGGTATGGAGAACACCTTAGAGTGGGAAAAAGGTTTTTTTGTTGGAATGGGGTCGCACCCTAAATGGGCTGCCTATGTACTCAACTCCCTGTTAAGATCAGACCTTACGTAGTTCACGCTTTTTGGGTTTTGGAAGTTTTGAGGTTTTAAGGGGTTTAAGATTCAGAGGAGTTTGGAGTTTCGAGAAGATTGGGGTTTGGGGTGGTAGTCTGTGAGACACTCCGGGTCTATGAGACATTTAGAATATTCACATGATGAAAAGAATGAGATATCGAAGTCTGTGAGACGCTCAGGTCTATGAGACACTTGAAACCTTGAGATGTTGAAGTCTATGAGACGCTTGAATATGTGAGACTCTCGGGTTTATGAGATGCTCGGGTCTGTGAGACATTCGAATCATTGGGATGATAAAGTCTGTGAGACACTCGGTCTGTGAGACATTTAAAGTGTAGGGGAATTTGGAATAGAATTGAAACTGAATTGAAACCGATGTTGAATTAGAGTTGAATGAATTTTGATTTGGATTGGAATTGAATTTAGATTGAGATTGAATTGGAGTTGAATGAATTTTGGTCTGGATTGGAATTGAATTGAGATTGAATTGGAGTTGAATGAATTTTGATTTGAATTGGGATTGATGCAAACGATTTAATTGATGTATTAAAAACTAAGAAATAATCCTAGAAGATAACAAATCAATAGACCGTCGGGTTGTAAAAATCCCGGTCAGAGTAGTATAGTAATTAAGAAGCAACCAGGTATCAAACCACGGGACTTGAGGTAAATAAGTCTAGCCTTAGGCAATGGGTAACTAAAGAGGGGTTTGTTTTGGTTTTGGGATCAATAATAGACAAGAAAATAAATAGCAGATAAATTAAAGTGATAAGTAGGGAGTGTGAACGGTACTCTAGGTTCAGGGAGTAATTTTACTAGCTAGGTTCTGCATATTCTACTACTTAAATGAGGACTTGGATCGGCTTGTAATTCTCAATTATCTATTCTGTATTAGGTCCTAATTCCAGATAGCTCATCTAGACAGGGTACGTAGTTCTAGTCTAGACTTAACAAGTCTATCTAGATGGTTTTATCGCACAGAATTACTAGTCTGGTTTGGTCCGGACTAAAGCACCTAATTGCTAATGTAATCTATCCGATTGCAATTATCACAGGTGATAGGTTAATAGGACCGTCAATGCTAATCACCTTATCTGATCATAACACGATTCGAGGGCTTATAATAAATTCATGACGTTTATTAAAAGCATTTAAAAGCCTTAACCTGAATAATCCATATAGTCTCAATTAAGCAGTAAAATAATGCAGAGTTTAACTAATTACAACATCCCTTCCCCCAGAGTAAATCCTCTTAGCTAGACATAGCAATTAAAAACATAAGTAGGAGAGAGTTAGGAGAAATCATCTGTTATAAGATCTTCTTGCTTGCTCCGCCCTTTGTCCTTGCGCTATGCTGGTTTGGAGGTTGGATTTGGCGACAATGGAGTGAACTTGGTGAAACACTACTACAAAAATAATTAAGGACAACACTTCAAAGACAACGGTTACCTTTTTAATATTGTGTTTGATACAATAATGGTATTTTAGTTGCATAAATAGCCTATTAGACAATAGTTAATGTACTTGTTATATTAATTATAGCATACACAACAATTTTTTCTAGAAATAAAAGCTCCGGCCCTCTTTGTTTAGATTTTAAACCAAAAGACAATGATACCCCTAACAAAAAAGCTTATACCTTTTGTATCCTAACTAGGAAATATATGATAGACTACAAGGGATTTTGGGGTTGCGCTCACAGCGCGGAAGATAAATATTTAGACGGCCGTTCAGTATGGGAAATTAAATTTCATTCGCGCCTTGTTAACCGCCTCATCCCCTTACTAAATCATGTATAGAAAACTAGAAATGAAAAGTTGGCATAGCAACCCTCGACAAGTAAAAGCTCTGGTTATTAAGAAAGAAGAAAACACTTTGGCTGAACGATCGAGGACGATTGAGGGAAGATTTGCCGATATGCAAAAATGAGGTACGTATATTTTGGTTGACATGGACTTCAATTTTGGTTTAGGGTTTGATTCAAACAAATCTGTGTCAGCAATAGTTCTCGGTCTTTATACTCTCGATTGAGCAAAACTTGATTTAATTTTCCTTCATCCGTGAGTTATGTTGTAGATAGAATTTCAAATCCAAAGTATTCATTCTAGCGACTTCTACATAGCTTTGCTTCATTCACGTGAATTGTACAACATGTAGACCTTATTTCTGCATAAAATCCATTATGAATTGAGAGCTGTGTTTTTCTGCTGTCCCAATGGTGTCTGTATCTTCAGATTTCCCACAGTTTTCTTGAGCATCCTCCATCTTGTGTGAACCCCAAATCACATCCTTCACTCTGCTGTAATACTACAAAAAAAAAATCCAACATGAATTGAAGCTGTTTAATGCTGTCAAAAAGGCACAAAATGCTGGGAGAGGCTTGAATCCTTCTCGGTTTAAAGATGCTAAAGTTCTGAGGAAAAGAATGAAGCAAGTCTTCTTTTCTAAGTTGAGAAAGGCCTCTGGGCAGTCCAGAGGTGTTAGATTTGTTGTAAAGAACAAATCTATAGTAGTAGAGAAAGAACATAGTATTGACTGTAATGAGAAAGAAAGAATGAATACAATTCATCACACTCTCGACCTCTGCTTGCTGAGGTTTTATGTATACAGATGATTATATGACTAGACTAATACCTGACTAGACTAAAAGCTGGCGTGGAATATATAATAGTCTAACAACAGATGCATTTAGCGGTGATAGTTTCAGGTTGAGTACTCATAAGTTGAAAGACTAGAGGTAGACATTAACTAGAAACTAGATATACATTAGCTACACCTACAAACTACTTACATTTCTTTGGACATTCATCGGATGACCAGGGACTTTAGACGGGAGTAGTTGATACGGCCTTCATGGCAGAGATAGGATCTGTTTTAATCCAAACCAAACGCTCCCAAATTTTGTATCAATACTAGATAATGGACATGATGAAGATAAGCTGACTTTTGACGTTGTAAAAACTTCTTATTTTTGTAGTTGATTGTGAGCTGTTTGTTTTTCTGCTATTAAAATTATAGAGGTAATGACAAATGTGAAATGAAGACTACATGTGGACTAAAGAGAGTGAATAGCCTGCACCAGCTGTCAATAAAAGAAGAGTAGTATGCAAATCGACAATATAATCTTGCTGGTGTGTTTTGCAGAACTTAACGGTAATATGTCATCCTTTAATTTTTTTGTTTTGTAAAAAGACATTATGACAAGTTGTCATCAGCAAGGTTATCACATTTAAATATTCCTTTCTTGATTCTATCTATTAAATCCTCTAAGAAAAGGTATGATTTATTCTTATTTAGTACTTTGAAATTAATATATATGCTTATATCAGTGTTGTCGTGCTATCCAAAAGATGTATTGGTGGTTGTACATACAGCGTAAAGGTAGTGCTAGCTAAGGCAAGAGATGAATGTCCAACGAAATGTAAGTAGTTTGTAGGTGTAGCTAATGTATATCTAGTTTCTAGTTAATGTCTACCTTTAGTCGGTAAAAAGTAAGTTCAGTCATACATCTGGTAGTAGTGTGCATTTTACTGGCTATTGCAAGGGATAGTTTACTTCCAGTTGAATCTCATATCTACGGCTATTAGAGTGGATAATTTACTTCCAGTTGAACTCTTGAACATGCTAAAAAAAATAAGATGTTGTCGTTTCTTTCTTTGCGGGAGATGGAAGTTGGTTGCCATTTCTTGGTCATCCGAATGTAAAATTAGAGTCAAGAAATAACAAAAAAGTAAAATACAAGAGGTCCGTCTTGATTGTTGATAGCGACTTCTCTTCTTTCTAGCTACTTAGTATGGTTAATTTGCCTGATGGGATTGAACTGTTTGTTGTCAACAAGACCAATAGTCGATGGAAGTAAAGGGGATGATGGAATCCTTGTTGGAACTGATCCAGCAATATACATGCTTCTATCAGTACCTATGTACTTGTAATATTCCGTTCTCATAAGAAACCGGTAATTATAAGAATCTATATAATATCTTAGATTGTGTATTAAGTGTCCAATAATATAATATTGGTTTTTGTATTATGTTGATTCACGACTCCTTGCTTAATCTAGTTGGATTTATTTGTCAATAATTATTCTGCATATCTAGCCTAGTTTACTTAACACACCTTGAAGGCTTTTGAAAAATGTCTTTTTTGTTTGTTTGTTTATATACAGGGCTTCAATTGAAGATATTTGAAATTATTACTGGCACCTTCTCCTTGAGGATTACTTGGACTTGTTTCTCATCAAATCGTGTTGCTTATGAATTGTTTCTTTCACCAACGGTATGCATGCAATTTATACTATATTTCAAGTATTAAGTTGTCTTCTGTTTTTGTCCTTGTTTACTTGTTTTCTTTCATTGTTAACATCTTTCTTGTGCACCCTTGTCTCCGTGAATTCTTAAAATGCTTATTTCTTGTCAAATTGTTCTCCTTATTTTAGAATGTAGAGCTTATAGTTGAACAAATTATAATATAATGGTTCAATATGATATTGTGTATGTTGCTCATCCTAACTACACAACATTAATACATATTGATAGACAAAAGATGAATCGGGGATGGATGACTACTGATAAAGGATCTGATGAATATAAAGTTGGGGTGAAAGAGTTTATCAAGTTTGCTCTTCAGCATGTAGAAGTATACAACAAAATTGTATGTCATTGTTTGAAAGGTTGTTTTGGTAGTTGCTTAAGTGCTGTCATAGTCAAAGATCATTTGCTTATGCATGAAATCGATATCGGTTACACTCGATGGACATACCATGGTGAAACAGAAAGAGTTAGGGGAGTTGCAAGTAATAGTCAACAATTTGAGGAGTTTGACATGTTTGAGGAACCTGAGGGTGATACGTTGAAAGATATGTCTCGAAATCTTGAAGAAGAAGTTCGAGATTGCCCAGAAGTGTTTACTAACTTGATCAGTGACTCAGAGAAACCTTTATACAATGGTTGTAAAAAGTTCACCAAGTTGTCAGCCACTCTCAAGCTATATAACTTAAAGGCAGGAAATGGATGGAGTGATAAGAGCTTCACCAACTTGTTAGCTCTTATTAAAGACTTGCTCCCACCGGATAATGTGCTTCCTGGCCGCACTTATGACACGAAAAAGGCCTTATCTTCCATAGGTATGATTCATGAGAAGATACATACTTGCCCTAATGACTGTGTTTTGTACATAAATGAGTATGCTTCATTTAAAATATGTCCTAATCCAAAATGCAAAGCTCCTCGATATAAAATAGATACCATCCATTTGAAGGTACTCTGGTATTTTCCAATTATACCTCGATTTAGACGGCTGTTTAGCAATCCAACCGATGCTGAGAACTTGACTTGGCATGTTGATGAGCGAGTTTCAGATGGGTTGCTCAGACACCCTGCTGATTCTCCACAATGGGCTACAATTGATGAGAAGTTTCCTGAGTTTGGTGCTGAATCTAGAAACTTACAACTAGCTCTTTCAGCCGATGGAGTGAACCCCCACAAATCGGGCAACCATAGTACATGGCCTGTAATATTGGTGATTTATAATCTTCCACCTGAGTTATGCATGAAACGCAAGTATATGATGCTTTATCTTCTAATTTCTGGTCCAAAGTAGCCGGGAAATGATATTGATGTTTATTTGGCCCCACTCATTAATGATTTGAAGATCTTGTGGGATAGTGGTGTTGAAATATATGATTCATACCGTGAAGAATGTTTCATGTTGAGAGCAATGTTATTTTGTACAATAAATGATTTTCCAGCATATGGTAACTTGTCTGGCTATTGTGTTCATGGACATTATGCATGTCCTATTTGCATGGAGGACACATCCTTTTGTCAACTGAAGCATGGGAAGAAGACTGTTTATCTCGGACATCGAAGGTTTTTACCTAAGAGTCATCATTTTCGCAAGAAGAGAAAAGCATTTGATGGGTCTACTGAACATAGCTCTGCTCCAAAAGCCTTGACAATCCTATGCGTGTAGTTGCACATGGATTGGTGATCATACCTAAAACCAATGAACAAGAACCGTTGGAACCATCCTGCAAGAAAGTGCAAGTTCGTACTATTGTAGTTGGTATGGAATCCACGGAAGTTCCTTTTCCCAACGAGCTGGCAGATGTCTTTCTTGTGAAAGATACCCCTGGAAATATTTTGGCTTGGTCTATGAACCTGATTGAATTGGAGAATACGGTACTAGTAATCATTCTTTACTTCTCTTTTTTGATTTATTGTTTAAGTAAATTTCTAATTATGCTTACTTGATCATTCTTAAAATTTTCTTAAAGGTAACACCATCTACAAGTTCAAAGCCACCTAGTACCGGAAGTCTTAAGAGAAAGATGACTTTGAATTTAGAGGAACCTGGAGAACATGGTGGAAGCATTCATACAAAGAAATATGTTACTCTACCTGTTTTACAACCGTTGGATCACAATACCTCCACAAGAACTAGTTCTATAGTTAAACATAGAAGAAATCTAAGGATCTTGAACTTATATGCAATTGAAGAAATGACTGCAGGTGATATAGTCACCATCAAATTGGAAGAAGAAGTTGTCGGATATCCAATGGATATTCCAATTACAAGTGATGAGATTACAAAATGTTTCAAACAAAAACAAGTAGAACTATCTCAAATGTCTGTGTTCATCAAGTAAGTTAATTGTGGATACATTTGTTTAAGTTTCTTGTTTTACTTTCTCTTTTCTTATTTTTGTTATAGTTTATTAATATACTTGTGTTGACATTACAGGGTTATGTTTGACAAGGCTATAGCCATGGGCAAAAAGTCTATTTTTGAATTTATATGCCCTCATTATATTTCTCCCGGTAATGCTCATGATGCTGAAGATAGAATGCGACATTTGTCAAGCTCTTTTACAAGAGGCAATCATGAATCTATTTTTTTAGCTCTGTATAGTGTTAGGTAAGACATCATTATATGAGTTGTTTATTATTGTTGCTGCATGGATAAGTTACTAAGACATATATAATGTTTAATGTATACAACCAGCACTGGATTCTTTGTGTCATTGATCCTAAGAGGCAAGTATGCTATTGGCTGGATCCATTGAGAGGTCCAATCCGTTCGGATGTGAAGGATGTTGTAGACAAGTAACAACCTACTTAACAAACCTTTTTTAAATATTTATAGCAACGTTTACGATAGTAATGTTTATTATTTGATATGTTTACTACATTGTTGTAGGGCATTAAAAATATTCCAGACTAAGCATGGTGCATATAGAGAGATTCGCAAGAATGTGAAGTAGGACATAATCAAGGTATGATTATTTACATTGTTTCCAAAAACATAACATGATTCATAATATGTGATATGACTTGTGGTTTCTTATTCTACTTCTTTTGTATTGTTTTTTTTAGTGTCCAAGACAACCTAACTGCAATGATTGCGGATATTATGTGATGAGGTTTATGAAAGAAATTATGGAGAAGGGACAAACCACCATTCCTATAGAGGTAAATAATATTCAATTCATAATCAACATAAAATAAACCTACTTGTTTTACCAATGAATAATAACTTGCATTTTATTTTCTAGTATTTCCATGGATACAAGAGTCGTTCATACAACCAAGATGAGATTGATGAAATTCGAGAAGAATGGGCAGCTTTTACCCTTCGTGCAGCAACTCTGTAGGAAGTGGAGTAGATTATTTTTTCATGTGTTTGTAGTGGCTTTTAGAAGTTTATTTATTTCTACATAACTTAGTGAATGATTTTGTAATAGGTGCAAAGGAAATTAATTAGTAGGTCATTTGCTTTTATTTGACACACTACGTATTAAGTAGATGTGTGTTGGTGGAGTTTTTAGGATATATAGAGAAGTAAATAGGAAATATTGAGACGACTAAGTGGTCAACACAGTTGGATGTTGATACAGATTTGAGCATTTTAGTTATATAAAGTTTTGAGAATTTCTGTTATAAAGATTTGAATGTGTATGTCACTGGATATATGTTTGCTCTTTTTTTATTAGCAGGTTTACTATGGATGTGTGGTTTATTGGAAGATCAATTTAGCTACTAAAGGCAATAGTATATAACTATTGTAAATGGTAAAGCAAAACATAACAGTCGAATGATGTTATCAAAGGATACTTAATTTGTGTAAAAGAAGATCAAAGACAACAATTACAAAGGTTTTAGACAATAGTTATCAATTGTTATAGTAGTTAGCATTGTATTAGGGGATATGTCATATACAACGGATAAATGGTGTTGTGAAAGGGTATTAGGTTCAAATAATGTATGGTCATAGACAACAGTCATATATACATTAGACAACAATATTAACTGTTGTGAAAATTAGTGTTGGCTAAGGTGTAGGCCCTTAAACAATAGTTATATACATGTTGTATATACCAACTATATGACAATAGTTAATGAGTGTTGTCTTAAGTGATTCAAGCTGTTGTTGTTTGGCTGGATAACACAACAGTTAAATAACTGTTGTCTTTGCTCTTACCGCTTTAGACAACAGGAACTGATACAACAGTTTTTAACTGTTGTCTATGGCCTTTTTCACTGTTGTCTTTAACTATTTTTGTAGTAGTGAAATGGAGCGAAAATGGAAATTTTGGGAAAGTTTGTGAGACGTCCGACTAAATCGGGTCGGACGTAGATCCGGACGCAGTATTATGGGTGAGTCCGGATCCGGACGGAGATCCGGACGCGGCTAAATGCTGTGCGTGAATGCGGGCTGTGTGTGTGAGTGAGGGAGAAGGATTATGGAGGAAGTTTAATGAATGGAGATGGGTTGTGTCATGAACGAGAGGATTAGTAGAGAGGGAGAGAATGAGTTAGACTAACAAGTCTGGTACGAAATGAAATGGCAGCTGAGTGAGGGTTTAAATAGGCTTAGAAATAAACATAGGTTAGTGGTGAGTTTGGTGAGTGTGGTGAGTGGGTAATTGATTGAGCATGGGTGCGTGTTAATTAATGTTAGGCATGGGCATTACCGCCGCTTCGGCTGATAATTGCGCTGAAAGGCTAATTATCAGCGCGATGCGTTTTTATTTTTCGTTTCTGTGTGACGTCCGGATCTGTGTCCGGATCCGGACGTGAGACAGCGGTTTTAGATCTGAAACTCGGGTTATGTCCGGATCTTTGTCCGGATCCGGACAAGACACAGAACTTTTGGAGCTGGATCTCGGGTCATGTCTTGCTTGCGTCCGGATCCGGACATGAGACGTCTGGATTTGCGTCTGGCTATCTTGACCCCGACGTGACCAATTTTTGCGTCTCGTCTCCTGATTTGTTCCCCGTTTGTTGCGTTGTAATCCTTATGACGTAAAATCTTTATTTCCATGGGGTTTACCTATATCTAACACATAAAATGCGTCAATTCATATCAAAACATCATTCTTAGGAAAAACGCACAATAAGTGAGAAACATTTGCCTAAATTGTTGTAGATTATAAGGTAATTAAACCCTAAAAAGCCTATATGTTTCACACTTATGAACTTCCTCACACTTAAGCTTTTGCTTGTCCTCAAGCAAAATAAGGAATAAGAATATCTCTTAAACCGTCACATAATCTCAAGATTAAACAGGTGCGGAGGGAAATCAAGCAAAGTGACAAATGAAATAATAATCTTGTTCTTTAGAGGTAGGTTTTCACAAACAGTGAAGGAAGAACAATTTTGTAAAAGAATAGAGAAACTAGATTGTAGAAAACAAGTAAGCTTAGATTGAGACTTTCCACCAATTTTCAATCCTCTAACCTTTGGATGTCAAGGGGTGTGAAGTAGTGCCTTATTCCACAATACCTTTCAACACCACGCACTCATGATCAAAAGCATAAATTTAACTACAATTATCTCTTCTGTAAGCGAAAGCATTCTTCTTCAAGATTTATGTATAAAACAAGCTAATATTGAAAATTTTTGCAGAGTTATTCCATAACCCAGACTTTTCTCTCTATCCTTGAGATGGTGAAATACCCCAAACCTACGTATGCTAAGTAAACATCAAATTATGATGTAGTAAGGCTAGAATATGCCTTAGAAAGATTGGTAGACAATTTAAACCAAGGAAAACACAAGAAAGTGCCTTAAGGGCAATCAGGGGAAAAACGTGCTCTAAGCTTGGAGTGACTTTGATTAGCACCCAAATACCATTATAAGACATTATTAATATGCTAATGGACATTTTAAATCAATTAGCAAAGAAAACCAAGCTTGAAAACAAGTTAAAACACAAAATGTGCTTTAAGAAGTCTTAAAGCACATTTTTGAGAAATTGTCTTAGAATTGAGTTTTGAGTGGCTAAATGTCCATCATTACTCTTTAATCAACATGTTTACTAATTAGTATCACATTAGGAAGCCTAAATCAATTGGAAATCAAAAATTTCATAAATATGTGCACTGATTAGTGAATAGTGCCAAATAGTGACTAGTTTAAGTTTTAATCAATATAAGCTAATTAGTTGGTCAACAAAGACCATGACTAGCCTTATTTAAGATAGGGGGCCGGTTTTCTAAGGATGAGTCACAATGGACTTCATCAAATAAGGGAAAAAGAAAGATAAGTAAAGAAAGTTACTATTTGCTTTTATAAAGCAAATATCCTTATTAGCCTACCTCTCTCCTCTCTTCTTCATTTCCCCTTCTTCTTCCACGGTTTTCTTCTTGTTCTCTCTGTTCCAAACCGTGCCCAACCAGCTCCATACTTGTTCCATCTTCAAATGTCCATAAGTTACTCATTTTAGCTCCAAATCAAAAAGTGAGCATAGATTATTCTTAGTTAGCTCAAGCTCTAGCTTTCCATCTTTACAAAATTGGAAAAGCTTCATTTTGGAGCCATGGGAAATCTCCATTGATGGAGGAAAATCAAGTTTGAAGAGCTCATTAGCTTCTCCATTCTCTTAAGGTAAAGAAAATGTAAGAAAAACCAAGTTTCCATCATCTTCCTTATATGGCCGAAAATTCCTTCTCATGGGGCTATGTTTTTATCCTTGTTCTAGCTTGATTTATTCACCAAGGACTAGTGGAGGTCCTATTTCATTCAATGCCAAAGTCTACCTTGAGACTTCAAAGGTAATCATCCACTTTTATGCCTTAGAACACATTTCTAACCTAGGTTTTTATTCCTTGAGGTTAGTGTATTGTTTAGTACTCATATGAGTCATTGAATATTGATTAGAACATTGGCAAGGGGAATTTAAGTGGTGGCCAGATTCATGCAAGAAGAAGGTCTAAGGAGGAAGTTAAGATAAGCTTGAGAAAACAAGGTAAAATGCTTACCTAATGGTGGTTTAAGTTTTAAGGGATGAGTTTAAGTGGATACCAATGTGGCTTAGAGCTTACATTGTGTATTGGGTTATATAACCTGAGAAAAAGAACTTAAATAAGCTTGTGAACTTGTGACTAAGGAGCCAATGGGAATGAGTTAGTAATATAAGTTTGAGACGGATTTTAAGAGCATTATATCTACCATGAGATTGATGGGTGTATTTGCAGGTTGAAGGCTTTTATATGTGGAAATTCAGTGTTTAAGTTTAAGTTATTTAAGGGCCTAAGAGCCATGCCATTTAAGAGCCTTAGTGCTATGCAATTTAAGATTATTGCAATATATTGAGTTTGTTGTTGAGTTGATTTGGGGTGATGAGATATGATGAGAAAGAACTTGATGTGAGTGAGATGGTTGAATGAGGAAGAATTTGCTTAGGGCATGATAAGATGCTAGAAAGCTATGGAGAAATTTGAGTAGAAAACAAAGTGTTTAAGTGGTAGTGGTGAGCTAATATGCCCTAGGGTTTACTAGGGAGCATGAAAAGAAAATTGGTGGAAGTGAGTTAACTAAGGAGTTCTTGAGGTTTAGAATGACCTAGAGATGTCTAGGAGGAATTAGAGGATTGGTGAGTGTATTAAACACACCAAAATCATGATATGAGGAATGTAAGACTTGTGCATAAGTTTTAAGGAGACGGGGTATAATGCTTAAGGTGATTTAGGTATGAACTAGAGAATAAAACAATGAGGAGTTTGGATAGCTTGTGCAAGTGTGATGATGTTAGTAGAGGACTAAGGAGGTTTAGTTTGGATTGTAATAAGTGGACTTAGGTGATGGAAGAGAAAGGTGGGAGAATGTATTCAAACGTCAAGGAAAATGACTAGGAATGTAAAAGAGCGTGTGGGCATGAGGAAGGTGAGTAAGTGAATAAAAGAATGTATAAGTAAGCTCAAGAGTTTAGGAGTGATGAGTAACAAATGAAAAGAAGAGAATTGTGCATGGACATGCAAGATGACCTTGGAAGGTTTAACTAACAAGATGGAGTTCAATGAGGTTAAGGAGGAGTTATATGGGTTGAAAAGAAACACTTGGGATAGTTAAAGTTTTAGACAAAATGTACATGTTGGAAATGTAAGGAATTATATGACAAATGTGAGGAGTGTTTGTAAGAATTTAGTAAATGTTTGAGAAGATCTTTGGAAGTTGTTTTGGAGAGTTTGGTGGAAGTTCTAAGGTGAGTTTAAGTGCCTAAATGGTATTAGGACACATGGGGAAACTTGTGGAGAAGTTTGGAGTCAAATGGGAATTTAGAAATAAGGTTCTGGAGCTGACCGACCTTGGGACCGGACCTGCAAGGTCGGTCGAGCTCAGTTTACACTGCCGGAGAAAGTTTCTGGAACCGACCGAACTTAGGGACCGGACTTGCAAGTTCGGTCGGGCTTGTAATTTGTGAATGAATTGAGTCTCTGGAATCGACCGAACATGAGACCGAACTTGGCAAGTGTTGGGATAAAACTACACTATAATAAATATAGATTTATAGCAAACTAATAGGCAAGTGTACCTATACGGAGTAGTAAAACAAGTGTCGTATCCACAGGGAGATTGTTCAATTATCCTAGTTTAGGTAGTTAATAAAAAACTGTAAAAAGGGGGGTTTAGCCGGAGGCAAGCTTGATTTGTTTTAGAGAAAATATTAAGCAGATTAGAAAACTGAGTGCAGATGAATTAAATGGAACTCCGGGTTCAGGTTTTAATAATCTGATTAATTATGCTATCTCTACCGGTTTAATTTATTAGTTTGGCAAAATTCCTGTTATTATCCTAAGGACTAAGTCATAGACCCTTAAGAACTCGTTTACCAGAAAATGCTCGGTCTAATCAAGGTTCGAGCAATACTATGTAAACGGACGTTAAATTCGAGGAATTATAATTGCATCTGTAAATACTAACTTATTAAATCATAATAAGTTTTCTCCAGATTTACGGCTTAATTAACCTGTCTATTCATCACCTGGTCTGATCAAAATAGACTTAGGGAAGCATTTTAATAAATTCATGTAATTTATTAAAATGGTGAGAGAAAACCTTTAAGCGTAACAAACTGTATTTATTTTAACCGGTAGAAATATTGATTACATAATTAAACAAACCACAATTAAACCCTCGCCCGGAGTATATCCTCTTAGCCCGACATATTTAAGACAGAATAAGAAGTAGAGGAATACATCTGAAAAGATGTTTATTTCCGCTCCGCTATCTTATCTGCTAATATTTTTGACAGAGGTTGGACAGGATAACGGTATGAAGTGGAATGATTTATGGGATGAGATGTAGTATGGAATTTATGTGGATAATATGTGGATGAGATGTATGATTTTTGGAGAGTTTTATGGTATTTTTATGGAAAGAAAATGGCATGAGTTTGGGGTGGAATGAGATATATATTAATGGAGGTTTGGAGGTGTATTTATAGGAAAATATAGGGTAAAGGGAGTGGTAAGGCGGTGGTGTTAACGTGTGAAGAGATAATGATTTTATCTCTTCACACGCTGCTGCCCTGTACGCTGGCAAGACAGGTGTGTCCGGACCATGGTCCGGACCAACTGGTCCGGACCAATGTCGATTTCCTATTCTGTGCGCTGGCGAGAGTTGGTCCGGACCAGGTGATCCGGACACTGGTCCGGACCAAAGGTCTTTTGCCTCTAAAATGTTCGTTTTAGCTCCGATTTGATCCCCGTTTTCGCCTACGCGTTCGTCTCTTTGTGTACTTTGCTCCTAGCTTGGTTTTCCTCATGTTTAACCAATAAATATGTGAGATAATCAATAAAACATAAACTAGAGGAAAAACTAACCAAGTGGAAAATGAGCAAGAAAAGTGCTATATATATATGAAATACACCTATAAAACATGCTCATTTGACACTTATCACACCCCCACACTTACCTTTTGCTTGTCCTCAAGCAAAACCATGTACCCAAGTAAGTAGGGAATGCTCAATATAACAATATATTATGAAGGGTAGGATAAAGAAGTCAACAGTACATGATCTTAAACTTAGAGGAGTGTGATCCATCACTACTGGTGGCATAGGTGTACTCAGGGCAAAAATAAAAATTAGAGTTTCGGGGTATGATCCGGAGTACTTCAATGCTTCTTTTGTTTAGGTGACTTTGAGAACTTTTACCATGGCCAACTTCTCTCAAGAATGGGCATTGAGGAGAAAACAAAAGGAAAATAGAATTATGCATTTGTTTCACTTTTGCATAAGAGAAGAAGAAATATAGGCATTAAGCCTTCGTTTTAAGAACACTCAACTCTCTTTGTTGGTTACCAATGGTGTCTCAAAGTCCCTTATTTATTTTATTTTTTCCTTTTTGACAGAGAAGCACCCCTTAGCAATCCCTAAGAAAGAAGACAGAAAGAACCCCTGAGTAATAAAAATCCATCATTTCAGATCATTTGGTCACACCGCATAAAAATGCTCCTCAAAAGTAATCAAAATTTTAAAATTTTTGAATTTGTACCATTTATACCATTTATCCACAATTCATAACAATATTTATTCTTAAAGAGAACAACCCACATAAAGGGTCCATGATATTGAATTTGAACAAACGCAGGATAAGCAGAGAGATTAAGCATTTAAGCATAAAATGTCACCGAAAAGGACACTCCCCCACACTTAATTGAACAATGTCCACATTGTTCACCAGAAAAACAAGGGAAAGTTTCAGAAGACCTTTTCGGTAAGTAGATAAAAGAGAGAACACAAGCTCACGTATAATCATTTAAGCACATAAACTCTCCTCTGCAGATTTTTTTAAATAAAAGCATAATTAAAGAAACTGGTACTCCCCTGAGATTATTTTTGCTTGCGTTATAGGAGTTCCCCCACACTTGAGCTTCAGCCTCAAGTAGCGTAGCTTGGTTGCGGTGTAGACATGAAATTGCACCTGCATAAGACACTAGAAGCAACCATACTACAAACGGGGTTAAGAGTTAGCAAAAACAAAATTTAAAGGGAACTGAAATTAAAAGAGCATAAAAGCATATAAAGATAAGTTCGTCCGGGTTGCCTCCCGGAAAGCTGCCCTTCTTTAACGTCTTTGGCTAGACGCTTTGAAGCGTACTCAAATCTGAGGATCATGTAGATTGATTGTACGAGCATCAACTGTCTCGAGATTACCACCCTGGTAATGCTTTAGTCTAGATCCATTGACCATGAAAGTGTGTTTTTTCGAATCCACCAACTCAACGGATCCATATGGGGTGACCTTGGAGACAGTAAATGGTCCAGCCCAATAGGATTTGAGTTTACCAGGAAACAACTTCAACCTGGAGTTGTACAACAGAACCAAATCTCCCTTGGAACTCCCGTTTAAGGATCATCTTGTCATGCCACTTCTTGGCTTTCTCTTTGTAGATTCGGTTATTTTCATAGGCATCCTCTCGAAATTCTCTAATTCAGTGAGCTGGAATTTCTTTTGTCACCTGCTCTCAGTAGATCAAAGTTGAGGGCTTTCACGGCCCAGAATGATTTGTGCACGAGTCGACTGGTAAATGACAAGCTTTGCCGAAGACTAGTCGATATGGGGACATGCCGATGGGCGTCTTGTAGCTGTTCTATACGCCCAGAGTGCATCATCTAGCTTCAGGGACCAATCTTTCCTTGAAGAATTAACTCTTTTGTAGGATCCACTTCAATTCTCGGTTAGAGACTTCAGCCTGGCCATTTGTTTGAGGGTGATAAGGCAAGGCTACCTTATGTCTCACTCCATATTTGGTCATCAAGGCTGTGAACTGCTTATTGCAGAAGTGGGATCCTTGGTCACTGATGATAGCACGTGGGACTCCAAATCGTGTAAAGATGTTCCTCTTCAAGAACCTGAGTACTACCTTTGCATCATTTGTGGGAGAGGCGATAGCTTCCACCCATTTAGTGACATAGTCGACTGCCACCAAGATGAAAAGGTTTGAACAAGACGAAGGAAAGGGACCCATGAAGTCAATGCCCCACACGTCGAAAGGTTCCACCTCGAGTATGATGTTGAGAGGCATTTCGTGTTTTGGAGGTGTTCCCAAGTCTTTGGCACTCATCGCAGGAGGCTACAAAGGAATGACAGTCTTTATGTAAGGTTTTCCAGAAAAAACCTGATTGAAGTACCTTAGCCGTTCGAGCTGGCCCATGATGTCCTCCTGCTTCAAGAGAGTGACAATGTCGTAGAATGTTTGGATTTCATTCGGGGCACACATCTCTCACCATCCCGTCTGCACAAACCTTGAAAAGGAGAGGGTCCTCCCAGTAGTAATGTTTACATCTGAAAAGAACTTCTTTTTCTGTTGGTAGGTTAGCCCATGTGGTATTACTCCTCGTGAGGTAGTTGGCCATGTCAGCGTACCATGGTTCACCGGTGTCACCAATCATAAAACGCACTCATCTGGAAGAATTCATTGATGGAAGTGCCATCACTTGGTGCCTCTATGCGAGATAGGTGGTCTGCTACTACATTCTGCACTCCTGGCTTGTCTCTGATTTCAATCTCAAATTCCTGTAGTAGGAGTATCCACCGGAGGAGTCGGGGTTTGGCATCTTCTTTGGCAAATAGATACCTCAGAGCGGAGTGATCGGTGAATTATGACTTTGCTTCCCAAGAGATATGATCGGAATTTATCCAGAGCAAAGACTACTGCTAGAAGTTCCTTCTCAGTAGTTGAATAATTCTTCTGAGCGTCGTTGAGGGTTCTACTTGCATAGTAGATGGTTCTCAAGATCTTCTCCTTCTTTTGGCATAAAGCGGCACCCACGGCATAGTCGCTGGCGTCGCACATAATTTCAAATGGAAGGCTCCAATCTGGTGATATCACAATGGGGGCGGAGATGAGGCATTCTTTTAGTGTGTTGAAGGCTTGTAGGCATTTGTCGTGAAGTCGAACTTGACGTCTTTAGCTAGGAGTTCACATAGAGGTTTTGAAATTTTGGAGAAATCCTTTAAACCTTCTATAGAACCCAGCATGGCCAAGGAAACTTCTGATATCTTTTACCGTCGATGGTGGTGGTAATTTTTCAATAACTTCGACCTTGGCTTTGTCAACTTCAATGCCCTTTGAAGATATTTTATGCCCAAGAACTATTCCTTCTTTAACCATGAAATGGCATTTTTCCCAGTTAAGCACAAGGTTAGTTTCTTCACATCGGGCGAGGATAGCATCCAGATTATTTAGACAGGATTCGAAGTGGGACCAAAGACAGAGAAGTCGTCCATGAAGACTTCGATGCTTTTCTCAAGATAGTCGCTGAAGATTGCCATCATACATCTTTGGAATGTGGCTGGGGCATTGCATAGACCAAAAGGCATCCGATTGTATGCAAATGTCCCGTACGGGCATGTGAATGTGGTTTTGTCTTGGTCTTCAGAGGCAATGGGTATTTGAAAGTATCCTGAATAACCATCCAGGAAGCAGTAGTAATCTTGCCCGGCCAATCTTTCAGCATCTGATCGATGAAAGGTAAAGGGAAGTGGTCCTTCCGCGTTGCGCTGTTCAGTTTCCTGTAATCGATGCAGACTCTCCATCCCGTCGTGGTTCTCTGAGGAATTAGATCACCCTTGTCGTTGGGGACCACAGTGAGACCTCCTTTTTTTGGGACCACTTGAACGGGGCTCACCCATTTGCTGTCGGAGATGGAGTAGATTATCCCGGCGTCGAGAAGTTTGAGCACTTCTTTCTTTACTACGTCTTTCATGTTGGGATTCAGCCTTCTCTGTGGTTGGACTAAAGGCTTGTAGGTATCTTCCATGTATATGTGATGTGTGCAGAAATGGGGATTGATACCTTTGATGTCTGAAATGGACCAGCCTATTGCCTTCTTGTGGCTCTGTAGGATCTTCACAAGCTGTTCTTCCTGTGTACTTGTTAGGGATGAAGAAATAATAACAGGCAAAGTACAAAAATCAGAAAGGTAAACATACTTCAGATGTGATGGCAATTGTTTCATTTCTACGAGAGGGGGTTGTTCAATGGATGGTGGTAACTTCTGGGTAGATAGCTCTAATGGTTCTGGTGGTGGGTAGCGTGGTTTTGTATATGATTTTATCCTATCCAGAGCTGCTACCATTTCGATTGTGTCAGGGTACACTAGTTGGTTATCACAGATTTCAGATAAAGCATTTTCAAGAGCGTCATTACAAATAATAGCAGATGAATTATCCTGCACAATAGAGTCGACAATATCTATGGAAAAAGTATCTTCTAAATGAGCGGGTTTCTTTATAACCTTGGACATGTCGTATTCTAAAGTTTCGTTATGCAGCCTTAAAATGATTTTTCCTTTTTCAACATCGATTAGTGCTCTAGCAGTTCTCATGAAAGGTCGTCCTAAGATTAAGGGCACCCTAGTGTCTTCTTCCATGTCAATTACAATAAATCAGCGGGGAACACAAAAGTTCCTACAGTAACAATCAAATCTTCTATTATTCCTTTTGGGAATACTAAAGATCTATCTGCTAATTGTAATTGAATAGAAGTAGGCATGCATTTACCAATCTTAAGTTTGTTGAAAGTTGAGAGTGGCATTAAATTGATACTAGCTCCTAGATCACATACCCACTACCACAATCAACATTATCAATTGAACATGGAATAATTGGCAAACCTGGGTCTCCAAGTTTTGGAGGGAGACTCTTGAGAAGTACTGCTGACACTTCCTGTGTAAGGTGTACAGTTTCCACTTCCTGCAACGATCTTTTGTTGGTGATGATATCCTTCATGAACTTTGCGTATATGGCATTTGTTTTAAAGCATCGGCAAAAGGAATATTGATCGTAGTTTCTTGAAGTGAGAAGAAACTTTCCAAACTGTTCATCTAAATTTTTCTTTCATTCTGTTTGGAAAAGGAAGTGGGGGAAGAATTTTAGTGAGAGAGGAAGGAGTAGATTCAGGAGACTCCTTCTCCTCGGAAATAATTTTTGTAGGAGGAGGGGCTTCTTCAGCATCTTCTGTTCTTCTGCTGGAATTTCTTGAGTTCATGAGCTTGCTGCTCTTGATTATCAGTATCATCTGGGGAAGAGATGAGTTGAGCGGCCTACCACTTCTTAACGTCACTGCCTTGGCCTGTTCCCTTGGATTTGGATTTGGCTGACTAGGGAAGGCACCAGGTGGCCTTTGTGCAAGCTGTTGGCTGATTTGTTCCAACTGTTGGTTGGTTTGTTGTATCTGGGCTTCAACCCTTCTGTTAGTGGCTTCTTGATCCACGAGTCTGGTATGAGTCGTAGTCATGAATCCTTTCATTAAGTTCCTGAATTCCTCATTTGGATCAGAAGAATTTGACGATGGTTGTTGTTGTTGCTGGAAACCTGGAGGGGCACCTTGTGCTCGATAACCTATATTAGAATTTGGTTGGGGTCTGTTCCCCTGATAGGGTTTGAATTGTTGTTCTGCCCTCCTTGGTTTTGATCATTATTCTTCCATGAGAAATTCGGGTGATTTCTCCATGGATAGTTGTTGTTGAAGTTGTTGTTGTAGGAATTACCGGGACGGTTTCCTATGAAGTTTGCATCCTCGTACTGTCCTTTGCCTTCGCACTGAGGGGTTTCATGAGGACCGGCGCATATGGCACATCCTTCTGTAGGTGGAACTGACGACGAACTTGTAGGTGGGGAAGCTATTGTTTTTACAATTTCGTTTTGTGATGTCGTTAGCTTCTCCACCATCTTTGTAAGGGACGAGATCTGAGCCGATAAATGATCTGTAGGCTCAACATGGAGTAGGCCTGCTGCTCGTGGCGTTCTTCCTTTGGATCTCGTCCACTGTCTCGTATTGCTCGTCATGGTTTCGAGAAGGTCCATTCCTTCTTTAGGAGATTTCATCATGAAACTCCTCCTGCAGAGGAATTGACAAGTAGTCGGTTCCCATCATCCAGACCGTTGAAGAATGACAGGCAGAGGGATTGATCGTCAAGACCATGGTGAGAACACTTCATTAGCATATCCTTAAACCTGTCCCATGCGTCGTACAACGTTTCTCCCGGCTCCTGACAGAAAGTATTGATTTCACCGATCAATTGCCTCGTTCTACTGGTTGGGTAGTATTTGGCAAGGAATTTTTGGGCCATTTGAAGCCATGTGGTGATTGATCGGGAGGGAAGCTTCGATACCACCTGTTTGCTGAATCCGACAACGAGTGAGGAAAAAGTTGTAGACGGATTCTTTCTTTGACGTTGCCGGTTTGACCAAAGGAATTGCAGAAGTCTAGGAAGAGACTCAGATGATTTGGGGCTTCATCTGGGTTCGCTCCACTAAACTTGCCTAGATCCCGGACGGCGGTGATGTAGTGGGTTTTGAAAACCCATCGTCCGGCTTCTTCTGGTGTTAGTTCGGGGAGAACTATAGCTGATGCTCTTCCTTCGGTATTCGGTTGGTGGTAGTCAGAGAGAGCACGGTGTTCTGGTTGATTTGCATGGTCATTTCATTTATAACTTCGTTATTGGCCATGGCTTGGTTTCTCAGGTTTCTTGTGCTTGTAATAAAGTGCGCTCGGGTTCGGGGCTCGGATGATTGGTGGAGAGCCTCGGGTTCGAGTGTTTGGCATGCACAGAAGATAACTTGCGGTTCGTCAGAAACTGCAAAATTATTTAGTAAAATAGAATAAGAAAGCAGAGATATGGGTTAGTCTGATAAACACACAGATATATATTTTTCTTTTTTTTTTTAACAAGAGTATATGACAGAAAATAAGATGACAAGGGAAATTAAATGACAGAATTATAAGTTAGTATACTGGGGAAAAATGTTAAGGACAATGGAAATGAAAAGTTAAGGACAATGGAAATGAAAAGTTAAGGACAATGGAACGAAAAGTTAAGGACAATGGAACGAAATGACAAGAAATTTAAAGTTAGTAGTTAGAGACAATGGAAAAAAGGACAATGGAACGAAATACAATGGAACGAAATGACAATGGAACGAAATGACAATAATATTAAGATGTTAGGAGTTAGATGTCCAAGTCCGAAGTCAAATGTCCAAGTCAGGTCAGAAGTCGATGTCCAATTCAGATGTCCAAGATTAACAATTTAATAGTATTAACGATATTATTACTATATAGCGAGTTGAACTACCAGAAAACTAGGGAAATTGATGGAATCAATCTCCCCGGCAACGGCGCCAAAAACTTGTTGGGATAAAACTACACTATAATAAATAGATTTATAGCAAACTAATAGGCAAGTGTACCTATACGGAGTAGTAAAACAAGTGTCGTATCCACAGGGATTGTTCAATTATCCTAGTTTAGGTAGTTAATAAAAACTGTAAAAAGGGGGGTTTAGCCGGAGGCAAGCTTGATTTGTTTTAGAGAAAATATTAAGCAGATTAGAAAACTGAGTGCAGATGAATTAAATGGAACTCCGGGTTCAGGTTTTATATAATCTGATTAATTATGCTATCTCTACAGGTTTAATTTATTAGTTTGGCAAAATTCCTGTTATTATCCTAAGGACTAAGTCATAGACCCTTAGAACTCGTTTACCAGAAAATGCTCGGTCTAATCAAGGTTCGAGCAATACTATGTAAACGGACGTTAAATTCGAGGAATTATAATTGCATCTGTAAATACTAACTTATTAAATCATAATAAGTTTTCTCCAGATTTACGGCTTAATTAACCTGTCTATTCATCACCTGGTCTGATCAAAAGACTTAGGGAAGCATTTTAATAAATTCATGTAATTTATTAAAATGGTGAGAGAAAACCTTTAAGCGTAACAAACTGTATTTATTTTAACCGGTAGAAATATTGATTACATAATTAAACAAACCACAATTAAACCCTCGCCCGGAGTATATCCTCTTAGCCCGACATATTTAAGACAGAATAAGAAGTAGAGGAATACATCTGAAAAGATGTTTATTTCCGCTCCGCTATCTTATCTGCTAATATTTTTTACAGAGGTTGGACAGGATAACGGTATGAAGTGGAATGATTTATGGGATGAGATTAGTATGGAATTTATGTGGATAATATGTGGATGAGATGTATGATTTTGGAGAGTTTTATGGTATTTTATGGAAAGAAAATGGCATGAGTTTGGGGTGGAATGAGATATATATTAATGGAGGTTTGGAGGTGTATTTATAGGAAATATAGGGTAAAGGGAGTGGTAAGGCGGTGGTGTTAACGTGTGAAGAGATAATGATTTTATCTCTCACACGCTGCTGCCCTGTACGCTGGCAAGACAGGTGTGTCCGGACCATGGTCCGGACCAATGTCGATTTCCTATTCTGTGCGCTGGCGAGAGTTGGTCCGGACCAGGTGATCCGGACACTGGTCCGGACCAAAGGTCTTTTGCCTCTAAAATGTTCGTTTTAGCTCCGATTTGATCCCCGTTTTCGCCTACGCGTTCGTCTCTTTGTGTACTTTGCTCCTAGCTTGGTTTTCCTCATGTTTAACCAATAAATAAGTGAGATAATCAATAAAACATCACTAGAGGAAAAACTAACCAAAGTGGAGAAATGAGCAAGAAAAGTGCTAATATAATATATGAAATACACCTATAAAACATGCTCATTTGGACACTTATCAGCAAGTTCGGTCGGGCTTAAATATCCCACGGGGAAACTCTCGGGAATGGACCGACGTTGGGACCGGACTTGCAAGGTCGGTCGGGGTAGAATTTTCAAGCGGTAATATGTTCTGGAATGGACCGACCTTAGGTAAGGTCGGTCGGAAGTTTGGTCGAGCCTAAAAATAAAAAAAATAAAAAAAAAGAAATTTTGGATTCTAAGGATGGTAATAGGTAATAAGGTATACCTTTGGTAGGGTGGTAATGATTAGGACCCTAAGAACTTAAGGGATTAAGTTAAGTTAAGTGTAAACTTAAAAGCTTAAGGTTAAGTTTGTAAGATTAAGTTGTAAGACTTAAGAGGTGTTAGGTGGGGATCATTAAGGGTTAAGTAAGTTAAGTAAGTTAATTAAGTTAAGTAAGATTAGTAAGTTGAATTGAGTTAAGTGATTAACAACCTAAAACTGAATGAATGTTTTAGGACTGGGAATTTGGACTCCGGAAGAGAGTAAGCAACCGAACGACCGACGGTGAACGGTACAGTTCTCTTGTGACCTGCTTGCTAACGAGGTGTCCCTCGGCTTGTGTGCTATTTGTTTTTGTGTGCTCACTAAACAAGATAAAGCATGCAACCGGAATATATTATATTTCTTGTATTGTTGTGTGATGTTTGAAAACTAACACAACATACCGTGAGAACTTACTAACCAATGTTTAGTAAGGAATTGAGTGAGACTAAGGAACGCCCCCTGATAAGGGACGATATGAACCGAAAGAGGTTAACCAACAAACAGGGTCTTGAGATTACTACTAACTGGAACTTGAGTGAGGGAACCCGGGACCGATCTCCGGTCATGCATGCTAAGGAAAGGGGGTCGTTATCTATAGCAGATTCGACCTCCGATTAAGGACTTGTCTTCGGACTTGTAGCCTAGGGCCGGTTGCCGGCTCAGCTATGCTGGACTCCCGTCCAGGGTAGGTGGCATTAAGATGGTGCGGTGGGATCACCTAAATCCCAGGTTTGGACTTAGGATACAACCATTCCCCTCCAGGAACGGTTTGTATACTGAGAATAAGTTAAGGTTAAGGTAAGGTTAAGATAAGTTGCAACCATTCCTTTTTAAAGGATGGTTTGTATTATTAAGAGTAAGATTAAGGTAAGGTTAAGATAAGTTGCAACCATTCCTTTTTAAAGGATGGTTTGTATTATTAAGATTAAGGTAAGCTACATCCACTCCTTATTAAAGGATGGATGTTTCTAAGATTAAGATAAGACTAAGATTGAGGTGAGATAAGGATGGACTAAGATTAAGAGGGAAAATTACTTAAGGAGTTAAATAATTAACTTTCTAATTAATGGAACGCATTTAAGTCGTTCATTGTGTGTGAACTTTGATTGTTCATATCTGAGTTGTTGTTTACTGCACTTTCTATTATGTTGTGCATCTAATCAACCTCCATGCTATCGACAATTAGTCGTCGTAGCCACGTTAGCTTGGGGGCCATGAGAAGATCGTACCAGCATTCGTGCTGACCCCCTTTGGGGGCTGTTTTTACTACACAGGTGTACAGCAGGAGGCGGCCGTCGCGAGAGTAAGAAGAGGATACAGGTGTTAAGGATTAAGTGTGGCCTACGAGTTGTGCATGTACACTCGTATGCCAATTGAGTTAGTAAGATGTATAGGATGTGAGAGGATTGTAAGTAGAATATGTATTTGGTTAAGGTTGTTATGTACTAATGTTCGGTATATTCTGTAGTCAGACCGTGGCAAGGTCCTGGAGTGTAAAGAATTCCGCTGTGACATGTATATATATATGCTGTTAAGTTGCGAGACCACATTTGGATTGAGTTGGGGTGTTACAAAAGTGGTGTCAGAGCGTAGTTACGCTCTGAAGACATGAAATACCGAACTTAGGAGAATATTGAGGCTGAGATTGAGTTATGGGTTAAGGGTTAAGAGGTAGAGTGAGAGGCGCGTTAGTCAGGACTTCCCGGTGCTTACCGGATATCCATAGTACCTAGACCCGCCCTCCACATCCCTAACCCTGAACATGTGGAACAACGCCAGAGAGAAGAAAGCCTTCTCTTACTCGGGAAACCCGATCTGGCAATTAGCTAACAGTGAGCAATACGAGAAACATCTTGTTGCACAACAGTTATGGAGAACTTGGAGGTTTTTAATGGAGCGCAACAGAGAAACAGGCGCTACCTATGGAAATCTATCAATAAGGGAACGGTAATTACCGGCAACATGGGTCGACATGCTACGCAGTCGAAATAACCCGCAATACCAATGGTAAGTAAAGCACTACGAGTGCAATGGATAATGAAATGATGAGAGACATGAGTACCAGACAGTGGTCCGAAGGAGCATAACAGTAGGATAATACAAAGCATGAGGATTGAGATTGCTGGAAAGTCCAGTTAGAAACGGGAACTCCAAACCCCATACAATAAGGAAGGTTACAAAACCTGGCCAACGTAATGCGGACGACGATAAGAATTCATACAAGTTGTATACCAGAATAGGACTGCAATGTAGTGCCTAAAGGAAACCGTTGCTTAGTAACCACAACAAAACGTGTGGAGACTGGGGCGAGGATTAAGACATAAGAAAATATTAAGGGGTTCCCTCAGAAAGAGGAACGCCCTGATAAATGACAGTACTGTCAAACAACAAGGAAACTGCCGGATGGTCAGTTATCCAAAATAAGAGATCATCGAAGGAGTCTCGAGGACTACCAATTACATGGGAATTAGAAGGAAATATCACTTCCAACCTACCTTGTACCAATAGCCATCCTGCATGGTGCACTTGCCATAGCAAGTGCTACCACGGTTAAGCTACACGGAAAGCCACCATGGCAAGATAGGAGAACGCTACAGTTGTAACACATATTAATACCGGATTGTAAATCCATAGGAATGGAAAAATAAGACCTTGGAAAGGCCCGACGGCCTGACCATAATGAGATGAGGTGACACACCAGTCAGCCAGGAGCGAAACTTGGACATAATATTAGACCATATGGATGTTAGCAACAGTACAACGTACTACGACAACAATAACCGACAGTGCGGTAAGAACACCAAACCCGGATCTCAAAGAGGAACCTAAGAGACCGCTCAATAAATCGAGCAAAAACACTACGTAAGTAACAACATACATGGAATGTATCAAGACATACAATAAAGGCAGTCGACAGAACGACTCCCAACAGGGATGGGATAAAACTCCCAGTTTGAACACTAAGAATACCAATAACAAACATTCTACAATGAAGATGTTGGGAAGCCCAGAAAACAAAGATAAAAGAAATAAACTTAAGATATAACCTACCAAGGGTTAAGGACATACAAATCCCACGGAGGAAAGCTCAGAGGACTACCCCCACAGAGCGGGCACAGTCGAGCCGAACAACTGATGAATGACAGCTAGTACTGTTCGTCTAACTCATTAACACCCAAGTATGATTGATCATTAAAGGGTGGCGTAATCAACAGAAGTTGAACGAAGCGTTGAGATGGAAGTATAAGACGACAGGATGATATCCAACTTGGACACCGTAAGGCAAATGCCTAGTACGGACCTAACCTTGATTATTAAAAGACATAAGTCTAGAAAAACGACAGTATTGCCAAAGACACTAAGTAAGCTCAGATCACCTGAACAACTTCCCTAGCAGGAAGCAGGATGCAGCAACTTATCATGAAACCCAATACTACATTTAGTATGTAACCTAACGGTGGGTAGTGCTCAAAGGACCAGAATCTTATAGGGATGACCTGCAGATGAGTAAGAGTACAAATAATGAACTGAGATATTAAGCATTAAGAGCCTACGAGCCAAGGATGTTAACCACATCAGAGCTGAGGCACAGTAATTTATAAGAGAGCTTGTTTAAGCCACGAAGGGACTACAATTTGTAGATATGAACGGTTACCAAACCTATAACTTAGATTGGGAAGAACATTACCAAGAAAAGGGTACCAATGAGAATATTGAGATAATGCTTAGGACAGGAGCGGAGAACGAACCATGCCTTTTAGGGTGGGGATACCTCTCCTTGTTGTGAGGCCATGAGTGGGAATGAACCCCTCAAAAAGGGCTTTCACCTATTAGAGATAAAATACACTTTATTTAGAAAATGGAAACTATGAACCTTGAGATTACCTTAGAACATACCAGATACACTTGAGTAATAAGGAAGGTTGCACAGATAGACCCCATATCCAACACCCAGGATGTAAGAATTAGTAATGGTCAGAGATAAACATTGTGACTGCACGTTGTGGCACGTCAATTAATCAATGCTCAGAAGAGCTTGTGATTCAGTGGATGACTTCTTCAGTAATCAGTTAAACTACACGGTAGATAACATCACTAAGGATGAAAGAAAGCGAAAGAAATTAGCCTACTTACGAATCTGAGATTGGAGCATAACGTCTTCACATCAAGAGTCAACTATTTTACAACACGGTACGACAACCGCCAATACCGGAATGAGAGAACTCCCAGTGTGTTTACACCAAGAAGGGATTGATTATAAGGTAAGACATTAGAATAAATGAGTAAGAGGTTGCCCATCAATGGGCAACATGGTAAGGGCCAACTACCACGGTAGTAGTGGTGTGAGTACAATAGTTAGAATGGTGGATTAAGTCATGGTGCGCGGTAAGGCGACCATTATGAATGAGCCGTCAAATATTGACATGAGGCAATTAGATTTAGAGTTAAGACCAGTATAAGTAAGAAAAAAGATGGTAGACAAACTGAGCATTTGGTGCCAGTAGTCTGGACCTGGTTAGGTATGATTTCGCAGGAAGCACACTACCCATTCCTTAAGGAACTGGAAGTGCATTCCTAGTAGCATAAATATGAGAAAGAAGATAAGAGGCTCTATGGAAAGAGACCTAAGCTACTAAGAAATAGAATCAGTACGGGATACAGAAAGAGCTAGAGCATACAATACCAAGAACACAATAATGGATTTCCCTTGATTAACTTCAAGAAGAACAATAAATGTTATTATGGAACAATGAAAGAGGAGATCGACAACAGAATACTTCATAATTAGCAATAGCTAAACGTGTGACGGACACTATGAGTTTTAAAACGAGACGTGGGACGACTGCACCCCACAGGGGCTTGCAGGCCTGACACGCTCATTTATGAGTTAGTTGGGTAAGTAGTAATGTACCAGTAAGGTACCCCATGCATGTAGACGAGTAGTGTAAGGAACACGGGAAGTAGTCGACTCCGTACCACCGACAACGACGCAAGATCAGACAAGAACAGCTACTACCACAAACAGTCGAGGAGAAGAATTCAGTTGAACCAGCAACACAGAGGAACCAGAGAACAGATAATTAAGGACTATGAAGTGCGAAGAGCACGGATTGTTAAGTACAGACATTGGACATGTCTTAAGATGTAAGGGATTAAGACTGTAAAGCGCAATGCGCACTAAACAGTAGTTTCAGATTAGGAATCATCCTCAGACCAAAGGTCATTTGGAGGGAACAATTTAGACATTCGAGAAAATACTAAGAGTATGAGCATAAGATCTTCAAGGAGAATAGATAGACGAGTTACACTCATTAAGGCCTGTATATATATGAAGATAACACGTGTCCATTGAGACAATTAAGCCTAAGATTATCAGAGTCGCGCAACGGAAGCTACCAGACCACTACCCTTGAGATTAGACCAAACTAAGTTAAGGAAACGGTATAAGTACCGTTAAGAATCCTCGATACAGAGACTAAGTCATTTCTGATCGAATTATAAGCAAGATAGATGACATGGAAGCTAGAATGCTTGGTAAGAATTAGACATCTTGAACTTATGTTCAAGGATGATATAATGTTGATTACGTGGGCGTAATCCATTTTAAGGGGGTAGAGCGAAAACCGCTTAGCGTATGTTTGTGTACTGAGTACATAAACTATGGTGTGCATAGCACAAAATAATTTGAGAATGTTTATATAAACATTTTGAGATAAATCATGGTTATTGCACACAGAAGATGTGAATACCATATATATTAAGTATCTATCTGTTAACTCCGGTGTGAGTACAGTTAGAGAATTAAGGAGGAGGTTTAAGGAGACTTAAGAAATAAGGAATATATGAGGTGTGAGATAAGAATAAGATGACACTATGAGATATCATTTGATATGAGTATGAAGAAGGAAATGGTAATGCTATGAGACATAAGATGGTGAGAAATGGTATGAGACTGTAATAGAACTTAGTAGGAAGTTAAGCCCTAGGTAAGTACTAAGAGATGAATTGGGAAGGATTGATGGACTGTCCACACTTTGGAGATGTATTTGATTATGATTAGAAGAACTAAAAAGATAGAAATTGGACATGAGTGAATTATTTGGATGTTTGAAAATGACGTGGGAGGTGGAACTTGATTTTCTAGGGATCAAGGGAAACCGAACACAAATTGGAGTGGAAGGATGATTCTACACTGATGCTGATCACATCAG
The DNA here is from genome assembly GCA_023374045.1 of Limonium bicolor. NCBI lineage: Eukaryota > Viridiplantae > Streptophyta > Magnoliopsida > Caryophyllales > Plumbaginaceae > Limonium > Limonium bicolor. The sequence continues at coordinate 143,901,994 of CM041776.1, read as the reverse complement.
GGTAGGATGATTCCTCAAACTCCCTACCAGTGGTCACAATTTAATCACACTAAGGATAGAGGCCTTAGGATAAAATGGAATTGGAGTTGATTGTATTTTTAATTAGAGGAATTATTCCTCACATGACCTCGTAAAAAGGATTACCTTTTTACTGAGTCTCGCCCATGAAGTCGAGGACGCACGAGCCTTTGTCTTCGGACCGGTGACATGGGGAGAGCAGCATGTTTTGTATTCTGGCCCATGGTGACGAGGAGAATGAGCCATTGTCTACGGACCGGTGACATGGGAGAATACGTTGGAAGTTATGTGAATGTTTTAATCATCAAAAAGGAACAAATGGAATTTTGAGTGCTACACATGCTAAGCATGTTGTGTGTGATATTTAAGTATAAGAATATGGTGGATCCAATGATCCAATGAGATTCAGTATACATAAGTATGATCTATATGATCTAAGGAATGAGGTAAGACATGCATTCTAATAAGAAAAGATGCATGGGAACTTTAGGGACAAAGTTCTTTTAAGGGGGGTAGATTGAAATACCCCAAACCTAAGTATGCTAAGTAAACATCAAATTATGATGTAGTAAGGCTAGAATATGCCTTAGAAAGATTGGTAGACAATTTAAACCAAGGAAAACACAAGAAAGTGCCTTAAGGGCAATCAGGGCAAAAACGTGCTCTAAGCTTGGAGAGTGACTTGATTAGCACCCAAATACCATTATAAGACTTTAGTAATATGCTAATGGACATTTTAAATCAATTAGCAAAGAAAACCAAGCTTTAAAACAAGTTAAAACACAAAATGTGCTTTAAGAAGTCTTAAAGCACATTTTTGAGAAATTGTCTTAGAATTGAGTTTTGAGTGGCTAAATGTCCATCATTACTCTTTAATCAACATGTGTACTAATTAGTATCACATTAGGAAGCCTAAATCAATGGGAAATCAAAAATTTCAGAAATATGTGCACTGATTAGTGAATAGTGCCAAATAGTGACTAGTTTAAGTTTTAATCAATATAAGCTAATTAGTTGGTCAAAAAAGACCATGACTAGCCTTATTTAAGATAGGGGGCCGGTTTTATAAGGATGAGTCACAAAGGACTTCATCAAATAAGGGAAAAAGAAGAGATAAGTGAAGAAAGTTACTATTAGCTTTTATAAAGCAAATATCCTTATTAGCCTACCTCTCTCCTCTCTTCTTCATTTCCCTTCTTCTTCCACGGTTTTCTCTTGTTCTCTCTGTTCGAAACCGTGCCCAACCAGCTCCATACTTGTTCCATCTTCAAATGTCCATAAGTTACTCATTTTAGCTCCAAATCAAAAAGTGAGCATAGATTATTCTTAGTTAGCTCAAGCTCTAGCTTTCCATCTTTACAAAATTGGAAAAGCTTCATTTTGGAGCCATGGGAAATCTCCATTGATGGAGGAAAATCAAGTTTGAAGAGCTCATTAGCTTCTCCATTCTCTTAAGGTAAAGAAAATGTAAGAAAAACCAAGTTTCCATCATCTTCCTTATATGGCCGAAAATTCCTTCTCATGGGGCTATGTTTTTATGCCTTGTTCTAGCTTGATTTATTCACCAGGACTAGTGGAGGTCCTATTTCATTCAATGCCAAAGTCTACCTTGAGACTTCAAAGGTAATCATCCACTTTATGCCTTAGAACACATTTCTAACCTAGGTTTTTATTCCTTGAGGTTAGTGTATTGTTTAGTACTCATATGAGTCATTGAATATTGATTAGAACATTGGCAAGGGGAATTTAAGTGGTGGCCGAGATTCATTCAAGAAGAAGGTCTAAGGAGGAAGGGAGGAAGTTAAGATAAGCTTGAGAAAACAAGGTAAAATGCTTACCTAATGGTGGTTTAAGTTTTAAGGGATGAGTTTAAGTGGATACCAATGTGGCTTAGAGCTTACATTGTGTATTGGGTTATATAACCTGAGAGAAAAAGAACTTAAATAAGCTTGTGAACTTGTGACTAAGGAGCCAATGGGAATGAGTTAGTAATATAAGTTGAGACGGATTTTAAGAGCATTATATCTACCATGAGATTGATGGGTGTATTTGCAGGTTGAAGGCTTTTATATGTGGGAAATTCAGTGTTTAAGTTTAAGTTATTTAAGGGCCTAAGAGCCATGCCATTTAAGAGCCTTAGTGCTATGCAATTTAAGATTAGTGCAATATATTGAGTTTGTTGTGATGAGTTGATTTGGGGTGATGAGATATGATGAGAAAGAACTTGATGTGAGTGAGATGGTTGAATGAGGAAGAATAATTTGCTTAGGGCATGATAAGATGCTAGAAAAGCTATGGAGAAATTTGAGTAGAAAACAAAGTGTTTAAGTGGTAGTGGTGAGCTAATATGCCCTAGGGTTTACTAGGGAGCATGAAAAGAAAATTGGGTGGAAGTGAGTTAACTAAGGAGTTCTTGAGGTTTAGAATGACCTAGAGATGTCTAGGAGGAATTATAGGATTGGTGAGTGTATTAAACACACCAAAATCATGATATGAGGAATGTAAGACTTGTGCATAAGTTTTAAGGAGAAGGGGTATAATGCTTAAGGTGATTTAGGTATGAACTAGAGAATAAACAATGAGGAGTTTGGGCTTGTGCAAAGTGTGATGATGTTAGTAGAGGACTAAGGAGGTTTAGTTTGGATTGTAATAAGTGGACTTAGGTGATGGAAGAGAAAGGTGTGGGAGAATGTATTCAAACGTCAAGGAAAATGACTAGGAATGTAAAAGAGCGTGTGAGCATGAGGAAGGTCAGTAAGTGAATAAAAGAATGTATAAGTAAGCTCAAGAGTTTAGGAGTGATGAGTAACAAATGAAAAGAAGAGAATTGTGCATGGACATGCAAGACGACCTTGGAAGGTTTAACTAACAAGATGGAGTTCAATGAGGTTAAGGAGGAGTTATATGGGTTGAAAAGAAACACTTGGGATAGTTAAAGTTTTAGAAAATGTACATGTTGGAAATGTAAGGAATATATGACAAATGTGAGAGTGTTTGTAAGAATTTAGTAAATGTTTGAGAAGATCTTTGGAAGTTGTTTTGGAGAGTTTGGTGGAAGTTCTAAGGTGAGTTTAAGTGTCTAAATGGTATTAGGACACATGGGGAAACTTGTGGAGAAGTTTGGAGTCAAATGGGAATTTAGAAATAAGGTTCTGGAGCTGACCGACCTTGGGACCGGACCTGCAAGGTCGGTCGAGCTCAGTTTACACTGCCGGAGAAAGTTTCTGGAACCGACCGAACTTAGGGACCGGAGTTGCAAGTTCGGTCGGGCTTGTAATTTGTGAAGGAATTGAGTCTCTGGAATCGACCGAACATGGGACCGAACTTGGCAAGTTCGGTCGGGCTTAAATATCCCACGGGGAAACTCTCGGGAATGGACCGACGTTGGGACCGGACTTGCAAGGTCGGTCGGGGGGGTAGAATTTTCAAGCGGTAATATGTTCTGGAATGGACCGACCTTAGGTAAGGTCGGTCGGAAGTTGGTCGAGCCTAAAAATAAAAAAAAATAAAAAAAATAAAAAAAATTTGGATTCTAAGGATGGTAATAGGTAATAAGGTATACCTTTGGTAGGGTGGTAATGATTAGGACCCTAAGAACTTAAGGGATTAAGTTAAGTGTAAACTTAAAAGCTTAAGGTTAAGTTTGTAAGATTAAGTTGTAAGACTTAAGAGGTGTTAGGTGGGGATCATTAAGGGTTAAGTAAGTTAAGTAAGTTAATTAAGTTAAGTAAGATTAGTAGTTGAAATTGAGTTAAGTGATTAACAACCTAAAACTGAATGAATGTTTTAGGACTGGGAATTTGGACTCCGGAAGAGAGTAAGCAACCGAACGACCGACGGTGAACGGTACAGTTCTCTTGTGACCTGCTTGCTAACGAGGTGTCCCTCGGCTTGTGTGCTATTTGTTTTTGTGTGCTCACTAAACAAGATAAAGCATGCAACCGGAATATATTATATTTCTTGTATTGTTGTGTGATGTTTGAAAACTAACACAACATACCGTGAGAACTTACTAACCAATGTTTAGTAAGGAATTGAGTGAGACTAAGGAACGCCCCTGATAAGGGACGATATGAACCGAAAGAGGTTAACCAACAAACAGGGTCTTGAGATTACTACTAACTGGAACTTGAGTGAGGAAACCCGGGACCGATCTCCGGTCATGCATGCTAAGGAAAGGGGGTCGTTATCTATAGCAGATTCGACCTCCGATTAAGGACTGTCTTCGGACTTGTAGCCTAGGGCCGGTTGCCGGCTCAGCTACGCTGGACTCCCGTCCAGGGTAGGTGGCATTAAGATGGTGCGGTGGGATCACCTAAATCCTAGGTTTGGACTTAGGATACAACCATTCCCCTCCAGGAACGGTTTGTATACTGAGAATAAGTTAAGGTTAAGGTAAGGTTAAGATAAGTTGCAACCATTCCTTTTTAAAGGATGGTTTGTATTATTAAGAGTAAGATTAAGGTAAGGTTAAGATAAGTTGCAACCATTCCTTTTTAAAGGATGGTTTGCATTATTAAGATTAAGGTAAGCTACATCCACTCCTTATTAAAGGATGGATGTTTCTAAGATTAAGATAAGACTAAGATTGAGGTGAGATAAGGATGGACTAAGATTAAGAGGGAAAATTACTTAAGGAGTTAAATAATTAACTTTCTAATTAATGGAACGCATTTAAGTCGTTCATTGTGTGTGAACTTTGATTGTTCATATCTGAGTTGTTGTTTACTGCACTTTCTATTATGTTGTGCATCTAATCAACCTCCATGCTATCGACAATTAGTAGTCGTAGTCACGTTAGCTTGGGGGCCATGAGAAGATCGTACCAGCATTCGTGCTGACCCCCTTTGGGGGCTGTTTTTACTACACAGGTGTACAGCAGGAGGCGGCCGTCGCGAGAGTAGAGTAGAGGATACAGGTGTTAAGGATTAAGTGTGGCCTACGAGTTGTGCATGTACACTCGTATGCCAATTGAGTTAGTAGAGTAAGAGTATAGGATGTGAGAGGATTGTAAGAAGAATATGTATTTGGTTAAGGTTGTTATGTACTAATGTTCGGTATATTCTGTAGTCAGACCGTGGCAAGGTCCTGGAGTGTAAAGAATTCCGCTGTGACATGTATATATATATGCTGTTAAGTTGCGAGACCACATTTGGATTGAGTTGGGGTGTTACAGATGGTGTTGGGCCAACTATTCCAGATCCCGAGACCTTAGGTAGATAGGTGTTAAAGCACCCTTAAGACTTAATAATCGGATAGACGAGGCCTGCTATTGTTAGGAAAGAAGTTTTGATCAGCGGAGTACCTTGCCTTATCCTTTTCATTCCAAACATTCTCTTCATTTCCAAAATACCAAGCTAAAATAATCTGGTTTCCACAACTAGCTAATCTACCTGGTTTCAGTAAAAATAGAGTATTTTGTAAATAAAACTATTTATCCAAACCTCATCAAGCAAAACGATTCTTACGGTTGTCACTTGGTTTAATTTCAAATGCTCCTGTAATTATTTCATCGTATTTATTGATGTGCACAGGCATTAGAGCAGCAAAAAGTAAGGGTGGCATTAAAGAACAACTAACATGTTTTCAGGGAAAGGTCTTTCCTTCCCCACACTTAAGAGGAGCAATGTCCTCATTGGGCAGAAAAGAAATGCAGGTAAAAGAGCTTTCAAAACATGCTATACTCATAATAGATGCATGTGCAATAATTAAACCACAATGCAAGAAAGGTGGAACCTCAATAAGTTAAAGTAGGAACTCAGACTCCCCTGGTGTCATAGATTGAGGAAGATGTCATTCCTCACACTTGAAGTTTTGCAGGGGTCGAGATATTCCTCACTGAGTCACACACAATAGGCGTTTTGTGCAGAGTATAATTTGCTAGTTTTCCACTGGCATGTACGACCATAAAATAAAGTGCATTAACTCGAACGATAGGGAATATTTAAATTGTATGATTCATGTTAGAGAAAGAATACTCCCTAGTGTTCTAGTTTAGCAGACATGCGAGAGTAAGGTGGTTCCAGTTCCAGTACATATAGCTGTTTGTTTCGCAGTAGATGGGATATGTAAATAAATCAGTGTCGAATGCTGTACTGCTCAGAGAAACAAGAAATTTAGCATTTCACAATTAAAAACATTGCCAAATATAACCATTACCACTTCACCTATCAGTCTCGTGTTTTACCGTTAGTTTTAACAAACAAAAGTAAAGCAAGTAAGTAAGAGGAAAGGTACAGAAAAGTAAATAAAATAAAAGAAAGCAATAAAGAGGAGATGGCTGTCACTGAGACGGCGGTGGTGGCGGTGGTCCCGCGCCCATCTGGGCAAGGAGCATCTGCAGGAGCTGGCTAGTCTGGGCCTGATGAGCTGATAAGTCGGCCATGAACTGGGCTGCCTCTCTTTGCCGGGCAGATGCCTCTGCCATAAACTGAGCGGTCTCTCGCTGAAAAGCATCACTACGCTCCAAGCGCTCTGTGAGCGTAGTATGGGTGGTGCGGAGAGAAGTTTGCTCTGCCTGGAGGTGCTCCTGAGTCTGGCGGATGTCATCTATGTGTCCCTCCATGCGCACCTGGCGCTGCTGCACATCCCCGACCTGCTGCTGTACATCCCCGACCTGCTGCTCCATACCTCCAAACCGCTGCTCCATACCCCCAAATCGCTGTTCCATCCTCTGCTGCTGCTGGAGAATGGAGTCCATCATAGTCTGCATCTCTGGTGAGATGCTCATCACTAGGGGCATAGGAGGCGCCATGGTAGCAGTAGGCGCTGAAGTAGAGCTAGAGCTCGCAGAGACCCGAGCTGCCCTTCACCCAGCTGCCGTCATCGAGGCGCAAGAAGCCCCATCTTCTGAAGGTCCCGATGGAGATGGGTGTCTCTTCCTCCCTCATCTCGAGACCGGTGAAGATCTCCTCGGGGAGTGTGGAGACAAGAAGATGCTGGAGAAAGATGGGGAAGATGGGGGTGATCTTCTTCTTCTTCGTCCTCAGATAAGTCACCACCTTATGTAGCTGCCTAAACATCACGAAAGGGACCGAGAGCTGCTGAGATGGTGGACGTGGTCCAGCCAGGAGGTAGTCGAGGAGAACACAATCCTCGTCAGAAGCATCATTTCCAGCATGAGGCCGGATCTAATGACTGAGGATCTCTGCAATGGTCCTCTGGGGAAGGAAGGGGAGGAGAGCATATGGGAGTACGGTTTTATTTTCCTCACCCCGTCGGCGAGTAGTACTCCCGACCGCTTGTAACCAACTAGACTTACTCTGCCTAAGCTCATCCTCCGTAAAATCCAGATGGGTAGCCTCATTATCCGGTTGGAATAAAGAACACTGAAGGTCTCAGGGGTTACCTCAACTGGGAGGCGGCACACATAGGATGTGATCATGTTCGTCGTGTCTGATGCCACAGCATTGGCGTAGAATTCCCGTACCAGGGCCGGAGAGAAGACACCCTCGCCCATGCGCAAGATGCTGCTGGCGCCCAAACCATCAAATATGTCTGTAAGACCAGTGGCAGCTGATGCCTCTGCGGTGATGCACTGCTCGATGACGAAGGACCCGCCCTGCTCATACCAGGCCCGGGCGGCAGCAGATATGAAACTGTCAGAGCGTAGTGGGGTAGAGGCGGGCTCTGACTGGTCGTCGGGCCGTGGGTCGCTCGACGAGGATCCCTTGCGGGTAGCACCTCCTCCTCTAGTTCTAGCCATCTATACGATAAACAAATGCAGTAAGACACCTAAACAACATGAAGCAGTAAAGGAGAAGCAAAAGGCACACAAATACCTGAAACCGATCGAGTAGCAAGTTCTATTTGAACACATTCTTGCACATAGTTAATCTACGATACCCAAGGCATTAAAAGATCTAAACATAGCAAACAATAACATTAAACAGTAGAACATAAACCTAGAAAACAATTGCAGAAAAATTTAAAAATTTGAACATGTCCGGATCTACGTCCGGGTCTACTTAGTTGGACGCAGATCCGGACGCAGTATAGAACCCTAAAAATCATGCCATGAACAGACAGTCTCAAATTTTTCCACAATTCACACAAATTCAACCAGGGACTCACAAATTTCACTGAAAACTTCCTGTTTTCGTGTCTAAACCACAAAATTAACATCATAAAACACAAAACACTACCTAATCTATCACAATTCGAATTTGAAAATGTTAAAATCGTGAAACCTGTTTCAATGAGGTTTTCGGTTGTGAGTTTGGGAGAAAGAAAGAAATGTGGGTGTTGGGCGGTACTGTAGCGGCGTCGGCGCGGTACTGGTGTCGCCGGCGGTAGTGGGTGAGAGCGGTGGTGGTTGTTCCTTTGGTGGAGGCGATAATGGAGGGAGGAAGAAGGAGCAGTGTCGGGTAGGTTTGAATGCGACGAAGGAAGAAGAAGAAAGAAAGAAGAAAAGAAGAAAGCGCGGAAGGCGTCTGAGTCACGTCCGGTTCCGGACGCATTAGGTTTTTTTTTGTGTCCGGATTTGCGTCCGGCTGGGTTTAGCCGGACACGTTGGAACTTCTTTTTTTTATATATTTAATTAAATTAAAAATCACTAATCTAAAACACCTCATTTATTTAAAATTAAAAAGGAAACATTATCAAAAATAAAACAAACACAAGAAATGCAGACATGAAATAGCAAGAGTGTTAAAGGACTCCCTGATCCGTGGTGAACAATGTCGTGATATTCCCCCACACTTGAGCTCAGTTTAGCATCAAAGTGGGCTGACTGCAAGATTAAATCTGCAAAACCAGGAGAACTCAAGTGGAACCAGGCAGAACTATTAGTAGAAAAATAAGAGCCAAGGCTCTTGCAATATGCACAACAATTATTAACACACCATAAAAATTAAAACAAAAGAGTAAAATAAATAACTAAACCAAGGGAGTGAAAAGAGATTCAAACGGGTGGGTTGCCTCCCACCAAGCTGCCCGGAGTTAGAGTCTCTGGCTAGACTTTGCAGGTAGCATCAAGGAGGGCCGCCACAGCAGCTAGCAATAGCTTTCTTCAGTCTGAAATACCATTGCGAGCGTGGTTTCTTTGATGATTTTGGAGGTGGTGCTGCAGTACAGATAGCAGAAACAGAAACAGAGGTAATGGAATAAGAACTTTCAATCAAGGATACACCTGGTGCAGGAGGCTGAGAAAAGGTATCGCCTAGGTATTTCTTCAGTCGAGCACCATTCACTTTGAATACTTCTCCTGACTTGTTTTCCCGTTCGTAGGCACCATAGGAAGTGATCCCCACAACTTTAAATGGACCTGCCCAATGGGATTTCAACTTGCCAGGAAAAAGGCGCAGCCTGGAATTGTAGAGCAACACCAGATCCCCTACTTTGAATTCTCGCTTCTATATCATTTGATCATGGATTCTCTTTGTGCGCTCCTTGTAAATTATGGAGCTCTCATAGGCTTGTTCTCTTAATTCTTCGAGTTCAGACAGCTGAAATTTTCTTTTCTCTCCTACAACATGTAAGTCAAAATTTAGGGCCTTGAATGCCCAATAAGCTTTATGTTCGACCTCTACTGGGAGATTACAGGCTTTCCTATATACAAGCTTGAATGGAGACGTCCCTATAGGGGTTTTAAATGCAAGTACGGTTGGCCCACAGAGCGTCATTCAGCTTGACTGCCCAATCCTTTCTCGAAGCAGTAACAGTTTTCTGCAGAATCCATTTAAGCTGACGGTTGCTCACTTCTGCTTGACCATTGGTTTGTGGATGATAAGGTAATGCTACCTTATGGGTCACTCCATACTTGGTCATTAAAGAGTCAAAGGCTTTGTTGCAGAAATGTGAGCCTCCATCGCTGATGATCGCTCGAGGTACACCAAACCTGGTGAAAATATGCTTCTTCAAGAACTTGACTACTGTTTTAGCATCTGCAGCATGACTAGCAATTGCTTCAACCCATTTAGATACATAATCTACTGCAACAAGGATGTACTGATTCCCATGGGATGAAGGGAAGGGGCCCATGAAGTCTATTCCCCAAACATCGAACAACTCTACCTCTAGAATTCCTTTTTGAGGCATCTCATGCCTTCTGGATATATTACCCATTCTTTGACATTTATCGCATTGAGAGCAGAAGCGATGAACATCCTTGTGAAGAGTGGGCCAATAAAAACCACACTCTAATATTTTGGTAGCTGTCCTTGTAGGACTGTGATGTCCACCTGCCTCCTTTGAATGGCAAAATTCTAATACACTTGAAATCTCAGTATCTGGGAGACAACGCCTCATCAGACCATCAACACAGACCCGAAACAGATAAGGATCCTCCCATATGTAATGGCGTGTCTCTGAAAGGAACTTTTTTCTCTGGTTATAGCTGTAGTCATGTGGAATTAAACCAGAAACAAGATAATTTGCTAAGTCTGCGTACCATGGTTCATTTACCTTTCCAATCTTTAATGCTGTCTCATCAGGGAAAAACTCATTGATTGGGACTCCATCATCAGGAAGATCGAGTCTAGACAAATGATCAGCAATTCCGTTCTGCTTTCCCTTTTTATCCACCACCACCAAATTAAATTCTTGGAGAAGCAAGATCCACCTCAGAAGTCTAGGCTTCGATTCATTTTTCTGGAAAAGATACTTGAGGGTCGTATAATCAGTGTGGACAATCACCTTGCTTCCTAGCAGATATGGTCGAAACTTACCCAGAGCGAACACCACAGCTAGCAACTCCTTCTCTGTAGTAGTATAATTTTTATGCGCGTCTATCAAGGTCTTCCTAGCATAGGTGATTACTCTCAGTATCTTATCCTTCTTCTGACATAATGCGACGCCAACAGCATAATCGCTCGCATCTGTCATGATCTCGAACGGTTCTGACCACTCTGGTAGGACCACAATTGGGGCTGAGCAGAGCTTATCTTTGATGGTTTGAAAGGTTGTCAGACACTCCTCAGTGAACTGGAACTTGACATCTTTCTGAAGCAGGTCTGACAGGGGCTTAGCAATCTTTGAGAAGTCCTGAATAAATCTCCTATAGAATCCTTCACTGTAGTCGGTCGGGGGAGCTTCTCTATCACCTCCACCTTGGCTTTGTCTACCTGGATGCCCTCCTTAGAAACCTTGTGACCCAGTACAATACCTTCCCGTACCATAAAATGGCACTTCTCCCAGTTCAGCACGAGGTTTGTCTCCTCACATCTCCTCAATATCTTATCCAACTGCTCCAAGCACACCTCGAAACTCTGCCCATAAACTGAAAAGTCGCCCATAAAAACTTCAATGCTCTTCTCAATGAAGTCATTGAAGATGGCCATCATACACCGCTGGAATGTTGCTAGGGCATTACAGAGCCCGAATGGCATCCTCCGGTATGCGAATGTCCCATATGGACAGGTGAATGTTGTTTTCTCTTGATCTTCTGGGGCAATGGGGATCTGAAAATATCCACTGTAGCCGTCGAGGAAGCAGTAGAACTCTTGGCCGGCTAACCGCTCAAGCATCTGGTCAATAAATGGGAGTGGGAAATAGTCTTTCCTTGTGGCATTATTGAGGCGACGGTAGTCAATACACATTCTCCACCCGGTCGTCTGCCTCAAAGGAACCATCTCCCCCTTCCCATTGGGAACTGCCACGATCCCTCCTTTCTTTGGGACAACCTGGACTGGAGACACCTACTGGCTGTCAGATATCAGGTAGATAATGCCTGCATCAAGAGGCTTCAACACTTCAGCTTTGACCACCTCCTTCAGATTAGGATTTAATCTTCTCTGGGGCTGCTCACTGCCTTATAGTTATCTTCCATATAGATCCGGTGAGTGCAGAAACCGGGATTGATCCCTTTGATATCAGCAACTGACCATCCCATGGAATCTTTATGCCTCTTGGGCACCTCCAGAAGTCTAGTTTCCTACGAAACAGACAAAGATGCAGAGATAATAACAGGCAGGGTGCTACCCTCTGCCAGAAAAAAATATTTGAGGTGGGAAGGAAGAGATTTTAGTTCAAGGGTAGGAGGCTTCTCTATTGATGGGATAGGCCTTTGAATGGGTCGATCCAGCTTTTCTACTGGAGGAGCGGAGGAGCTAAAATATGACCTCCCTTGATTGAGCTGCTGGACGACCGAGGCCATCTCATAGCTTTCCATGTCATCCTCAATGGATAGGCTCAATACTTGCTCTAAAATGTCAGAAAACTTAAACAAAGAATTAGAAGTATCAGTACTCCTATGGGTGTAGTCATCTTCAAAATCATAAAAATCCTCAATTAAATTCGCAGAGAAAACAACATGAGAAGAAGTATTTTTCTGCATCATTTTATTAATATCAAAGCTTAACTCTTCGTCATGAAATTTCAAGGTAATCTTTCCTTTATCAACATCTATAACAGTTTTCGCAGTTCTAAGGAAAGGTCTACCAAGAATTAGAGGTACCTCAACATCCTTATCCATGACGAGGATCACGAAATCAGCTAGGAAGAAAAACTTACCCGCGCTAACAACCACATTCTCTACCATACCTCTGGGTGTGATTGATGATCTATCAGCTAATTGGAGTTTGAAATGAATTGGGACGAGCTCACCCGCATGAAGCTTCTTAAACATAGTGTATGGCATCAGATTGATGCTCGCTCATAGATCGCAGAGACCGTATCCACAATCCAAATCTCCAATTGAGCAAGGAATAATGGGCTGTCCAGGATCACCACGCTTTGGAGGCAACTTCTGTAGGATCGCTGCTGAACAGGTCTCAGTCAGCTGAATGGTGTCCTTCTCCTTATATTTCCGCTTATTCGAAATCAAATCCTTCACAAATTTAGCATAGTTTGGCATCTATTTGATCGCAACAATAAGAGGAATATTGATAGTCAGCTTTCGAAGGACATCTAAAATTTTTCCAAATTGCTCATCGAGCTCTCGCTCCTTGAGACGGTTTGGAAAAGGAATTTCTTTTGTAGATGTTTTTCCTTTCATATTTTTAATAGCAGTTGAATGAGAGGAAGAAGGAATAGGAGCCTGGGTCTCCTCACAAAACTACCTCAGGAGGGGCAGGATGCCCTGATGGTGCACTGGCGGTACTAGAAAAGGACTCGGTCTCCTCATCAGTATGGTTCCCTGCCACTTTGTCATTGATTAAGTTCCTTCCACTCCTTAGGGTAACTGCTGCTACCTCTACAGAATCCTCACAGTCATCAATCACTACTGCATCTGAGACTGACACTGCCTTTCACTGCTCCTTGGGATTGGTTTCTGGTTGGGAAGGTAGTGATTCAGAAGGTCTCTGTTGTAAGAGGAACTGAGTCAACTGGCTCATCGTTCCCTGCATCTCTACCATGGCATTCTCTAATTTTTGCTCACCAGCTCCCAGACTCTGATTGATTATAGTTTGCTGTTCTTGAGAAGCCATCAACTTATCCACCATCTCCTTCAGACTGACATTGTTTGAGCTCAATGATGGTTGCTGTGCTTGAGACTGCTGTGGCCTGAATTGATTATACTGAGGCCTAGCAAAGCCGGGTGGTCCTCCCTGGTTCGTCCTCTGAGGCTGCATCTGATGTGAGTTCAGTGCGTTGTTCAGATTTCCATACCTGAGGTTTTGGTGTTGTTTCTGCACGTAGGGTTGCCTGTTGTTGAATTGTCCTATGACATTGGCCTCCTCAGTTTGCTTCATTTCGGCTACCAGTGGGCAGTCCTCATAATCATGTGCATCCCCACACTGAGAGCAGCAGACTTCGTTGGTACTTGTAGAGACTTTCTTGGCAGATTGCCTAGAGGTTGGGCCCATGGTGAGCTGCTCGATCATTTTTGCCATGCTTCCTATCGTGGTTTTCAGCTGCGCTTGCTCGGCGGCTATTTGTTCCATCATCGGGTCCAGAGCTCGGGTAGAACTGTGATTTATTGAGAAGACTCGTCCTCTATTGTTGCTCCATTGGCGAAGCTCCTCACAGTAGGACTCCATAGCTGCCATGAAATCTTCCCCGCTTTTTGCTAGTAGGTTTCCTCCTAAGGCAACTCTCACCTCACCTCTGATTTCATCTTTTAGCCCTTGGAAGAATCCCTGAGCCAATGAGGTGATATCCTGACCATGGTGAGGGCACTGGCGGAGTAGTTCTTTGAATCGGTCCCATGCCTCGCATATTGTCTCGCTACCCTACTGTCTGAATGCCATCAGATCGGCAATCATCTGTCGTGTCCTGGAGATGGGGATGTATTTCTTGTAAAATTTATCTGTCATCTGCTCCCAGGTGGTAATGATGCCTGGCGGTAGTCGATGGAGCCATTTCGAAGCTTCTCCAGATAGGCTGTGCTGGAACAGGCTCAGTCTGGCATACGCCTCCAGTCCTTGTGATAAGCCATGGGAGTCCAAGTGCACTAGGAATCGATGTACGTGGTCTAGTGCATCTGCTGGGTCGGCACCTGAGAAGGTTCCTGCAGGGTGATTTCGAACAGCATTGGATTGATGGGAGGGTTTTACCTTTTGCCAATCGGCCACAAGTTCTGCAGTTAGGTCTGGTAGAACCACTGGGTCTCTTCTTGGTGTGGCTGGTGGTCTGTTTATTCTTCCCATTGTGTATTGGGCCACTGGACCTCCTCCAAGCTGGTCATGGTTTACTGCCATGTTGAAATCGAGCTGCCTTCTTGCTCTCAGATCTTGGAGGAAAACTCTCCCGATTTCGGGGTCGAAGTCTGTATCCGGGGGACCAGATGAACGCGTTATGCGCATCCACTAGGTACTTATAACAACAAAAGAGAAAGGAACAAAATGTATTGAATTTAGAACAAAAGTAAACAAAGGAAATAAAATTGATGAAATAACTAAGACAAATGAACTTATAGTACTTGAAAATTTAAATGACAGAATTATAAACTGGAATTAAATGACAGTAATAAAAAAACAATTGTATAAAATGGCACAAAAATAAATTAACCTTAAACATAAATAATAGACAAAATTACGAAACAAATAATAATAAACAGGGTATTGTAATAAAGTAACGAATTAACCAAGGCTAGGGACTAGACAAAGTCAAGTCCCCGGCAACGGCGCCATTTTGCAAACGATTTAATTGATGTATGAAAAACTAAGAAATAATCCTAGAAGATAACAAATCAACAGACCGTCGGGTTGCGAAAATCCCGGTCACAGTAGTATAGTAATTAAGAAGCAACCAGGTATCAAACCACGGGACTTGAGGTAAATAAGTCTAGCCTTTGGCAATGGGTAACTAAAGAGGGGTTTGTTTTGGTTTTGGGATCAATAATAAACAAGAAAATAAATAGCAGATAAATTAAAGTGATAAGTAGGGAGTGTGAACGGTACTCTAGGTTCAGGGAGTTTTTTTACTAGCTAGGTTCTGCATATTCTACTACTTAAACGGAGACTTGGATCGGCTTGTAATTCTCAATTATCTATTCTGTATTAGATCCTAATTCCAGATAGCTCATCTAGACAGGGTACGTAGTTCTAGACTAGACTTAACAAGTATATCTAGATGGTTTTATCGCACAGAATTACTAGTCTGGTTTGGTCCGGACTAAAGTACCTAATTGATAATGTAATCTATCCGATTGCAATTATCACAGGTGACAGGTTAATTGGACCGTCAATGCTAATCACCTTATCTGATCATAACACGATTCGAGGGCTTATAATAAATTCATGAAGTTTATTAAAAGCACTTAAAAGCCTTAACCTAAACAATACAAATAGTCTCAATTAAGCAGTAAAATAATGCAAAGTTTAACTAATTACAACATCCCTTCCCCCAGAGTAAATCCTCTTAGCTAGACATAGCAATTAAAAACATAAATAGGAGAGAGTAAGGAGAAATCATCTATTATGAAGATCTTCTTGCTTGCTGCGCCCTTTGTCCTTGCGCTATGCTGGTTTGGAGGTTGGATTTGGCGACAATGGAAGGTTAGTGGTGAGTTTGGTGAGTGTGGTGAGTGGGTAATTGATTGAGCATGGGTGCATGTTAATTAATGTTAGGCATGGGCATTACCGCCGCTTCGGCTGATAATTGCGCCGAAAGGCTAATTATCAGCGCGATGCGTTTTTCTTTTTCGTTTTTGTGTGACATCCGGATCTGTATCCGGATCCGGACTTGAGACAGCGGTTTTAGATCTGAAACTCGGGTTATGTCCGGATCTTTGTCCGGATCCGGACAAGACACAGAACTTTTGGAGCTGGATCTCGGGTCACGTCCGGCTTGCGTCCGGATCCGGACATGAGCCGTCCGGATTTGCGTCTGGATATCTTGACCCGGACGTGACCAATTTTTGCGTCTCTTCTCCTGATTTGTTCCCCGTTTGTTGCGTTGTAATCCTATGACGTAAAATCTTTATTTCGATGGGGTTTTCCTATATTTAACACATAGAATGCGTTAATTCATATCAAAACATCATTCTTAGGAAAAACGCACAATAAGTGAGAAACATTTGCCTAAATTATTAGAGATTATAAGGTAATTAAACCCTAAAAAGCCTATAAGTTTCACACTTATCAATTGAATTTAAATTGAATTGGAGTTGAATGAATTTTGAATTGAATTGAATTAAGAATTGAATGAATTTGAATTGAATTAAAATTGGAATGAATTTTTATTGGAATTGGACTTGAATTCGATTGCAATCGGAATTGGATTTGAATTGAAATTAAATCGATTTTGGATCGGAATTGAGAATAATTGAGATGGAATTGAAGTTGTAGGCCAAATTTGAGCTAATGGGCCTAGTTTGGGCCTCGGAAGCGGGCCAGGTTGGACCATGAAAAATGGGCCGAGTTGGGCCGTGGAAGATGGGCCAAATTGGGCCTTGGAAGATTGGTCAGATTGGACATGGGAAAAGTAGGCCGGATTCGGGCCTCGATTGGTCTTTGAAATAGGTCACGAATTGGGCTTTAGAATGGGCCTCGAATTGGGCTTTGGAATGGGCCTTGAATTGGGCTTTAGAATGGGCCTCAATTTGGGCTTTGGAATGGGCCTCGAATTAGGCTTTGGAATGGGCCTCTAATTGGGCTTTGGAATGGGCCTCGAATTGGGCTTTAGAATGGGCCTCGAATTGGGCTTTGGAATGGGCCTCGAATTGGGCTTTGGAATGGGCCTCGAATTGGGCTTTGGAATGGGCCTCAAATTGGGCTTTGAATTGAGCCTCAAATTGGACCCTTGAAAAGTGGGCCGGTTTGGACATTGGAATTGGGCCGGGTTAGGCCTTAGTAAGTGGGCTGAAATTGTTTTTGTTTGTGATTAGGCTGAAAATTGTTTTTGGGCTAATTTAAGCCTTGGGCCTTTTTATTTTGGATGTTGGGCTTTATTTGGCATTTGAATTGAATTGATGCTTGGATTTTCAAATTGAATGATTTTTTGGAATGGAATTTGATGTTTTTTTTTATTAGAATGTTGATTGTGCATTTTATTCTGACATGATGGATGATTTGGAAAGTTTTAAGGAAAACGGATATTCCTCGCATGGACCGTGTCTAGGACCCGTATGCATCGAGGGTACCTTTGCCTAAAGCATTTCTACAAATGGGTGACCTATGGGTCAACTAGGGATTCCTACGAATTGGATTTCTATATTGGGCTAGGCCCAACAATTACCAAGCTAATCTATACAACATGTAATATACAAACAGATAAATAACATAAACAATCAACATGAAATTTAAATCTGAAATTTGGCTGCATGCATTTGCTTTTCTTTCATGTTCGGTGGATTGCTAATACAAAGTACTTAAAAGAAATATGGATTGGACAAGTTACTGAATCCACATTTATTCACGAACTGACATCGTCTTATTCTGCTTCTACCGAACAAACTAAACCAAATAAGCCTGAATAAACCAATTGAAATAGAGCAAAGTAGGAAGAGTTCGTCCTGGTTATTCATTTATTTTCTTTGTGGAATTAAGAAAATACTTTATGCGATGTTATACAAACATGAATCAATTAAGCAAGTCAAAATCAGATTGTTAAGACAGCAAAAAAAAAACTATAGACTAATACCAATTGCAACCAAACTGTAACAATCATGCCCAGACTGAAAGTAAATCAGTTAGTTGCACAAAGAAAACATGTTTACAGAAAGCCTACATATATCACCAAGTAATAGTCTAGCAAGACTGATAAAGACATTTCCAAACATAGCAAGGACACCAACCCTTGAATAAAAAATTTCGTCAACTTTGGTAAGCCTCACGTCGACTCCAAGCAATCCACATGCACCAAGCTTGTCTCAAGCTCATATTTTATTCCAGGTCCAGCAGGTGAGTCATCAACCAACTCACGAAATTTTCCAAACCGAAGATCGATTCCAAGCAGCTCTCATTTGAACATGTACCTCGGTCATGCAATAGAAAAAAGGGCAGATTGTGACATAAACAGATGGTAGAAAGAAATGTAAGACATAAAATGAAAATTAGCTCTAAGAGGAGAAAACTCCAAATTTATGCACCACCTTGGGTAGGGCTTGAGAGTTCACGAACTTCAACCTAAAATCACAGAACAATGCAGATAACAGATATAAAACCAAAAGCGGGTTGCTGAACAACTAGAGAAGATTAGGAAATATGAAAAGGAAAGAGCATAGATCCCTCTCAACAACAGTAGTTAACAAGGAGACACAACCACAACAAACCATGTGTTTGGTAATAAAATAGAAAGGACAAGGCGAAGAAACGATGAACACTGATAACAGGTTTCAGGCGTATACGGGACTTGTAACGACAAGGACAGCAGGAGGAGACCCCCATACATCTCTTTACTTATGTCACATAATACAAACAACGCTTGTTCTGTAGCACTTCTGGGGTTCAATCAGTGCTTATATATACAACAAAGGTTAAACATATAGGTGATAGGAACGAGAAATCAACTCAAATTATAAGTGCAAGCATTAGTCATGAATATGATGAAATCGAAATAGCCTACCCATCACCATTTCAGGCTTGTTTGGCGAATTACGTAGGGAACAACAGGGTAGCAAAATCTGAAGTGGAAGATTTCATTGTTTTTCTTTCTACCAGAGATCACAAATAGGATCAATAAATGCGCTCAAGAAAATTGTGCGTATCAACAATTAGAAGTTCCAGCACACAAAATCTTTCTAAATATGAAGAAAAGAGAAGTATGAGAGGGAGGGGAAATACGACACTTGCATCGGACTCCAACGAAATTTTTTGCCGAACGATCACCCTGATATCAGGTTCCTCTGGCGATAAGCAACAGAAATACATATACCTATGAATTGGAAATCAACATTGAGCAATTATATACGTGAAATGATGCAGTATAGAGGCGCCTCGTAGGTCATAATGACAAGATAATGAGACTGAGATCTGAAGAGAACATCAGTACAAACTATACGATTCCAGTACATTCTCAAGAAACCAAAGAGTTAGCAAACCAGTTCGAAACAGTGGCTCAGGCAAAACCGGGAGTCCGACAACCCATACTGGGTGCGGCATTTTTCAGAGCCTACATACATAACGGAAATCCAAAAGTCTTGCTTAGGATACTCAAGGGAAGCAAACTAGAAGGAGATTAAGTAGTGGTGCCAGTTAAATCACACGGAGAAAACTCCGATAGACCGATCCTTTTCTGACCTTCACCGCTGAGGCTCATTAGGACGAATAAACGATAACAGTATGACAGAGAGCAAGTTACGGTGAAAGAGAGAAAGAAAACGAAACATAAATATGAGAGAACTGGGTAGAGAGCCCGATTCGACACTATCATCGATTTTTCGGTGAAGTCGATATAACGGGTGCGCCATCTTCTTTAAAGTTCATTTGGCAAAACGAAAGCAGAAGAAGGAACAGCCGATGGAAAATGAAAGGGAATCTATGCGTTTGAAACCGGTTTTTGAGAAAGGAAAATTGGAAAGAAGAGGGAGCAACTCACTTACTCTACGCCGAAGGTGAGTCGAATTTCAAACAAACAGTCAAGCGAATCCTCCATCGGATTGCCAGGAGCAGGACATCGTTTGGGAAGAAGCTTTGGGTGGTGATGTTCGAGTATCATCTGAACGAGAGCTTGAGGGAATCGGAGAATGTTTCAAAAAACGTGGGGATTGGTCTCTGTCGGCTACCGTTTCTTGGAATCCCCCTGTAGGGTTTATATGTCTGTCTTTTTTATAATGGGTAACTAGGGTTTTTCTGATATGAACATGGGCCTTATTCTGATATGGATTGATGAAGTAGATTCGAATTTGATCCAACCCAGGCAAGATAGACCGAAAAGAAGAGAGAGAAATAAGGGGAAAAATACAGGAAAGGAGTTGCACTGATTGAGTCTCAAACTCAAGACCCATACTATTCCCTGTTTCACCCTAACCGGCTGCACTATGACAGTATTCAATACATTGACGAGGGAATTGAAAATTAAGCTTGAAAACGAGCTGAATGACAATAATCAAACACTCCCATGTTCTAGTCATAATTCGAACCCAGGACCTGTTAGTTCCTCAATGAACATACTAACCAGCTACGCTACGACGAAATTCATTATGTACACACGAGAAATAAAACTAAAGTTCAAACTCGAACTGGAAGACGTCTCTAAAAAGCGCTATTGTTCTAAATGGAAATATACAGTATAATGAAAGAGTTTAATCCAATAAATGAATTGTTTTCTTCCTACGAGTCATGACATTATGGAATGTAATAATAAAATACAAACATAATATAAAAAAATAACGAAATACCATAATAACGAATACATGAAATGACGAAATAGTACTGGTACAATGGAAATAAAATACAGGTGAATATCCTAAAAATGGGAATTTAATCAGATGTGTACGAATAGCAGTAAATAAGTAAATGTTTAAAAAGAAGTAACAAAATGAAATGAGATGAGAGGGAGTTTAATCGAATTAGAGACAAAATGAAATATGCTAGTATGGAATATAATAGTGAAAAGGTACATAAAATGTTGAAAATGATTCTAAAATAATAATGATAAAGACAAGAAAAACAAGAACTAATAAAGAACATACAAGTAAAAGTATCAATAAAAGGAAATGAGATAAAATGAACAAGTAACAAAATAGCATGAACCAAAATAAGCAAAAGGCAAATAAATATGCGAATAAAACGAGACTCACTAACATGAAACAAATCAAAAATAAAATGGTAAAATAAGTAAACAACGAAAAGGGACGAGATCGAAAACGAATGCTTTGAAATTTGTCTTAAAAAGATTGTCATAAAATGACAGTTTCATTTTGGCATGTACATGAATAAGTTTCAAAAAGAAAGGCGATGACCCTCTAATTTTATTTATTTGTCTGAATTTTTTTTTTGGGTGAGAATTTTGGGTGTCTACAATGGCTCCTCTTGATTCAATTTTGCAAACCTTTGCAGAATTGGATCAAGGTTGAGAGGGCGCCAAAAAATTCTCACTGTCGGTTATGTGGTGTATTTGAATGTGACCGCGAGGAAGATAACGTATGAATGCGACGGGAAATGATATAATAGTTGAATGCATGAGGACTTATTACGAACCTCAACTGGACCTCTTGACATCCAGACTTAGGACTTATGACGAGCCTAGAACGCTAACAATAGATTGGTTTGGGGTGCACGAGGACATAGGAGTGCCTCAACTGGACCTCTTGACATCCAGTCCTAGGGCTTATGATGAGCCTAGGATGCAATTGAAAGTACGAGGACTTAGGAGAGCCTCAACTAGACCTCTTGACATCTAGATATAGGACTTATGACGAGCCTATAATACTTTGAATGAGTACCGTACTAGTAGCGTAATAGCTGCCTAGCAGGTGGGTATGAAACGATCTTGCACTAGTAGCGTAATAGCTGCCTAATGATGGAAAAACGGCGAGACCGCACTAGTAGCGTAATAACTGCCTAGCGGGTTATAAAGTGAACAATCTCGCACTAGTAGTGTAATAGCTGCCTAGTGGAGGAAAAACGACAGGACCACACTAGTAGCGCGTAATAGCTGCCTAGCGGGTTATGAAGTGAACGATCGCACACTAGTAGCGTAATAGCTGCCTAGTGGAAGAAAAACGGCGGGACTGCACTTGTAGCGTAATAGTTGCCTAGCGGGTTATGAAGTGAACGATCTCGCACTAGTAGCGTAATAGCTGCTTAGTGGAGGAAAAACGGCGGGATCACACTAGTAGCGTAATAGCTGCCTAGCGGGTGTAAAATGAAAGGCGACCGTACTAGTAGAGCAATAGCTGTCTAGCAGGTGTAAAATGAAAGACGACCGTACTAGTAGCGCAATAGCTGTCTAGCAGGTGTAAAACGAAAAATTCGACCGCGCTAGTAGTGCAATAGCTGTCTAGCGGGTGTAAAATGGAAGGCGACCGTACTAATAGCGCAATAGCTGTCTAGCAGGTGTAAAACGAAAAATTCGACCGCACTAGTAGCGCAATAGCTGTCTAGCGGGTGTAAAATGAAATGCGACCGCACTAGTAGAGCAATAGATGCCTAGCGGGTGTAAAATGAAAGGCGACCGTACTAGTAGCGCAATAGATGTCTAGAAGGTGTAAAACAAAAAATTCGACCGCACTAGTAGCGCAATAGCTGTCTAGCGGGTGTAAAATGGAATGCGACCGCACTAGTAGCGCAATAGCTGCCTAGCGGGTGTGAAGATGCGTCAGATAGTGAGCAAATTTTGTGGGTATATGCAGATGATATGTGATGTGAGGTGATTAACCAATGTATTAATTTAGTTAAACTCTCTGTTTGTAGATGTAGGTTTTTTTGTGAGCAGATGGCTCCATAGTAACGTCAAAACCTCGGGATGGCTCCGGTATGGCTCCGGCATGGCTTCAAGGATCTGAGATGGCTCCAGCATGCGTTGATGGCTCCATTATGCACTGATGGCTCTGGTAGGCACTGATGGATCCGGTGTGACCAATGGTCTCGGGGTGGTTGGTGGGTTTGACATGGTTGATGATTTTGTGGCAATTTATGGGCTTTGATTTGCCTTGAGATTTTTTTTCAAGGTGGTTTGATGGCTCCGATGATGGATTTATTGTTGTTTGACAGGATTTGTTGTGGACTTTGTAGTGAGTGAATGGTTTTCATGGGTGAACGATGAAACACGGTTGCATGACTTGTTGGGAGTTCCGATCATGGTTCCAGGATTTCCATGGATGGATCCGGGATGACCTTGTTCTGATTGAGCATGACGATGCTTTGGTTGGTTCACTTTAATGACACCGAGGGGAAAAGGGATGTTTGCGCCTTTGATGTGGTCACACCCTGGGCGAGCTGCCTACGTACTGAATTCCGTATTGAGATTAGACCATACGTAGTTCGATACTCTGTGGGCAAGGCCTTGGTGATGAAATGGCTCATGTGGAGCTCTAGGGGAGCTCTTAATGTCAGAGGATGGCTCCCGTATGGCTTCATCTCGGTTTTGGGAGTAGTGTCGATCAGGCTCGAGCATGACACTAGATGGCTCCGAGGTGGTCTTCGTATGGCTCCGGATGCCTCTGTAATGGTTCAAAGTATGGCTCAAAGATAGCCTAGGATGGCTCCGTAATGGTTCGATGTAGCTCAAAGATAGCTAGGATGGCTCCAACTTAACTTCTTTTGATAGGAAGTTATGCTTCAATAGCAGCAACTGAAGTCTACTTTCACCGAGACTAGGTAGAGTTCTTACCGATCAGATGTTGATGATGGAGTGCTTATGATGCATGTAAATATTAAATGTTAGATACGTGCAAAATGCATATGCAATGTTTGGAGAGAAGGTATGGACCCTATCTCTATTAATATGAGGTTTACGAATATACGACATCTTCAGTTCAATCTTGAGTGATTGTTGAACTGGAATCCGTGAATCACTTTCCTCTCATGGAGGGATGTGGGTCAAACTCTGGTCGTGTGTGCTAATGTCGTGATGATACTCTTGATACTCAGGGCAGTAGTTTCCTGAGAATTTCTTTTCGAGGTTATAAACTTTCTGTTTCTCACAAATTCTTCACCTGCAATGGGGTAGGCTGATTATGATTTGGTAGTTTAATCGAATAGTCTCTCGCACTCTAAAGACCTAGTGATATTAGGTCACACTCATTCGCTCACGGTCCCCTTTGGTATGATGGTACATGTTGATAACAAGTACGAAGCTTATGATTCATGTTTCAGATCCGATACTTTCAGTTAACGCTCATTAACTTATGAGTCAGAGGTCTTTATTAGGTTGCAACGGGGCTGAGGGGTATAATGTATGTCACACAGGACTGTGGGATTTATTTGGGAATTGTGGAGCTTTTGTGCTATAGAGGACGTGTTTCACCTTTGCCATGGGTGGAATGATTGGACAAGTTTTAATAACCTTTTATTGGTTTCTACGGGACATCATTGGTCCTTCTGATTTGGATTTCTCCTTCTTGCCTCTTCTGGTGTTCGATTTGAACTTTCTTCTCATTTTGTTTTTTGAAATTGCATTTGGCTCATCAATTTTCTCAAGCGTTCTCTGCTTCGTATTTTGGATTTCAGCTTTGGAGTTGCATTGACTCATCGATCTTCTTGAACATTTTTGGTGTTCTTTTTTGGTGTTTGGCTTTGGAGTTGCATTGGCTCACTGATTTCTTCAAACATTTCATTTGTTGTGTTTTATGAAAGATGGTGGGGAGAGGCCATGGCTCCGGCTCCTTTGAGATCCTCTATTGCAAGGGCAAGTAAATATATGTACGTAGGCTGGCATGTTGTGGAGTTCACCAAAAAAGGTTTATCGTGAAAGGCTCATCGGGGATAACTAAGGGATTATGTAAAGGGTAGTCAAAGCTTTTTGGTTTTGTGGAGATTTTTATTCCTAAGTGCCTCGTCATTCTCATTAGTCAATGATTGTTTTCTTACTATTCTCAGATCTTTGCATGAATCACGGTTTGTATTCTGTTTATTGACATTGATCTCGCTATAAATTGTGCCTCTCCAAGTGCTGAAGGAATACACAAGTCGCTCATGGTTTTACCTCTGTGGACTCGCTCTATCTTTCCTCATTACTCATTGGATTGTCCAAAACATTCATTTGAAATTCAAAGGAAAATACCGCTATGCACACACTACTCACTTGGTTTGTGGTGCTGACTTTAATTGGACCCTTGTACTCATTGACGGGTCGAGAGTTAAGTGGTTCATGCACTCCGTTCAATTAAACTCTCATGATTTTCCCGAAGATGTCGTTTTGATATGGGAGTATGCAAATGCAATTATATACCATGCGATGTATTATGGTAATATGGAATTACCATGTATAGGATGCACGAAATGCTGAAAATGATGAATTGGGATGGTTGATTGAATGTTTTTTTTGTGTTTGTTTTGTTTTTGGATGCAATTCATGAGTGGTAAGGTTATGACTAGTCTCGCTTTAGCCGAATTCAGCTTGCGGTTCATGAAGCTCATCCTGTCATTGTAAGCCCTGTAAAAGGTTAAGTTGTTGGATGTGATGTGAGAGAAGCTGTTTCAAAATGGTATTTGGTCGATGATTGGCTCCTGGGATTTTGGAATTTTAGGGAGTGACAACTCCCGCATGGTGATCCCATGATATGATAGTGACTGCATTTTTTGGGATTTTTGAAGGTATGCTTTTTATTTTGGATGTATGATTTTTTTGGATTTTTGGATGCACGCATTTCTTTTATTTGGTATTTTCTTTGGGTATATGATTTTTTGGATGTATGATTTATTGGTATATGCTCTTTTGTTGGTGTTAGTCTCTATGTACATGGCATGCTGAATGGAAAGATGCTTGAATCCCTGGTATTTCTTGCCTATCGCTTCGGGGTCACGCTTTCATTCGTGGGCAAACGCGGTTACTCACCTGCAAACACAGTCATTACAATATAAAAAGAATATGACAAATGTGAATGTTAGAATGCTTTGAAAAAATGGGATGAATGCTTGTGTGTGATGTGTTGGGAATGCAACATGTGATTATGCAATTTTTCTCACATGGGTATGATTCATGCATGAATAATAAATATGAAATGACCGAGGATGGGAAGAAGCAATTCGTATGTGCTAAAAGAAATCAAGTTTTTTTAGAAAAACAGTTTTGAAAACACGTGTTTTTGAAGTGGTGGATTTTCTAAATAGAAATTTTGATGCTCGATCATTCGCAAATGAAAATAGGGAGTGGGAAACCCTATACACAGTGATCTAAATGAATTCAAAGGGAATGTGTAAACCTATACATGTAATCTATTCAGAAATGGGCAAGAGAGAAAAGAATGCTAGGGGAAACCTATACACCAATTCTAAAAGTCATTAAATAGGGGAGTTTGAGCTTAAAAACTTCTCCCAAATTCTTCTGCTTTGTCTTCGAGCTTCTGACTGACTGCCCATTCGTCTACGGGCTCCTGATTGACCGCTCGCTTGTCTTCGGGCGTTTGACTAGTTGCTCGCTCGAGTTCAGGTTGTTGCAGCGAAGCCATACTGCGATTAAACAGATCGGGTTAGTGTTCTTCTGACTTCCTACAGTTTGGACTCGCACAGTTGTTGTTAGTCTTCATGTCGCTTGACTCAAGTTGGTGCAGCTCTGATTTTTGGTTCGGGTCGTCGTTGATCTTCATGCGCTCCACTTGCTCCAACGAGGAAAATGAAGGGCGTTTTTTTAGAAAGGAAAGGTGAATGATCGAGCACAAAATATCTGTGAAAATCCACCACTTTTGTGAAAACACGAAATGAGTAGTACGCTCCACGGTAATGACCGCTACCTTTGAAGGTGGGTCGAACTTCAAAAATAGCAGGTCACAACATGGGGACTAAATCATTCATTTTGAAAAACATTTATGGAAATCAACTTTGAAAACTATTTTCAAAAACAAGTTTGAGATAATATTCGAGAAAAAGTTGTTTAAAATTCGTTTGTAAAAAGTAGGTTTTCGAAATCTGTTTTTGAAAATAGTTTTTGAAATAACATTTGTGAGAAGTAGTGTTTGAAAATCATATGTAAACAGTAGATTTTTGAAATCCGTTCTTTGCAAACTGTTTGACAAAGTTTATTTTCTGGAAGACTTTAATTGAAATCGTTTTAAAACTGTTTTGGAAATAACAATTTTGAAAGTCATTATTTTTTTTTTGAAATCATTCGAGATTGACGACTTTGAAGATATTTCAGTAGAGTGTTTGACGTGATTCATCTTCTGATTTGTGCTCATTTTCAAAACGTGATCACTCATAGATGTAAGTGCAAAATAAAAATCGTGGCTGATTTTATGTGGAGCTGATTGTGAATGATTGGGATAATCACCTTCCAGGTCAATCAATGCTTCCATACCACCGGGGGAACCGTCGTTCCTTCACTGTTCATCTTTCGGGATTTATCTCTATTATGCCTTGTGGGGCACGTCATAAAGAAAGTCTGAAGTGCTTAAGTTCGAAAGGTCAGGATACCCGAAGTGATACTGTCACACGAGCCACGACCGGGGATTATCACAACATACTCACTTTTGGGAAACTTACGGAAGTACTGCATGGGAATGGGTCTCCCATCGTCTGCACGATAAGGTGTGTCTAAATTCCAAATTATTCATTGACTACGCTATGTCATGTATGGGTATCTGCAAATACGGGATCCGCTATGAATTTGTAGCGCGACATTGGGCTTTAAAGACATCCGTGGTGCTGAGGAATCATGGAGAACTGAGCCCATGCAATCTTCAGGGTAAGGCAAAGGGTTGTCAGACAGGCGGCATACAAGGGGGTGACTACCCATAAAATCCGTCCTAGACACCGGATCAGGCAGCTGGACACTGAAGGCTCAAAGGTCACTATATGCTGGCTTGGACTCGAGGAGGGAAAGTATTTTGGATCATGAGTTTCAAGGCGTTGGTCTTGGACCGTATTACCTCGTGGGTTAACTCCTTATAGGAAGGACCCAACTCATGGGGAATCAACCGTGGACCAGTTGGGATCCCGTGACATGTGGATGAAGCAGGTGACACAAGGAATGCATGTTCTATGCAACCCGATGCAGCAATGGGTTGACTCCTTCTAGGAAGGTCCCATTTACAAAAGTAATAAATAAACAATAACAATTAAACAATTATGTCATGCATGAAGAGTAGTAAAACATAAGATAGTAAACACACAACAATAAACAAGAGTGAAGCATGTAAATATCAAAGCACACATGTGGCACTCAAGGCGAATCTCGAACTCTGAACTCTCATCCAAACTATCCTCTCAGATCACACTCTAAGTGTGGAGTAGAGTAGTCCTAGTGGCATGAAATGGATCTCGTGAATGTTTTGAAAGAAGTGAAGAAATCCCGACAATTTTGAATGGAGTTCAGTCTTCCTTGACCAAGTTTTGCGAGAAAAACTTACTCAAGTTTTCCCCAGCAGAGTCGCCATTCTGTGGAGGGTAATTTTTTGGTATGAGGGGGGGTTTATTTAATATGGTCTGACTAAAAAGCCGAGATCCTAAAAAATGCCATTCTGTGGAGGGTGAAAACCCGTTAATCTGGCATCCCTCAAATACCTACTAAATCGTCTGTCTTTCCCAGAAAGCATAAGGGGAGTGCAAGTGTGCACTACACCCGCTCTCGATGGGCTCCACCCGGACTTATGCCCTAAGGGCGGAAATTGACAAGAGTCGCCACCTAGTTTGACCTATGATAACTAGGAAGGAAAATCGGGTTCTAAGAACCATTAATTGACTCTGAGATTGTTGCATTTGGATAGGACTTATCTGGTCATTTCAGAGATTCTGTGTGGGTTCGTACTGGGTTACACCCCTTAGAAGTGGTAACAACCACGACTTCTGATTGGTGCCCAAGGAAACCTCCGTCTCCAATTGTCGGGATTTCCTTCTTTCAAAACCTTGTTATAGAGATTCATTTAAAAGCCAAGGATATGATTAGGATAGGAGGGGAGAAAACGAGTGGATGAGGCGAGCTTTTCTATCAAGCTAACACAAAGAAGTGGAACTGATGAATTCGAATGAGTATAGAATGAAAGACTAGTAGTAAGATTTTGAGAGTTGATGAAGTTGAGGGTTTGTGGGAGTCAGAGGGGATTTGAATGTTTTAAGAGGTATGGAGAACACCTTAGAGTGGGAACAAGTTTTTTTTATTGGAATGGGGTCGCACCCTAAATGGGTTGCCTACGTACTCAATTCCCTGTTGAGATCAGACCTTACGTAGTTCACACTTTTTGGGTTTTGGAAGTTTTGAGGTTTTGAGGGGTTTAAGATTCAGAGGAGTTTAGAGTTTCGAGAAGATTGGGGTTTGGGATGGTAGTTTCTGAGACGCTCCGGGTTTATGACGTTTAGAATATTCACATGATGAAAAGAATGAGATATCGAAGTCTGTGAGACGCTCAGTCTATGAGACACTTGAAACCTTGAGATGTCGAAGTCTATGAGACGCTCGAATCTGTGAGACTCTCGGGTCTATGAGATGCTCGGGTCTATGAGACATTCGAATCATTGGGATGACAAAGTCTGTGAGACACTCGGTTTGTGAGACATTTAAAGTGTAGGGGAATTTGGAATAGAATTGAAACTGAATTGAAACCAATGTTGAATTAGAGTTGAATGAATTTTGATTTGGATTGGAATTGAATTGAGATTGAGATTGAATTGGAGTTGAATGAATTTTGATCTGGATTGGAATTGAATTGAGATTGAATTGGAGTTGAATGAATTTTGATTTAAATTGGGATTGAATTTAAATTGAATTGGAGTTGAATGAATTTTGAATTGAATTGAATTAAGAATTGAATGAATTTGAATTGAATTAAAATTGGAATGAATTTTTATTGCAATTGGACTTGAATTCGATTGAAATCGGAATTGGATTTGAATTGAAATTAAATCGATTTTGGATCATAATTGAGAATAATTGGGATGGAATTGAAGTTGTAGGTCAAATTTGAGCTGATGGGCCTGGTTTGGGCCTTAGAAGCGTGCCAGGTTGGACCATGAAAAATGGGCCGGGTTGGGCCTTGGAAGATGGGCTAGATTGGGCCTTGGAAGATGGCCAAATTGGGCCTTGGAAGATTGGTCAGATTGGACCTGGGAAAAGTAGGCTAGATTTGGGCCTCGATTGGTCTTTGAAATAGGCCTCGAATTGGGCTTTGAAATGGGCCTCAAATTGGGCTTTGGAATGGGCCTCGAATTGGGCTTTGGAATGGGCCTCGAATTGGTCTTTAGAATGGGCCACAAATTGGGCTTTGTAATGGGCCTCGAATTGGGCTTTGGAATGGGCCTCGAATTGGGCTTTGGAATGGGCCTCGAATTGGGCTTTAGAATGGGCCTCGAATTGGGCTTTAGAATTTTTACATCCCTAATCCTAAACCTGTAATATCGTCGCAAGTCGTAGCATAATAAATAATAATTCGCAGCGGAAAATAAAACTATCTATCCTTGGTGTTACACGCCGTTACTCACCCTTGTGAGTAACAAGGCATCCTTGCTCCATCCAACAACCTCAACTCCTCATGCTGTGATGAACAGATACTGAGCACCCTTAATATTACAAACAAAATCCAAACTAAATGAGCAACTAACTGAATACAATAAACTCCAAAATACAGTACATAATAAAACTACAAAGTGTTTGTTAAAACACATCAGCTACCCTGTTTCCCCGCACTCCGGCTTGTGTCTTCAATCAATAACCAGAAATGTTTTGCCCATTGAAGGGCTCATCAATCGAAATGCTGGTATGCTAAATGTAGTCGTAAGTCATCTAGATTCCTTAAGTCGTTTTAGCCATCTTGATATTAGATTCTTTACATGAAATACCGGTTTACAGTAATAACTATAAATGCTAAACAAACACATAACAGTTCACCTGCAAATCACATCACAGAATAGTAAATAACAACCAGATAATCAAACACCAATAATCCAAAACAATAACCAAACAAGATACGTGTATTAATTAACTGTACTTGTTAGTTGGCCACCTGGCCCTTATCCTTTAAACCAATCACTTAACCTTTTCAATTAAATTCTACCTCAGGCGTCATGTTAAGAAAACCCTTAATAACTTAATAATGGACAGTAGTCCCCTGGGTTCCAATGGAACCGTTACCAGCTGACCTTATGGCACTGGATAATATATTGACCGATCCGGTCGAACCTGTGCACCAACGGCAGTGCCCTCCGCCATCGTCAAAGGTGGACAATGGATTCCCTTGAGTGACTCCCCATAGAAGTCCCTCGTAGTGATCACGATGTGCAACCAGAAAGTCGAAACAGTCTGGATTCCTCTCTTTATAAGTTAGCCCTTTAGTCAGTGATACAATATCCAATCCTTGAGTTAAAACTATAACAGTTGACCATCAGTTAGGTTCAATAATACCTAAAGGTCAGTTAGTCTTGTTCCTGTTTAGATGTATAAACTTCCAGTCGTAAGACGTTCGCGTAAAATAGAACACAACAGTGTTGAGCAATACAGTATACAATATCATATACATAAATCACAGATATCGCTCTTAGCAATTAAACACACAACGTCTGGACCTTAGGAAAATCCTTAGGACATTCAGACCACACAATTAACATACCGTTCACCGTGTAACTTGCTAGCTTGATAGTTCACGCCTTAACAGTTTCTCCCCGTATGCTGTTATATTTACATGCAATACCGGGTAATATTAATACAACTGTTCACTAAATCTTACAGTACTGTCACTGTAGAGTTTATACTCATAGTATACTAACTCTGTATGTTCTTTATTCCCCCCCCCCCCCCGTTATTTTACAGTGGTTCGAGGTAGTTTAACAGTTCATTATTTTATGTAATACTACATGTGATAATGAATTTCTACCTTGTAGTATATTTTCATTTCTTCAATTGTATACTCATAATTGTTTCCACTTATTCTTTATATTATACCATTTGGTTATTTTTATTATAACAACAATTATTTTATAAACTTTATTATACTCCATAATATACCATAATATATTATATTACTTAGTTTTAATTTTTTTTATTAAATCACAAAACTAACCATAATAATTCGGTAATTACATAATGAACACATTAACTTTGTAAATTACCAAAAGACCATATAACTTTTGGAAATTATATTTGTACCCACTAACTCTCGCATATTATTATATAACCACATTTAATTTCGGTTTTAATACATAACTTTCCTTTATTTACAATTTAACCCCAAAACTTTATATAAGTTACATATTAATTCATAAACTATAGTTTTAATATTTATTTTCCTTAAATACCGAAAAGATCCTTTTACTTTTGCAAATTATGTATTCGCCCCAAATTAAATTCGGTTTTACACTTATACTTTCATAAATTACATATTCACCGTTAAACTTTTATAAACTTAATATTTTATGTCATAAATCATTTTAACCCAATGTTTTTGGTCAACACTTTGGCCAAGACTTAATTTCATAAATAATACTTTAATATACCCATAAGTTCAAGTGTACTCTCGGTTATACTCCTAAACTTTCCATTAATTACAAAATAGTCCCAAAACTTTATAAAATGTTATTTTAACACGTAAACACTTGTTTAAATACACCAAAATTCTTAATATCAATTCCTACCATATTATATCATAACTATGCCAAATATACCCTTAAGCTCTCGACAATTATTATTTGTACACTAAGCTTTTCAAAATTTACATTTTAGCCACATAACTTATTAAACTAGCCATTTAAATACTTGTAGCTATTTTTAATATTCCCAAAGTTTATAATATAAGCTAATATACTTATACACTTCAAAAATCTCCAAATAATACATTTCATTCTCGGCTTTAATATATCTTTACCATATAGTTTTAAAACTTGATTCAAACTTTATAATATGTACATATAAATGTATATAAGCCATATAACACTTCTAAAAATTATGCTAATGACTTAGAATGATTATAAACTCAAAATAGAACATTTAACTCCTAGACAATTCGGTTTAACCACATATGTATCTTAATTAATTTTTGTGACACACTTTTATACCTTAAGGTAATAATCTTACCTTATATGTTATAAATTATTTTTCTTGATATTATAACCGAATATTTTCGGCCTTAATATTACTAAGGCTTATACATAACTTTTATACCAAAGTTTGAAGCTTAAATCAAACTTAAACTTAATAAACCTTAATTATAGAAACTTACTCCTTAAATCAAGACTATTCTTGTACTTGATTTCTCCTTGAATTCCAAGCTCTCCAAATGCTATTTTGATGAAGAGAATTCGGCCTCGACACATAGGTTTTGGAGATCCAAATGTTAGACTTCTAACAAGGATTTATAAATAATATTTGGAGTAGTTTTACAAGAGTTTACCTTAGGTATTTAACAAGGTATTTTCGGTACACCTTGGGATGATTGTAGATCCAAGTTTCCTTCATGAAATAATGAAGAGAACATAGGTTTAGAAGTTCCTAGATTTCGAAAATGCCTTAAGATATTTTACCAGGATTTTCAACATGAAAATATACCTTAACTTGATCTTGTTGTTCCTTGTGTTGTTGTTGAATCTAGGAACCTCCTTGGAGCACTAAAGCTTGGCGAATTCTTGTAGGTTTGCTAGGTTGATTCTTGCTTCAAGACTTAGTAGATTTAACTAGGAAATTTACATAGAAATGATGTTAGAGCTTAAAACACCATTAATGAACCTTTGAAACACCAATGTAGTAAATGAAAGGAGGAAGAAAAGAAAGAAGTTAGGAGGGCTTACCAATCGGCTAAGTGCAAGGCAAGAAGGAATGGTTGGTCATGTAAGGTATTAAGGAAAGGCAAGGGACTGCATCAAATGGAAATAATTGGTATGTTACATGGCATTATTTTATGCCTTTGTCTTGTTTTATTTGACTACAAAAGTCTTCCAACATCAGCTCATTTTCAGTAATGGAGGAGGAATTTAAGGTTTGATTAATAAGACTAGGATATAAGAAGTTAGGCAAGGTAATTGTTTAGCATTTTATGAGTTGATTATTGATGCTAATCTTGTTTTATTCTTGCAGAATCTCGGCCATGGAGCATGTAGGCAGCTCTTAATTCCTTGTAGTCTTGCGGCCATTAGTGCTATAGGTAGGTAGTTGATTTTTTTGTATATGCTAGACAAGAGAACATGCTAATTAGGTGGTGTCTTCTTTTGACTAGATAGAAAGAAATAATACAGATTCCTCCTAGATGATTATCGGCTTCATATGGCTAAGGGATTGGCTGTTTCCTTTGTTTGTATTAGACTAATACTAAAGTGGATCAAGGAACTTATTTGATTTCATTATTTTGTCTAACTTATTCTTTCTCATTTCCTTGCAGGAAATCGGTCATGTAAGGCTCCTCATTTAACTGAATTATTTGACATTATATCATATAGTGTATGTAGGGATGAGTCACCATCCATAAGGTAATTTATTAGGCAAAAATCTAGTCATATATGCCTTAAACATCGGCCACTATAGGGACTATATGAAACTGATTTTTAACTTGGTTCCTGTCACACTGTATTGTATTAAGACCATATTGTAACATGTTATAAGTCACAACATTTAATTGGTACATTTATACCAAGGTAAAAGATGAAAGTTCTAAGGTAAAAATGCTGTTTTTAGGTACCTTTTTGACCCAAATTTCAGCCCTACTTGTGCAATGAGTTTAGAAATGGCATTAATTTATTTAGATGTTCAATTCATCCCCTTTTAAGATTATCAACGCGTGGCTCCTCAAAAACTTCAAGGTAATTGTGTAGAACTCATTTTTGTGACACCCGAAGGTGCGTTTTTGTGCTTTAAGGATATTCTGGAAAATAAGTAGTTGCTATAAGTTCCAAGTGTTTATTAACATTGTTTATAGTCAATAATAATATGGTAAGGTGTTACATTGAGTTATATGGGGTTATATCAACTCATAACTCAATTTCCGGGCTACCGGGACACTCCCGGGGCAAAATAGGAGCGTTAAGAAATTCGTCCGAGCACTTTGTTTATTATTGAGAAAGTATCTCAAGGGTTCTCTTTAGAATGTTGAATTATGATGTTAGGAACTCTTAGAATGAATTATATAGGACTTTGTGCCACCTTGGCACTTCTCCGAGGCATTCCTGGGGGTTTATGGGGTCCTCGTCGGGAACCTCTGAGCGCTTTGCGTTTAATTGAAAGTCTACCATGAGGAATTCATATTATATGTTTAATCAAGTGTTATGGAGCATTTTGAATGAATTGTAATGCTTTACTTCGTCCTGTAAAGTATTTCCGGGACTTTCGGGCCTTAAGGGCCTTTTAATGGAACTCCCGGGCATATTGTATTTTTACTTAGTTTTAGATGAGGTCCTACGTTCCAAAGGTCATATAATGATCCTTGATTAACTTCATATGAAGTTTATAGCTTATATAACTTGTTTAGCTTAAGGTCCGGCTTAATGCCCGTTTATGACCTTAAGGAGTTTAGGTGCGTTTTTAACGCCTAAGTGTTTATATACTATTCTCAGGGTTTACTAGTCCCCCAAATAATATATATTTCCCTTTATTTAATTATTTAAACGTTAGGGGTATTTCAGTCTACCCCCCTTAAAAGGACTTCGTCCCGAAGTCATAACTTCTACTTACATATCCTATGGAATCAAGTTCCTCGTATCTATTCCCTGTATGCTTATCATTCATGGGTGTCAATACTATATTGACACCTCTACATTCCATCAGTAATCTGAGTGTATGCAATTCGTACATACACATAACCTTGCTCATGGCAAACAATGTAATCATAGCATAAGTAACTTGATAGATGCTGTAAAGTAAATAAGTGCCCCAACTTCCTAGCTATCCCACTAGGTCATCGCTGCATAAGTGCAATACCAAAACACTCAGTCCTACAGAGTGCAGAGGCGTAAACCCTTGGCAGTAAATCTCTTGTGGGATTGTAATAGGAATGAATATGCAGTAAAGTAAATAAGTGTACTTTTATTAACCATCCAAGTGTTACATAGAACACATCAATACCAAGTGTTACATGGAACACATCAATACCAAGTGTCACATAGTACACATCAATACCAAATGTCACATAGGACACAACAATAATCAAGTGTTACATAGAACACAACCATAACCATCTAACCAATTGCACACATGCGCAACAATCAAACACAAACAACCAAGCAGAAACCAAGATAGACTGCAGATATGCAAGTCGCATGTGGTGCTCTACCCCCCTTAAAAAGCGTTACGCCCACATATCCCCACAAGTATACACAAAGTAAGAGAAAAGTGCTGGATACTTGTCTCGCATGGAGTCTTCTAACTCCGATGTCGCATCCTCAATTTCGTGATTTGACCACAGAACCTTGACCATTCTAATGGTCTTGTTCCTGGTCTCCCTAGTCTTGGAGTCTAAAATGCGAACTGGGGTCTCCTCATATCTAACTGTAGGATCTAGCTCGAGTGTCTCGGGCTCTAAGATATGTGATGGGTGAGGCACATACTACTTTAGCTGAGAAATGTGAAACACATTGTGCACTCTCCCTAGCTCAACAGGTAAATCTAATCTGTAAGCTAATGGGCCCACTCACTCCGTAATAAGGTACGGTCCTACATACTTTGGGCTAAGCTTGCCCTTCTGCCCAAATCTGAAAATTCCCTTCATAGGTGAAACTCTAAGGAAGACTCGATCGCCTACTACGAACTCGAGTTCTCTCCTCCGGACATCAGCATATGACTTTTGTCTGTCCTGGGCTATCTTCATGTTCTTGCGTATTTGCGCCATATCCTCTTTCATCTGGTCTAGGTACTCTGGCCCTAAGATGATATTCTCACTGGCCTCGTCCCAACATAGTGGTGTTCTGCATGGCCTGCCGTACAATGCCTGGAATGGTGGCATCTGAGTGGATGCATGATAGCTGTTGTTGTACGCAAACTCGATCAGATGTAGTCGATCTATCCAGCTTTGCTGGAAGTCTAAGGCACAAGCTCTAAGCATGTCCTCTAATGTTTGAATTGTTCTTTCACTCTGACCATCTGTTTATGGATGAAAGGCTGTACTTAGCTTCAGCTTCGTACCCAATGCTCCTGAACTTGGTGCCAAAATCTCAAAACAAATCTGGAATCTCTATCTGACACAATCAACTTAGGTACACCGTGGTGTCTAATAATCTCTCTCTGGAAAAGGTCCGCCAGTTTAGGAACTTTCCAAGTGTCCTTGATAGGAATAAACTTAGCTACCTTCGTCAGTCTGTCGACGATGACCCATATCATGTTAGCACCTCCTCTGGTCGGTGGAAGACCTACTAGGAAATCCATGCATATGTCCTCGAACTTCCAGTGTGGAATAGGCATCGGCTGTATCAAACTACCCGGTCTCCGGTGCTCAAACTTCACCTTCTGACACGTCATACATCTTGCCACAAACTCTGCAACATCTTTCTTCATACCACTCCACCAAAAATGTAGTTTCAGATCCTTGTACATCTTCGATGACCCTGGGTGTACTGATAAGGATGAGCAATGAGCTTCCTGTAATATCTTTTCCTTCAAGTCGGGACTAGACTCTGGAATGCACAAACGGCCATTCAGTCTGATTAACCCGTCTTCACTGAGTACAAAATCATATTTCTGTCTCTCAAAGATACCGTCGGTCAACTGCTGCCTGATAGTCTTCGTGTATTGGTCATTATCCTGAGCACAACGTACCTCCTCGATGAGGCCGTTGTCTCCTGTCATGGCAAATAAGGAATGAGCTCTACGGCTCAGGGCGTTAGCAACTACATTTGCCTTGCCCTCCTTGTACCTGAGGTCAATGTCGTAGTCCTTCAGAAACTCGACCCATCGCCTCTATCTCATGTTCAACTCCTTCTGAGTGAATAAATGTTGAAGGCTCTTATGATCTGAGTAGACTATCACTGTAACTCCATATAAGTAGTGGCGCCAGATCTTTAGTGCAAACACTACTACTCCTAATTCCAAATCGTGAGTCGGGTAATTCTCTTCATGCTTCTTCAGCTGTCTTGATGCATAAGCAACAACCTTTCCATTCTGCATAAGTACACACCCTATCCCTGTGCCTAAGGCATCACAATAAACTTCAAATCCGTCGGTCCCCTCTGGAATAATGAGTATTGGTGCCGACGTCAGTAGATCCTTCAGTGTCTGAAAGGAACGCTCACAATCCGCTGTCCATACAAATGGAGAATCTTTCTTCATCAGGCTCATCATTGGTTTCGCCAGTTTGGAGAAGTCTTGTACAAATCTACAGTAGTAACCAGCTATTCCCAAGAAACTACGAATATCGGTCACTGTCTTCGGTCTCGGCCAAGTCTTAACTGCCTCAATCTTCGCAGGGTCTACAGATATACCGTTGGCTGATATTACATGCCCTAGAAAAGTTACACTGTCTAGCCATAAATCACATTTTGAAAGCTTGGCATACAATTGGTTCTCTCTCATGGTCTGCAAAACTTGCGTCAGATGCACCTCGTGCTCGTCCTTAGTCTTAGAATATACTAGAATGTCGTCGATGAACACTACCACTGATGAGTCTAACTGCTCTCTAAACAACTGGTTAATAAGATCCATGAATATAGCTGGGGTGTTCGACAAGCCAAATGGCATAACTGTGAACTCATAGTGCCCATAACGCGTCCGAAAAGCTGTCTTCTGATAAGTGAGAAATACATAGACATTTAAGGGTTTAATTTACCTTGTACTTATTTACTTTCAGGATAATATTACTCACTTATCTTATGTTTTTCTCTAGTTTATGTTTTATTGGTTATCTCACAAATCTATTGGTTAAACATGAGGAAAACCAAGCTAGGAGCAAAGTACACGAAGAGACGAACGCGTGGGCGCAAACGGATCTTAAAACGGAGCGGAAACGAATATTTTAGGAGGAAAACAATTATTGTCCGAACCAGGTTTGTCCAGACCTTGGTTCGGACACTGTAAGTGTTGCGTCCGTGCCATGTCCGCTCAATTAAAGCCGGACAGAATTAGTCCGTGTCGCGTCCGCGGAGATTTGGCCGGACAAAGTGAACTGTCCGAACCAGTGTGATCCGGACACTGGTCCGGATGCGGCCATTTTGAGGATCCGTCCGTGGAATTAAGCCAGGACAGAGGACGGGCAAGGGACGGACAAGAGATAAATGTGTCCGTGGAAAAAAGCACGGACAGGAAATAAATGCAACCAGATCCAGAAACTGTCGCGACTGGTTTTCTTCGCCGAATGTCTTCCCCAATTGCTTCTTCCTTTAGCGGCGCCTGTAGACATATCCATCTACTCCATCAACCTTATCAGGCACCTCCCTTATCTTGTTCACCCACTAGCACGTGTGCTCCAGCTCTTCTTCTTCTTCTTCTTCTTCTTCCTCTCCTCTATATAAACCCACTGCTACTTCATCCAAAATAACTCACGCTCGTACACAAAACTCAACTCTCTGATACACTCACATTCACTTCCAAATCACACTTCCTCCACAGAATTCCATTTTCCTCCATACAGTCCGTGCGAATGCAGAGAGTTCTTTCTTTTCTTTAACTGTACTCTGTTTTAATGTCTGTCATACTTACAACGTCTGTTTGTATAATTATGTGTGAGTAATAACCTTAGCCTCCCGGGTTGGGAAGCAAGCCTATTTTATAAAATCATATTACGTAGACTTTCTACTATAATCTGTTCAAGCAGTATTTTGATTCTCGTCCTTAATGCGCTTTAATATTTAGGCCAATTATTAAAGTGATATTTGTAGTTTCTTGTTAAAATGTAGTGTTGAGACAAGATTCTAGACAAAAGAAGTCAAAACGGGTTAACGACTAGAAGCGAGTTTTCGCCTATAGGTTAACCAGTCTCCAATA
This sequence comes from Limonium bicolor, assembly GCA_023374045.1. NCBI lineage: Eukaryota > Viridiplantae > Streptophyta > Magnoliopsida > Caryophyllales > Plumbaginaceae > Limonium > Limonium bicolor. The sequence goes on along the minus strand of CM041776.1, from coordinate 143,862,235 downwards.
GGAATTGTTAATAATGCGATTAATTTATTAATAACTTGAGCACGGATTGCGCTTGTTGCTTAAATTAATCAGGGTTTATTGCAAAGGGAACGGTCAATAAACTAATTAAGATTCTTGAGTTTATTGCTAAAGTGGTGAAAGTTTACAGTAATATAATTGAGTAAAATAGGTGAGCAGAACAACCCAGGGTGCTTTCTTTAAAAACAAAAGAGTTTGATAACTGCTATTATTGTTCTGTTTTGATTAATTGTTATTTTTTTTTACTTTTTTGTTTTTGTGTCAAACCACAATCTCCCTAAAAAAGTGATAAAGTTTCTTCTCAGCAGTCTAATTAGAATTCTCAGTTAATTTACGCTATCAGTTAAACCACAGCAAGGTCCCTAAGAGTTCGACACCCCACAATTCCACTATTCCGCAAAACGTTAGGTACACTGCCTAAGTGGTAGAAGTAGTAACACACTTTTACTCCAACAAGTTTTTGGCGCCGTTGCCGGGGACCTCTGGCACGGTTAATTGATAGTTTTTAATTTTACTGAGTTTTCTGTTTAGCTTTTGCTGTTCTTTAATTTTTATTTCTATTATTTTTGTTGTTACTTAACATTCTAACATTTAATTTCAACATTCTAACATTTAAATTCAGCATTCTAACATTTAAATTCAGCAATCTAACATTTAAATTTCAGTCATTTATTTCCCAGTCATTTAAGATTCCATTGTCATTTAAATTTCAGCAATCTAACTTCTAACATTTAAATTTCCAGTACTCTAACTTCTAACATTTAAATTACGTAATTTAAATTCTGTCAACTAATTTCTAACATTTAATTTTCTGTCTTTTAATTTTCTGTACACTAACTCTTAACATTTAAATTTTCTGTCATTTAATTTCCTATCATTTAATTTCTAGTATACTAATTCCTAACATTTAAATTCCTGTCATTTAAATTCTAGTATACTAATTCCTAACATTTAAATTCCTGTCATTTAAATTCTGTAATCTAATTACTAACATTTAAATTTTGTCATTTAAATTCAGTTCTTTAAATTACTGTCATTTAAATTCCTGCAATTTAATTTTGTACTTTTTCTTTATTTATTTTCGTTTTATTTACTCTTAAAAAATATAGTTCTTTGTTTCATTAATTGCTTCTTTCTAATTTTGTTATTCAATTGTCTTTAGTTTATCTTAACCTTTTTAATTTTTGCTTCTGTTTTCTTTAGTTATTCTCCATTTTTCAAACTACATTTTATTTCTAATATGCGTCGAACTCGATCTGCAGGTAATCTGAAATACGCCCAAGTTAGATATGGTGTTTAAGTGATAAACTAAGATATCAGAAGGCTAAATAATGCCTTAGAAACATTAAGAAACCATTTTAATCAAAGAAAACATAAGGAAACACCAAAAGAGCAGTTTAAGCAAAAACGTGCTCTAAGCTTGGAGAGACTTGGGTGAGCACCCAAATATCATTCTTAGACCTTAGTAATATCCTAATGGTCATTTTAATCCAATTACCAAAGAAAACCAAGCTTGAAAACAAGTTAAAACACAAAATGTGCTTTAAGGAGTCTTAAAGCACATTTTTGAAAAATTGTCTTGTAAATAGGTTTTGAGTGGCTAAATGTCCATCATTACTCTTTAATTAACATGTGTACTAATTAGTATCACATTAGGAAGTCTAAATCAATGGGAAATCAAAAATTTCACAATTATGTGCCTTGTTTAGTGAATAGTAACCAAATAATGCTAGTTTAAGACATTAGTCAAAGTAATTCAATTAAATGGTCAACAAAGACCACAATACACCTTATTTGACCAAGGGGGCCGGTTTTTAAGTGTGAATCACCACACTTATCTAGCTAAGTAATGAATAAAGCAAAAGTAAGTAAATTCACTATTCACCTTTAACATAAATATCTTACCTTTACTTACCTCTCTCCTCACCTCTTCATTCTTTCTTGTTCCCACCGTTTTTGAGCTGCTCTCTCTCTTCTTCTCCAACGTGAAGAACAACCTCCATGCTAGCTTCACCTTCCTTTGATTACTACATACTCATTTTAGCTCCAAAACCAAAACAAAACACATATTCTTCTTAGTTAGCTCAAGCTCCTTCTTTCTATCTTTTCAAAACTTCAAGAGCCTCATTTTGGAGCCAAGGAAAATCGCCATTAGAGGAGGAAATCCAAGTTTGGAGAGTTCATTGGCTTCTCCATTCTCTTAAGGTAAGGAATATGTAAGAAAATCTAGGTTTCCATCATTTTCTTCCCTTGTCCGAAAATTTGTACTCATGGGACTCCATGTTTATGCTTTGTTCTAGCTTGTTTTCTACTCTTCAAAGGATAAAGGAGGTCCTTCTTGCTTCATATCCAAGCTTGTCTTGAGAAACCAAGGTAAAACAATCAATTTAATACCTTAAAACATTTTAACCTAGGTTTTTATTCCTTAAGGTTAGTGTGTTGTTTAGTACTCATTGGAGTCATTGAATATTGGTTAGAACATTGGCAAGGAAAATTTGATTGGTGACCGAGATTGTTCAAGAAAAACCTAAGGAGAAAACTGGTGGAGCTTGGAAAAAGAACAAGGTAAATGTCTTACCTTAAGGTGTTTAATGCATTATGGGATGGGATTTAGGTATATGATGAGTGTAGCTTAAGGTTTACATTAGAAAAGGGCTATATATAACCTAGGAGAAACAATGACTATGTTTGAGAACTTGTGACTAAGGAGCCAATGAGAAAAGAGATAGTTAAACAATGTTGAGATGAATTACAAGAAGCATTTTATTTCAATGGGAGCCTTGTTGTGTGTATTCGCAGGTTAAAGGCAATATATGTGGAAATTCAGTGGTTAAGATTATTGTCATTTAAGGGCCCAAGTGCCAAGCATTTTAAGTTTATACACTATATGATGATGTGGTGTAGTTTTGGTGTAAATTGTGTGTTAAGGTGTTGTGATGAGAATTTGAGTGATCTTGGTTGTTTGATGGTGAAAAACCAAGTGTTTGGGTGTAACAAATACTAGAGAACCCATGGCAAAATTTAGTGGAGAACCTAAGTGTTTAAGATGTTCTAAGGGAATTTCATGACTAAGGTAGTACTAGGAACTTTAGGGGTTGTTTTGATGAAAAAGAGTAAGTTCAAGATGTTCTTGTGAGTTAGAATGACTTAGGCATTATCATGGGGGATTTAGGAATCAAATGAATGAGCTTGTGTATTTAGGACTTAGGTAAATATGGGTAAACTAGTAGAAAGGAGATAATGTGTTGGAAGAAGGAGGCATAAAGTTGTGTAGGAACTTTAAGTAGTTGCATAAAGGAATTTTAGGTGGAGAAAGATGCTTGGGAGATGATGTTATAGTGGTGAGGAAGCATTTTGGCATAGTGGTTATAATAGGTGTGAACCACCACTTAGAAACCTAAAGAGAAACATTACAAGTGTTGACATTATTGCAAGGAAATAAATAATGACTAAGATGAATATTGATGAGTAATTTAAGGAGTTTAGTGGAGGGCTTAAGGTGTGTTTTAAATGCCCAAACAAGGCTAGACCATGCTAGAAATGAGATAAGTGTTTAAGGAATTAGAAGATGGGTATTATGGCCTGTCCGAACTTCTGTCCGAATTAGGAAGCTCAGACATGCCCAGTTGCAATTTAACCTTCTGAGTCTCGGCCAGTGTCCGGACTTCAGTCCGACCTTAGAAGTTCGGACACTTGAAATTTTTCCTTTGGAATTTTCCTCGACCTATGTCCGAACTTAGGGAAGCTCGGACACATGTTCAGACACTTGAAATTTTCCTTTGAATTTTCCTCGACCTATGTCCGAACTTAGGGAAGCTCGGACACATGTTCGGACACACGTCTGGTTGCACCCTTTTTGAGTCTCGACTTATGTCCGAACTTGGGAAGCTCGGACACAAGTTCGGATGCGGTGCTGTTTTGGCCAAAAACTTTGTTTAAGGTTAGGAAATGGTGGGGATGATTAGGTATTGATGTTATAAGGCTATTAAGGACATGTTTGGTGGGTGTAATGGTCATTAAGTGGGTGAGTAAGTGTAATAGATAATGAGGAAATGATGCACCTAGGAGTTAAGTTAAAAAAAAACATAAGGCTTAGTGAAAAACAATGAGTAAAAGTTGATGTCTAGGGAGGCTAAGTAATTGTATTGAGTTGAATTGAATAATAACCTAAAATGAATGAATGTTTTAGGATTGGTGAATTGGGACTTGGAAGGAGATAAACCAAACAATCGTCGACGGTGAACGGTACAGTCTTTCTTGTGACCTGCTTGCTAACGAGGTGTCCCTCGGCTTGTGTGCTATCTGTTTATTTGCTATGACTAAGACAAGATAAAGCATGCAACCGGATATTAATGTTCTCGTTGTGTTTGTGTTTTTCTTACACTAACCCACGAGGCTTAAGGATAGCTACTAACGAAGCTTGATGCTTATTAAGTTAAGGAGAGGATTTGTACATTGGTGATTGTTAGTTAATACCCGTTATGGTTTAACTAACACTTGGTAATTAAGACTTTCACTAACCATAACTTGGGGTGGGAGTGAGGAATCCGGAATGGTGCCGGCACATGTGTATTGGGGGAGGTCGGTGTCTGAATCAGATCCGACTTCCAAATAAGGCTTGTCATTAGACTCGTCGCCTAGGGTCAACAAACCGACCCGACCACCCGGACTACTGTTTGAGGTGGGAGGCACATTAAGGATGGTGTGGGGGGATCAAGCCTACATCCCCAACAAATTAAGAAAGGTAGCTTATTGCCGGATAGTGCACTGCTACCGGCTAGGGTTAACCAAGCCCTACAAAAATAAGCAACCAATTAAGGGCTAACCAATCTAATAGTGGAACGGTTGGCAATTATAAGGTTAAGTAGATTGTGGATTTAAGGGGTTATCTAACTCACTTATTAAGGGAACGCTTGTGTCGTTCATTTGCATTTGAGCTATTTATGTTCATTGTGATTGGTTGTTTTATTGCATTTCATATTATGTTGTTATGCTAATCAACTTCCATGCTATCGACAACTAGTCGTCGTAGCCCCGTTAGCTTGGGGGCCATGAGAGGGTCGTACCAGCATTCGTGCTGACCCCCTTTGGGGCTGTTTTTACACTTGCAGGTAAGCGGCCGATGAAGTCACACCACGAGAGTAGGAGCGGGTAGCCCTAGGTGGGACTTTATTTGAGTACGGGTAGCGCCTGTGCACCCGTCTGTTAGTAGTTGAACATGAGATATATTATGTGGTTTGAGGATACTTAAAACTCGGATGGTGTATGTATTTTGGATGTATGGTTGTAAATATTTAAATAACGGTATTTCTTGTTGGTTAGACCGTAGCAAGGTCCTGGTGATAGTTTACTCCCGCTGCGACGTTAAGTATTATTTGTTAAGTTGCGATAACCACGATTGGCTTAGGAGGATGGGTGTTACAAAAGTGGTATCAGAGCGTAGTTATGCTCTGATCAAGAAATACCGGACATAAGAAACCACCGAGTTAGGATATTAAGAAATAAGTGATGGGTTAAGGGTGTGAGCTGTTAGTGTGAGCAGAGTCAGATGACCACTAATAAGTGTGGATCGTCTTTACCGTCCATGGACGTTATAAATTCGTTAACCGAAACATGGTGGATACGAATCTAATGTGAGTTGTGATTGTTCAGATGTCAGGAAGGAGAGGCCGAGGCCGTCCCAGAGGCGACGAAACTGAGATACCGGAGGGGCAGACGATCGCAGAGATCGTAGCTGCCGCATTAGGGCACATGGGCTATCAGCCTGGTGTGGGTGCACCACCTCCACCGCCACAACCCCGGGAACCGAATTGGGTGAAGAGCCTTGCAGACCTTCGACCCGCACACTTTAAGGGGGAGTCCATCCCGCCAAGCTCGAGGTGTACATCTCCGAGTTGGAGACCGCCTTTGAGACCCTTGACGTCCCTGCTGGGATCAAGGTGTGTCTAGCTGCGTTCTACCTGAAGGGGGCAGCAGGCGATTGGCGGAAGCTGGTGAGGGCCGAGCATGTGGCCAATCCAGAGTTCGGCTGGGTGCAGTACACCACCTTGCTACGAGAAAAGTACTATCCCGCCCATGTCCAGACGAAGAAGCGCTTGCAGTTGGATGCGCTTAAGCAGACCGACAAGATGACAGTGGACGAGTATTACTCAGAGTTCACCGCCTTGCTCCGTCTTCTGCCAGGTCTTGGATATTCATACAAGATCCTGGTGACCGCTTCTATGGCGGGCTTAGCCATCGATTCCGCTACGACATGGGGCCGACGAGTTATACTACCTTGCAGGTAATAAGAATGAGTAAGATATAATTAAGTGAATAAGATTTAGTTTGTGAGAAATAAGAGGAACTAATACCTTGGGAAGTAGGAGTGCTATCATGCCGCTGCTAAGGTTGAGATAACCGTCCAGCTGAGGGACGAGGACAATGCCAAGAGAAAGAATGTTGGGAAGAGTACAGAACACCAAGGGCAAGGAGGGTACAAGAAACAGAAGTACCAGCCTCAAGCCCAAAGAACCCGAACCAAAAGGGAATGGAGGAAAAGGAGAAGGCTACTGATGAGCCACTTAAATTGACTTATGCTTATGCTGCTAAGCCCCTGCGCTCCAGGGCGCCAAAGAGTAAGAAAATATATCATGAGTAAATAAGAATGGTTAACAACATTGAGACACAATCACTGATGCGATACGTGATCAGGTACTGAGGCTGGAAAGGAAACCGGAGGTGGCTACCAGCGACACTACTATTGCCAGAGGTGCAAGGGGGACCACCCGGAGTTGACTGCAGGGGGAATAAGGTGGAGTGTAATTTTTGCGGAGTACTCGGGCACCGGGCATATGAGTGCTACGGGAACCCGGAGAGTAAGAACTACAGACCCAGTTTTAAGATTAGGACTAAGACCGATCAGGGAGCTGGTTCTGACGGTCAGAAGGGGGTGCAGCAATCGGCGAGCAAGAACCCACGAGTGACCCAGAAGTCGGGGCCCACACTACACTTGGTGGACCGGGACGATGAGCCTGAGCCCTCATCGAGGCCAGGTACCGCTATAACCATTTAGTAATAAAATTACCTGCTTACCGCATTATCATGCATGCTTAGTGAATAAATAAGATAAGTTAGAATATAAGTAGATATAACCTATACCACCACCTTAGGAAGCTTCAATCTGCTATCCAATGCCTCCTACACCGAACCCGGAGTACACCGACATCGAAACTATAGACTTTCCAACCAAACAATGTCAGGTTATCCGCCCAGGTATGATTGTATTAAGGGGATACCTGACACCCGAAGCTGAAATAGCCATCATCAGGAGATGCAATCAACTAGGAATGGGAACGGGAGGTTTTTATACACCGGAGTACCCAGGGGGAGCAAGGATGAAATTAAAGATGATGAGCTTAGGCAAGGATTGGAATCCGTATGCCAAGACCTACCAAGCCATGAGGATACAAGATGGAGTCTCACCACCGGGAATACCCGAAGAGTTCCATCCGGTTATTACACAAGTCATGGAAGTCGCTCAGCAGTTGGAAGCTGAACCGATTCCAGACATACAAGCAGACATTTGCATTGTGAACTTCTACGAGAAAGATGGGCGACTTGGACTACACCAGGATAAGGTCGAGACAACGGAGTCTCTCGAAAGAGGGATACCCGTAGTGTCTTGGTCCATTGGTGATGATGCAGAGTTTTTATACGGCGAGCAGAAGCGTGCGGACCGTGCAAATAAGTTGGTACTTAAGCCTGGAGATGTATTAGTTATGGGAGGAGAGTCAAGGATGTTATACCATGGGATTAAGAGAATCAAGCTGAATACTGCACCGCCAGCAGTGATTAATGCGATGCATATGAGACCAGGAGATTAAACCTAACCTTTAGACAATATTAGTCATGTAATGCTTTAGTGTAGGATAAGGAATGAGATGTAAGATTTAAGGACATGTTGTAAACAGATGGTTATGAATAAAATAACAGTGTTGTTCATATAAATTGTTACGACTCTTGTTATACCATCAATACTCATGAAGCTTGTGAATACAATTAGGTTATGGATTCGGTACGGAAGGTGCGCTAAGCATACTTACAGAGGCACAGGCCGACGCCAGCGGTACTATCCTCACCGGCACCTTTCCGATTAATGGGATTGAGGCATCAGTTCTCTTCGACTCAGGGCCTCGCATACCTTTGTCTCATCTTCTTTTGCGAGAAGGTTGGGGCTAGACTGATGAGCTACCCGACTTCACGGTTACGCTCCCGTCTAAGGAGAAGGTTCGTTGCACTCGCTACTACCGAAGAGCCATTGTCAGTATTAAGGGGGAAACTTTCCAGTCAGTTTCATTGAGTTCAGGGAGTTGGGATTTGATGTTATCTTCGGGATGAACTGGTTGGAGCGGCACAAGGGCCGTATCCTCTGCACCGAGCATTGATTGCTGCTCAGGAGCCCTTCTGAGGTAACGATATCATACCGCCAGAGGCCCAGAGAGCCTTCGACTAAGATCATCACCGCCATGGCAATGTATAAGGAGTTGAGGAGAAAGGAAGAAGTGTACCTCTGCTATGTACAAGACATAGAGAGAGACCCCGAGTTCGACCCCGACTTACCGGTAGTGTCGGAGTTCCCCGATCTCTTTCCACGGGAACTGCCCGGCATGCCACCCACTCGGGAGGTAGAGTTCACCATCGAGCTGCTACCTGGTACCGGACCGATAGCCAAGGCACCATACCGCATGGCTCCGGCAGAAATGATTGAGTTAAAGGAACAACTAAAGGACTTGTTAGACAAAGGGTTCATAAGACCCAGTGTATCACCATGGGGAGCGCCAGTTCTCTTCGTGAAGAAGAAGGATGGTAGTCTCCGCCTCTGCATCGACTACAGAGAGTTGAATGCAGTGGCAGTGAAGAATAAGTACCCACTACCCCGCATTGACGATCTGTTCGATCAGTTGAAGGGAGCATCTGTGTTTTCCAAGATTGATCTCAGATCGGGGTATCATCAGATAGCCATTAAGGAAGGAGATATTGAGAAAACGACATTCCGGACACGATACAGCCACTATGAGTTTACAGTGATGCCGTTCGGTTTGTCGAACGCACCGGCGAAGTTTATGGATCAGATGAACCGCTTGTTCCGGGAACAGCTGGACAAGTCGGTTGTGGTGTTTATTGACGATATATTGATATATTCGAAATCTAAGGTTGAACATGAGGAACACTTGAGGAGAGTATTGGAGTTATTGAGGGAGAACCAGCTATATGCTAAGTTCTCCAAATGTGAGTTTTGGCTTCACCAGGTCTCTTTCCTAGGTCATGTCATCTCGGATGCTGGGATCTCGGTGGATCCAGCGAAGATTGATGCCGTATGTACTTGGCCAAGGCCGAAGACTGTTACCGACATCCGGAGCTTTCTCGGTCTGGCAGGTTACTACAGGAGGTTTGTTAGGATTTCAGCAAGGTCGCGAAACCGATGACCAGTCTCATGAAGAAAGATGCACCGTTCTTATGGACGGCTGACTGTGAAAGATCGTTTCAGAGTTTGAAAGACTCACTGACCACTGCACCGGTTCTGACCATTCCAGACGGTGTGGAGGGCTTTGAGGTTTACTATGATGCATCCGGCAGAGGGCTGGGTTGCGTGCACATGTAACATGGAAAGGTGGTGGCATATGCCTCACGCCAGTTGAAGAAACATGAGGAGAACTACCCCACACATGATTTGGAGCTGGGAGTTGTAGTCTTCGCTTGAAGATATGGTGCCACTACTTATACGGGGTTAGTGTGACGATCTACACCGATCATAAAAGCTTAAGATACATATTTACTCAGAAGGAGTTGAATCTCAGACAGAGGAGATGGTTGGAATTCTTGAAAGACTATGACATTGACCTCCAATACAAAGAGGGAAAGGCCAATGTTGTAGCAGACGCCCTGAGCCGTCGAGCACACTCACTCCATTCGCTAGTTTCTTTCTCCAGCTTGGTTGATGAGGTGCGAGAGGCTCAGAGGACAGATGAGTACATGAGGAGGTCAGACAGAAGCTGACAGATGGTACCTTTGAGAGTCAGAAATATGACTTCAGACTTCACGACGATGATCTGATCAGACTTAAGGGCCGGTTATGCATACCACGGGGCAACACGGATCTGAAAGACCGTATACTTAGGGAATCACACTGTTCTTCTCGTTTCCATCCATCCGGGAGCCTCTAAGATGTATAAAGACATGAAGAGATACTTCTGGTGGTCGGGGATGAAGACAGATGTTACCGAGTTCGTCTTGAGGTGTCTCACATGCCAGAAGGTGAAATTCGAGCACCGACGACCGGGCGGAATGGTACAGTCGATGCCAGTTCCGGAATGGAAGTTCCATGATATCTCCATGGACTTTGTAGTTGGGCTCCCACCTGCTAGGGGAGGTCTCAACATGATATGGGTGGTGGTGGATCGCCTTACCAAGGTAGCCCGATTCATACCGATGAAGGATACTTGGAAGGTGACCAAATTGGCTGAGCTGTTTGAGAAGGAATTATGAGGCATCACGGGATACCGAGGACCATAGTGTCAGATAGAGATACCAGATTCCTTTCGAGGTACTGGAGAGCTACCAGAGAAGCGTTGGGTACAGAACTGAAGCTGAGTACCGCGTTCCATCCTCAGACAGATGGTCAGACTGAGCGTACGATTCAGACACTCGAGGACATGCTGAGGGCATATGCCTTAGACTTCCAGGGCAGTTGGATTGACAAATTACATCTGATCGAGTTTTCATACAACAACAGCTATCACGCTTCGATCAAGATGACACCTTTTCAAGCGTTGTACGGTAGACCATGTCGTACACCGCTCTACTGGGATGAGTCGAGTGAGACGGTCATTATAGGACCAGAGTACTTAGAGCAAGTTAAGGCTGAGGTTCAACAAATCAGGGAGAACATGAAAGCTGCTCAAGATAGGAAGAAGTCGTATGCTGATGTTCGACGACGAGACCTGGAGTTCGCAGTGGGCAACCGGGTATTTCTGCGAGTTTCACCGATGAAGGGTGTATTCAGATTTGGGCAGAAGGGAAAATTAAGCCCGAAGTTTGTTGGTCCTTATGAGATTACGGAGCGGGTGGGCCCGGTTGCTTACAGGTTGAATTTACCTGCTGAACTGGTAAAGTGCATGATGTTTTTTATGTTTCACATCTAAAGTGAAATACCCCAAACCTTGATATGTTGTTAAACATTTAAACTATGGTATTTAAAGGCTAAAAAGTTCCTTAGAAACATCAGTGGGAAATTTAAACCATAGTAAAATGCAATAAAGCACTAAGATACAGTTTGAGCAAAAACATGCTCTAAGCTAGGAGTGAACTTGGTTAGGACCCAAAGAGCTACCAAGACTTAATAATATTCAATTATGATTTACTAAGGCTAATTAAGTCCTTAGGATTTTGGTAGACAATTAAACCAAACAAAACACAAGAATATACCTTAAAGTCAATAAGATCAAAAATGTGCTCTAAGCTTGGGATAAATTTGTATAAGACCTAATGGTCATACTTATACCTTATAAATATGTTAATGAACATATTAAATCAATTACCAAAGAAAACCAAGCTTGAAAACAAGTTAAAACACAAAATGTGCTTTAAGGAGTCTTAAAGCACATTTTTGAAAAATTGTCTTGTAAATGAGTTTTGAATGGCTAAATGTCCATCATTACTCTTTAATTAACATGTGTACTATATAGTATCACATTTGGAAGTCTATATCAATGAGAAATCAAAAATTTCACATCTAAGTGCCTTGTTTTAGTGTATAGTAACTAAAATAAGCTAGTTTGTAACATATGCTTGTATAAGTAATTAAATGAGTCAACAAAGACTAAAATACCCTAAGAACAATAAAGGGGGCCGGTTTTTAGTGTGGTGACTCACCACTCTTGTTAGTTGTTAAGTAAATAAAGATGACTCTTAAGTTACTATTTACTTTATTATGTAAATATCTTATAAAAAGCAAACTTATCTCATTTCTCCCTTCCTCCTTCATTTCCCACCATCTCCAACACTTTTACGAACTCCATCTTCTTGCTCTCTCACGGTTTTGCTACATAACCAACACCAACATCAACTTCCATGTCATTATTTCCTAGCTCACCTTGCCAAATCAAAAACAAACACCACCATTCTCTTTGTCTCATCAAGCTCTTCATTCCTATCCTCTAAAATCTCAAGAGCTCCATTTCGTGCCAAGAGGAATCACCATGGGAGGAGCTTGAGCTCATCTTTTCACATATTGTTGTTCTCCTTCGCTTCTAGGTAAGGAAACTCAAAGAAAAATGACATTTCCTTCATGTTTGTGTGATGTCCAAAAAATCACCATTGATGGTGTCCTTACCTTGCTTTGTTCTAGCTACATTCCAATCATTCAAGGGCTTGGTGGAGTCCTCTCTTGATACTTATTCAAGTTCTCTTCTATTCCAAGGTAAAACAATTGCCTTAATGTGTTAAGACAATATATGTGCCTAGGGTTTACAATGAGATGAAGCATAATGCTTGAATACTCATTCTATTATTTGTACATTGTTTAGAAGTTGACAAACAACCAAACATCCTTACCGGTTTTACAAGGAACAAGAAAGATTTGTGAGGAAAAAGAGGTAAACAACTATCTCAATGTAGTTTAAATGCCTTAGGAAAATGAGCTTGATTTGCTTAATAAAATACCTAAGGAGCCAAAGGTGAATGACCTAGTAAAATGCTCTCAAGGAAACTATTAAAGGGCATATGTGTTGTTGTATGTAATTGCAGGTCAAAGGCATTATCTATGTGGGAAATTCAGTGTTTAAGGTTTATGCATTTAAGGGCCTAAGAGCCATGTTATTTAAGGGCCTAAGTGCCAAGCAAGCAATTTAATTTATGCACTATATTGTGATGTAGTGTAGTTTAAGGATTTTAGATGTGTGTAAAGAACATTCTTGTGAAGATGAGTGTCTTGGATGGTTAAAGGAGGAAACAATATGTTTGTGTGTAGGAATGTGCATAAAATGATTAAGTGTTTTTGGTTGTAAAAGGGTGAAACCTAAGTGTTTGTGTGTGAGAATAGTCTTGATGGATTTTAGGTGTTCTTGAATGTCTAATGGTGAAAGCTATGTTTTGGTATGACATTGTGCTAAGAGAACCTATGACAAAATTTAGATGATGTATAAGAAGTTCTAAGTGTTTAAAAAGAGTTTTGGTGAGTTTGGAAGTGTTGAGAATGGTACAGTTTTTTGACTAGGGAAGAAATCATGTATTAAGGTGTTTAGAGTGCTACAAGGATTTAGAACATTGTCTTGGAAATTCTAGAAATCAAAGGAGTTGTTCTAGGACATAGGCAAACTTTGGAAAACAAGGAGAAGGAATAAACTTGTAAAAGTACTACAAGGATGACATAAGGAATTTAGTTGTAAGAAAAGATGCTTAAGAGTGGATGTTCAAATGGGAAGAAATATTATGGTATAATGGTTACAATAGGCATGAAACACCATTTAGAAACCTAAGGAGGAAATACTATAAGTGTTAGAGATTTTGGTGGAAATTGGTTAAGTGTTTAAAGGCTTGGAAAATGAGTGTTTGGCTTGTCCGAACATCCGTCCGGACATGGACGTTCGGACAGGCCCTGTTGCGTAAAATCATCAGAGTCTCACGAACTGTGTCCGAACTTTGGAAGTCCGGACACAGGTTCGGACAAATGAGATTCTACTTTGAAATTTCCCTCGACCCATGTCCGAACTTCCGAAGTCCGGACACGTGTTCGGACATGCGTCTGTTTCCAGTTTTAAGTCACGGCTTGCGTCCGAACTTGGGAAGTCTGGACACAAGTTCGGACATGCCACTGTTTTGGCCAAAAATGTTGTTTAAGGTTAGGAAAAGTTGTCTAAAAATGGTGATTAGTTAGGAATGATGTTATAAGATTGTTAAGGACATGTTAAGTGAGTTATAATGACAATTTAGTGGGGGAAAAGTTGTATTAAAATGCAAAAGTGAAACAAGTTAAAATGTGAAGTTATGTAACTAAGTTAACGGGGAAAAGTTATAAGCATTAGACTTTAAACAATCATGCTACCCCGATGTTAATAAAGTACATGTAATGTCGTTTGTTCGAGAATTGCTCGAGGAACATAAGTGGACATGATAAAGTGGACTCCGGTGACAGGTATGGTTTTCTTGCAACCTGTGTCCTACCGGATTACACCGGCTTGTATGCCAATGTTTTCTGTATGTTTCCACGTTATAGATAAATCATGAAACGTGTTTACAGTCGTTATTGTTGTTGGGTGTTTACGTGCCGATACCGGTAACCTCTAATGCGCATGAAGGGCTAGTTAACCACTATTAGGTAAACGCAAGAGAACGGTATCCGGTAATAACGTTTCCGACCTAAGGAACGTTCTAACCACGGCTATGCGTGAGTTAGTCATGTGATGTTTGTGTGTGATGTTTGAGTGTGAATGTATGACTCTCTCTTCCCTTGTGTGTGTCTAACAAGACTTAACCCAATGTTTGTGATTATTTATTAAGTTCAATGTTGAACTTATAACAAGTGCTAACGGGGGAGGTAAGGAGTCCGGTCTGTTCCGGCCACGCGTGTCAGTATGGGGGTCGTTGTCATATCAGGTTCGATCCTCTCTGTATGTTATGGTTGTTTTCCAATTTGGTTTCCAACCATCCCTTTAGCTTAACCAAGGCTATTTTACTGACTCACGTCGGGCCACAGGGGCATACTATGTTTATGTTGTTCGGTGTGCTTGGATCACTATATCCGAGGCACCTTGTGTTAAGTTATCCGTTCATTTAACGAGACGGTAACGAGTTATGTAACGAGCTTATCATGAGACTAGCAACATTCTCTAGGCTACAAGTGAACTGACTATGTTTGGATCGGTTCATAAAGGGAACCGTTCCCGTTATGTTATGTTTTATTGTGGTGCTGCAATTCTTATTGCGATATGATGTGATATGTTGTTAAGATGTGGAGTATGTGGACCATGGATATGAATTCCAGTTATTGTGAGAGGCGTTTAAGGATAACCCGATTAATGGGTAGTTGCCGTCTATTAAGGAAGTAGCTCCATTGGAGGAGAAACACTCTAGGGGTAATGAATACCATAAGTGACTTATCAAGTAGGGATGTGTTATCTATTTGTTGAGCCCATTGAGGCAGAATGTTATGTGTTTAAGTTTACATGCATGATTCAAATAAAATCAATCGCATGATAAGACGACAATTAGTTGTGCGTGGCCCAGTAGCATGCGGGCTGCGGGATTACCATACCAGCAAAGGTGCTGCTCCCCTTGGGGGCCACCCTTTCTCTTCTTTTCCTATTTCAGGTACAAAGAGCTGGAAGCCATTCGAGAGTAGGACGGGGTAGTCGTTGTACATAGGTAATCATTTAAGTTGTATATATGCAATAGGTGTAGTAAGACCGAAATTGTTATCGGCATCAGTTTGTAAATACTCGGTACAGTTGGAAGGTATGTGTATGTTTTGTTGTTAAGGAAAGGGATAATAATGTGTAGTCGCTCGGGAATCTAGTCCATCAGACCGGTACAATGTTTATGTAATAGCCTTGTTAGCCACGTGGGTGGTTAATGGCGTGTAACACCAACGAGTTAAGTAATGTGAAGTAGTATATTTTCCGCTGCAGAATGTTGTTATGTGTTTGTTGTTGGATGGGGTGTTACATAAAGAAATACATGCACCACCCCTCCCATGTGTTAGAACCTGAGAGGTTGACATTAGAACCGAATATGAGATCAGTGGAGCTTCCTCAGAGAATCTTGGATAGTAAGACTAGGGACACACGCCATAAGTCAGTGCGACTGGTGAAGGTTCTCTAGTCTAACCAGGATGTCGAAGAGGCCACGTGGGAATTAGAGGATAAGATGAGGGCGAAGTACCCTTCTTTGTTTACTGACTAGATCGTCTGTATAGGGTATGGGGCGTACCCCTTTTTAAGGGGGGTATAGCTTCCTCGCTTTTGAGTTAGGAAACGAGCATGTTTGTCGTTTGTTCAGTTGTGTAAGATGTGATTTTGTGTAAGTTGCTACACTTTGGTGATAAGTTTGAGTTATGTGTAATACTTATGTATTGTAGTTGTAATTGACCTTCGAGTCTTGAGATGTGTGAATGAGAAATAAGATGTGGTGTTAGATTAAGAGAATTGAGTACCGTGAATGGTTAAGCATATATGTGAACTTTGGGGACAAAGTTCTTTTAAGGGGGGTAGATTGAAATACCCCAAACTTAGATATGGTGTTTAAGTGATAAACTAAGATATAACAAGGCTAAATAATGCCTTAGAAACATTAAGAAACCATTTTAATCAAAGAAAACATAAGGAAACACCAAAAGAGCAGTTTAAGCAAAAACGTGCTCTAAGCTTGGAGAGACTTGGGTGAGCACCCAAATATCATTCTTAGACCTTATATCCTAATGGTCATTTTAAACCAATTACCAAGAAACCAAGCTTGAAAACAAGTTAAAACACAAAATATGCTTTAAGGAGTCTTAAAGCACATTTTTGAAAAATTGTCTTGTAAATAGGTTTTGAGTGGCTAAATGTCCATCATTACTCTTTAATTAACATGTTTACTAATTAGTATCACATTAGGAAGTCTAAATCAATGGGAAATCAAAAAATTTCACAATTATGTGCCTTGTTTGGTGAATAGTAACCAAATAATGCTAGTTTAAGACATTAGTCAAAGTAAGTAAAAATGGTCAACAAAGACCACAATACACCTTATTTGACCAAGGGGCCGGTTTTTAAGTGTGACTCACCACACTATCTAGCTAAGTAATGAATAAAGCAAAAGTAAGTAAATTCACTATTCACCTTTAACATATATCTTACCTTTACTACCTCTCTCCTCACCTCTTCATTCTCTCTTGTTCCCACCGGTTTTGAGCTGCTACTCTCTTCTTCTCCAACGTGAAGAACAACTTCCATGCTAGCTTCACCTTCCTTTGATTACTACTTACTCATTTTAGCTCCAAAACCAAAACAAAACACATATTCTTCTTAGTTAGCTCAAGCTCCTTCTTTCTATCTTTTAAAAACTTCAAGAGCCTCATTTTGGAGCCAAGGCAAATCGCCATTAGAGGAGGAAATCCAAGTTTGGAGAGTTCATTGGCTTCTCCATTCTCTTAAGGTAAGGAATATGTAAGAAAATCTAGGTTTCCATCATTTTCTTCCCTTGTCCGAAAATTTGTACTCATGAAACTCCATGTTTATGCTTTGTTCTAGCTTGTTTTCTACTCTTCAAAGGATAAAGGAGGTCCTTCTTGCTTCATATCCAAGCTTGTCTTGAGAAACCAAGGTAAAACAATCAATTTAATACCTTAAAACACATATTAACCTAGGTTTTTATTCCTTAAGGTTAATGTGTTGTTTAGTACCCATTGGAGTCATTGAATATTGGTTAGAACATTGGCAAGGAAAATTTGATTGGTGACCGAGATTGTTCAAGAAAAACCTAAGGAGAAAAGTGGTGGAGCTTGGAAAAAGAACAAGGTAAATGTCTTACCTTAAGGTGTTTAATGCATTATGTGATGGGATTTAGGTATATGATGAGTGTAGCTTAAGGTTTACATTAGAAAAGGGCTATATATAACCTAGGAGAAACAATGACTATGTTTGAGAACTTGTGACTAAGGAGCCAATGAGAAAAGAGATAGTTAAACAATGTTGAGATGAATTACAAGAAGCATTTATTTCAATGGGAGCCTTGTTGTGTGTATTCGCAGGTTAAAGGCAATTATATGTGGAAATTCAGTGGTTAAGATTATTGTCATTTAAGGGCCTAAGTGCCAAGCATTTTAAGTTTATACACTATATGATGTGGTGTAGTTTTGGTGTAAATTGTGTGTTAAGGTGTTGTGGAGAATTTGAGTGATCTTGGTTGTTTGATGGTGAAAAACCAAGTGTTTGGGTGTAACAATATACTAGAGAACCCATGGCAAAATTTAGTGGAGAACCTAAGTGTTTAAGATGTTCTAAGGGAATTTCATGACTAAGGTACTAAGGAACTTTAGGGGTTGTTTGATGAAAAAGAGTAAGTTCAAGGTGTTCTTGAGTTAGAATGACTTAGGCATTATCATGGGGGATTTAGGAATCAAATGAATGAGCTTGTCTATTTAGGACTTAGGTAAATATGGGTAAACTAGTAGAAAGGAGATAATGTGTGGAAGAAGGAGGCATAAGTGTTGTGGAACTTTAAGTAGTTGCATAAAGGAATTTTAGGTGGAGAAAGATGCTTGGGAGATGATGTTATAGTGGTGAGGAAGCATTTTGGCATAGTGGTTATAATAGGTGTGAACCACCACTTAGAAACCTAAAGAGAAACATTACAAGTGTTGACATATTGCAAGGAAATAAATAATGACTAAGATGGATATGATGAGTAATTTAAGGAGTTTAGTGAGGGCTTAAGGGTGTCTTAAATGCCCAAACAAGGTTAGACCATGCTAGGAAATGAGATAAGTGTTTAAGGATTTAGAAGATGGGTATATGGCCTGTCCGAACTTCCGTCCGAATTTGGAAGGCTCTCGGCATCCCAGTTGCAATTTAACCTTCTGAGTCTCGGCCAGTATCCGGACTTCAGTCCGACCTTAGAAGTTCGGACACTTGAAATTTTTCCTTTGGAATTTCCCTCGACCTATGTCCGAACTTAGGGAAGCTCGGACACATGTTCAGACACTTGAAATTTTTCCTTTGAATTTTCTCGACCTATGTCCGAACTTAGGGAAGCTCGGACACATGTTCGGACACACGTCTGGTTGCACCCTTTTTGAGTCTCGACCTATGTCCGAACTTGGGAAGCTCGGACACAAGTTCGGACGCGTGCTGTTTTGCCAAAAACTTTGTTTAAGGTTTAGGAAATGATGGGGATGATTAGATATTGATGTTATAAGGCTATTAAGGACATGTTTGGTGGGTGTAATGGTCATTAAGTGGTGAGTAAGTGTAAAGATAATGAGGAAATGTGCACCTAGGAGTTAAGTTAAAAAAAAACCATAAGGCTTAGTGAAAAACAATGAGTAAAAGTTGATGTCTAGGGAGGCTAAGTATTGTATTGAGTTGAATGAATAAACCTAAAACTGAATGAATGTTTTAGGATTGGTGAAGTGGACTTGGAAGGAGTAAACCAAACAATCGTCGACGGTGAACGGTACAGTCTTTGTGACCTGCTTGCTAACGAGGTGTCCCTTGGCTTGTGTGCTATCTGTTTATTTGCTATGAACTAAGACAAGATAAGCATGCAACCGGATATTAAGGTCTCGTTGTGTTTGTGTTTTCTTTACACTAACCCACGAGGCTTAAGGATGAGCTACTAACGAAGCTTGATGCATTAGTTAAGGAGAGGATTTGTACATTGGTGATTGTTAGAATAACTGTCAAGGTTTAACTAACACTTGGTAATTAAGACTTGCACTAACCATAACTTGGGGTGGGAGTGAGGAATCCGGAATGGTACCGACACATGTGTATTGGGGGAGGTCGGTGTCTGAATCAGATCCGACTTCCAAATAAGGCTTGTCATTAGACTCGTCACCTAGGGTCAACAAACCGACCCGACCACCCGGACTACTGTTTGAGGTGGGAGGCACATTAAGGATGGCGTGGGGGGATCAAGCCTACATCCCCAACAAATTAAGAAAGGTAGCTTATTGCCGGATAGTGCACTGCTACCGGCTAGGGTTAACCAAGCCCTACAAAAATAAGCAACCAAATAAGGGCTAACCAATCTAATAGTGGAACGGTTGGCAATTATAAGGTTAAAGAGATTGTGGATTTAAGGGGTTAAGATCTAACTCACATATTAAGGGAACACTTGTGTCGTTCATTTGCATTTGAGCTATTTATGTTCATTGTGATTGGTTGTTTTATTGCATTTCATATTATGTTGTTATGCTAATCAACTTCCATGCTATCGACAACTAGTCGTCGTAGCCCCGTTAGCTTGGGGGCCATGAGAGGGTCGTACCAGCATTCGTGCTGACCCCCTTTGGGGGCTGTTTTTACACTTGCAGGTAAGCGGCCGATGAAGTCACACCACGAGAGTAGGAGCGAGTAGCCCTAGGTGGGACTTTATTTTGAGTACGGGTAGCGCCTGTGCACCCGTCTGTTAGTAGTTGAACATGAGATATATTATGTGGTTTGAGGATACTTAAAACTCGGATGGTGTATGTATTTTGGATGTATGGTTGTAAATATTTAATAAACGGTATTTCTTGTTGGTTAGACCATAGCAAGGTCCTGGTGATAGTTTACTCCCGCTGCGATGTTAAGTATTATTTGTTAAGTTGCGATAACCACGATTGGCTTAGGACGGGGTGTTACATAATCCTCAAAACGATCTTGAACCTGAGATTGAGAGATTTCTCACCAAAGAAGGCGACAACAACAAATTGAGATGACAAATCGACAAACTCTCTGCGAGTACCAGCAACCGTCGGTCGAAGGGAGGCCCTCTGCTATTGTCCTTCCTCAGTTAACAGGCTGAACTGGATGCCTGACAATTCAAAACAAGTTTCATCACCACACTTACCCTAGGGCCAATACAGCGGGCTGGATTCAGATGATGCTCCACACCATATATCTGCATTTCTTGATTTCTGTAACACTTTTAAAAAAAGGAAATCTAAACGAGCGCATCCGTCTGCAATTGTTCCCCTATTCTTTGAAAGATGGCGCCTCCAGGTGGCTGAGAAGTTTACAACCCAGCAGTATCCACAGCTGGGCTGAATTAGCAAACAAATTTCTGGCGAAATACTATCCCCCGTCCAAACAGAGAAAAAATTGCTGAGATCACCAACTTCTATCAAGAACCAGGCGAGTCTCTTTATGATTCGTGGGATAGATTCAAAGAATTACAGATATTATGCCCACACACGGTATGAGTAGCCAGGAACTTTGTTATCATTCTTTAGAGGTTTAAATGATTCTAACAAATTTTGCTAAGTTCCTCGTCTGGAGGAAATTTTATGAAATTGACCGGAGAAGAGCAGTTGAACTACTGGACCAGATGACCGCCAGCACCAGACAATGGTGTAAAAACAAGGGAAGAGGTGAAGTAAGAAAGAAACCGGTATCTACAGTATTCCCCCGCAGGATCATGTATCTGCTCAACTAGCTGCACTCACAAAAGTTGTGGAGAAACTAACTCTTAGTCAACCACAACAAAAAGTTGTGAAAACGGTGGCCACTTCCCCATATCTGACTCCCTGTTGTGAAAACTGTGGAGGAGCTCATGAAACCCCAGATGCGATGGTTCAGGTTGCAACAGGACCCTTGAGGAGGTAAGTTTGATTAACAACAGACCACCAAATCCTTATCCAAACTCTTACAACCAAAACAGTTGGAGGAGCAATCAACAACCATAGAGGAATTATGATCCACAGACGAGCAACCAAGGATTCAACCAAAACCGACAACCGCAGTACAACCGACAACAAGAGCAGCCACCCAACTCACAAGGAGATATGGGCGAACTGAAAAGCATGATGAACCAGCTTCTTAAACAAGGTCAGGCGAAAATTCAAAATTTGCTGAGATAGAAGCCAAAGTTGCTGATCAGGCTACCATAACCACAAATTTAGAGAGACAGATAGGTCAGATTTCCCAACAACTGGCTCAAAGACCAACAGGGTCACTCCCGAGCCAGACTGATCCAAATCCCAGGGAGCATGCAAAATCAATAACCCTGAGAAGCGGGAAAGAGCTGGTATCCGATGCCCTGAAGTGAGAAGAAATCTGATGAACAAAATCAGACAAAGAAGACGTAACAATTCCCAAGGAGAAGGAGTCTCCTGCATCCCTTTCTATTAAACCGTCACAGGTTTCATATGATATTCCAATTCCATTTCCTGATAGATTAAAGAAAAAGAATTTGGATGACCAATTTGGAAAATTTCTTAACATTTTTAAGAAATTAACTATTAATATTCCTTTTTCTGATGCCTTAACACAAATGCCTATTTATGCAAAATTTATGAAAGATATCTTGTCTAACAGGCGATCTTTACAGGAAAATGACACGGTGAAATTAACCGAAAGAGTGTCTGCAGTACTCTTAAAGAAGCTACCACCGAAGTTGGGAGATCCAGGTCTCCCTATCATTCCTTGCGCGATAGAAGACATAAATTGTGGTAACGGGTTATGCGATTTAGGAGCCAGTATTAACTTAATGCCTTTATCTATCTTTAAGAAATTAGGTATAGGTCAATGCTCTCCTACTCCTGTGCAGCTACAACTAGCTGATCGTTCCATAATCCACCCTAAAGGAAAAGTTGAAGATTTAGTGGTTTCTGTTGGCAAATTTATTTTCCCTGCTGATTTCATTGTTATTGACATTGAGGAAGATAAAGATGTTCCACTAATCCTAGGTAGACCTTTTATGAGAACTGCAAGAACTTTAATTGATGTTGAAGGAGGTAAAATAATTTTAAGACTTCATGATGAACAGGTAGTTTTTGACATGACCCGGAACATGAAGCGTCCTTCTGATACACAAACTGTTTTTCCATAGATACTATTGACTCTTTAGTACAGGAGACGTTCCTCAGCAAAGATGAAGAAAAATTTTGGAAAGATGTCTCATGGCATCTTGTGAAGCTGATGACGAAAATCCTGATATTGCTCTTATGGCTGAAGAGTTAAACAAGCATAAGCCATATTTCCACTCCTACCAACAAAAATTCGAGCCAGTAGAAAGAAACACAGACAGACCAAAACCATCCATCGAAAAAGCACCTACAGTCGAAATGAAACCTCTTCCCCCTCATTTAAAATACGCTTTTCTAAAAGAGCCATCTGATTTACCAGTTATTATCTCATCTAAATTATCAGATGTGCAGGAGAAGCAACTTTTAGGGGTGCTACGCAAACATACGACCGCTATCGGTTGGTCGATAGCGGATATCAAAGGAATAAGCCCATCTCTGTGCTCTCATCGAATTATATGGAAGATGATTTCAGGGCATTAGCACAACCACAGAGGCGTCTCAACCCCGTTCTAAAAGAGGTGGTCAAGAAAGAGGTAATAAAACTACTTGACGCTGGCATTATTATCCAATTTCAGATAGCAAGTGGGTAAGCCCAGTACAGGTGGTTCCAAAAAAGGAGGAATAACTGTAGTTCCTAACGAGAAAGGTGAGTTGATTCCTCAACGCACTACTACTGGTTGGAGTTTGTATTGACTACAGGAAATTGAATACTGCCACACGTAAGGATCATTTTCCCTTGCCCTTTATTGACCAAATGCTGGAAAGGTTAGCAGGTCAGGATTACTATTGTTTTCTAGATGGCTATTCAGGATACTTTCAGATCCCAATTGCTCCAGAAGATCAGGATAAAACTACTTTTACCTGTCCTTATGGAACATATGCTTATAAAAGAATGCCGTTCGGATTATGTAATGCACCAGCTACTTTTCAACGGTGCATGATGGCTATTTTCTTGACTACTATTGAAAAATGTATAGAAGTCTTTATGGATGACTTCTCTGTCTTTGGTTCGACATTTGACACTTGCCTGGAGAATCTTCTTATTTTGGCCAGGTGTGAAGACACAAATCTAGTCCTGAACTGGGAGAAATGTCACTTCATGGTTCGAAAGGGATCGTGCTAGGACATAACGTGTCTTCAAAAGGTATTGAGGTGGATCGCGCTAAAATTGAGGTAATAGAAAAACTCCCACCTCCTACTACTGTAAGAGGTATCGAAGTTTTCTTGGACATGCTGGTTTTTACAGAAGATTCATTAAAAACTTTTCCAAGATTTCAAGCCTCTCTGTACTTTACTGACAAAAGATGCTAAATTTCATTTTTCTGATGAATGTTTAGCAGCTTTTAATTTGTTAAAAGAAAAACTTGTCTCTGCTCCTATTGTGGTATCACCCGACTGGTCCCAACCTTTTGAAATCATGTGTGACGCCAGTGATTATGCGGTGGGTGCTGTTTTGTGCCAAAAATTGGATAAAATTCTGAGAGTCATTTATTATGCAGTCGCACTTAAAAGCTCAGAAAAATTATGCCACCACCGAAAAAGAATTGCTGGCAGTCGTCTTTGCTTTGGATAAATTCCGTCCATATTTATTGGGTAGTAAGGTTATTATTCATACTGATCATTCTGCCCTCAAGTATTTATTTGCCAAAGCAGATGCAAAACCCAGGTTGATAAGATGGATACTTCTCTTACAAGAATTCGACATAGAGATAAGAGATAAGAGAGGTATCCAGAATGTCGTGGCTGACCACTTGTCAAGGATGGAGGGACCAGAAGACGAAAGACCCATCAATGAGTTTTTCCCGGACGAGGCAGTTTCACAATCCAAACGGCAAGACCCTTGGTTTGCCGATATTGCCAATTATCTGGCTACGAAGATCATCCCAGCTGATATGACATATCAGCAGCGAAAAGGTTCTTTTCGATTGTCAAACATTATTTATGGGATGATCCATTTCTTTTCAAAATCTGTGCAGATGGTATTATAAGGAGATGTGTCCCAGAGACGGAAATCAGAAATATCCTTCTCCATTGCCATTCTAGAGAAACCGGCGGACATCACGGTGCAACCCGTACAGCTGCTAAGGTACTTGAATCCGGTTTCTATTGGAACACCCTTCACAAAGACTGTCATGCTTTTGTGTCTACTTGCGATCGGTGTCAAAGGCAAGGTAACATTTCTCGCCGCAATGAACTACCCTTGAAATATGCTAGAGGTTGAATTATTTGATGTTTGGGGGATTGATTTTATGGGACCCTTCCCAAATTCTTTTGGAAATTTATACATCTTAGTAGCAGTCGATTATGTCTCTAAATGGGCGGAAGCCCTTGCTTGCTCTACTAATGATGGTAAAGTTGTGATGAAGTTTATCAAGAAAACATTTTCACTCGATTCGGTGTTCCTAGAGCAATAATCAGCGATGGTGGATCTCACTTCTGCAATCGCCAGTTTGATGCTCTCCTGAAGAAATATGGAGTCCGACATAAGGTTGCTCTACCATACCATCCTCAAACGAATGGTCAGGCAGAGATAACAAATAGAGAGCTGAAATGGATTCTGCAGAAGACGGTGAGCTCTTCTCGAAAGGATTGGTCCATTAAATTGGATGATGCGCTCTGGGCATACCGTACCGCCTTCAAAACACCTATTGGCGTGTCTCCCTACAAACTAGTTTTTGGGAAGGCATGTCACTTGCCTGTAGAATTAGAGCATAAATCTTATTGGGCTCTGAAGGTGTTAACTTCGATCTACAACAAGCCGGTGAAAAAGAAAGTTCCAGTTGACGGCTAGAAGAACTGAGGACAACTCATATGAGAATGCAGTGATTTATAAGGAGAAGACCAAGCGTTGGCACGATAAGATGATTGCCAAGCGAGACTTCAAAGGGGAGATCACGTCCTTCTTTATAATTCCAGACTTAAGTTCTTCCCAGGTAAGTTAAAATCCTTCTGGTCTGGACCATTTAAATAATATCTACCTCTCCTTATGGAGCGTGGAATTGGACAATAAGAAAGGAGGATCGTTTAAAGTCAATGGAGCTCGAATAAATATATGGGAAACACGTTAGACAAAAGAGCTTCTGCGCTTCTTCTCAAAGAACCAGTCACACTTAAATCATCAGGTACGGTCTAGCCAAAGACCATAAAGATGGGCAGCTTGGTAGGAGGCACCCTACTATCTATCTTTTTAATCTATATTGTGTTTATATTTTGTATCATATTTTATAAAAAAAAGAAAAAAAAGAGAGTGAAATAAAAAAGAAAGGAGAGAGAACGAGGAGAATTAACTTGAGTTCTTCTAGCTGTTTAGAATATTTATTACAGGAACATCTTGCACATTCCGACAGCTGAACTCAAGTGTGGGGGAGCTACACTACATATTCTGCATAAATCTGGGGAGTACACTATCTTTACCTTGCTCTTTAAATTTTCAATATTTCCTATTACCATGCTTTGTGATCATTACCCAGGTAGTTTGCATGCCCTGTTATTTTAATTCTTTCTATGCAATGAGGGCATTGCTTTGGTTCAAGTGTGGGGGAGATATAATAATCAAAAGCTTGCTCTTAAGTTGGTCTCTTTTTCGACACTGTGTTTAAATTTGTTAAGTGATTAATAATCAAAGAAGGAGCCATAGAGGGAGTAATGCCGGTATTAACAGGTTTAAAGGGTACACAAAAAAAAACACTCTGCTCCTTACTCAAAAAAATTCTGAGGAAATTATCATTTGAATTTTGTTTTGACTTTGAGCCTGGATTTGAATTGGAATGATGGTGGAAAAAGAACAAGGCAAGGTACTCCTCTGATCCAGACAGGCATATTCTGATCCTAAACAGGCCTCGTCCACTCGGTTATTAAGTTCTTAGGGGTGCTTCATCACCCGGCTACCTAAGGTACTCGGTATCTGGGATAGTAGACCCAAAACCGCTACAAGGGTGGAGAGAAAAGTCTGAGGTAAAAGAAAAATGAACTTCAAAATTGAAGTATCTGTGCATTCTGTACCAAAATGATAAAAACTTCTTCTTATGGATCATGAGTATGTGGCATTGAAAGGTATAATGGAATAAGATTTTACTTCATGCCCCTTGTCGTTCAAGGAAATGTGAAAGAAAATGGTGGATTGGCTCAGGGTTAAAAGCAGAATTCTCATGGTACTGCTTCTTTCTTTTTTGGACTTCAGGTTATTCTCAGAAATAAATATATATTTAAAAATTTGTTTTAGTACCCTTTTAAAATCTGAAAAGATTGGCAATTACCTCTTCTGTGCTCTCCTTACTTGATTATTGTCTGTTTAACTTGTTTAAACATTATGTCAGAAAGATTTGCTTGAGGACAAGCAAAAGATAAGTGGGGGAGTTTGATAAGTGAGAAATACATAGACATTTAAGGGTTTAATTTACCTTGTACTTACTTACTTTCAGGATAATATTACTCACTTATCGTATGTTTTTCTCTAGTTTATGTTTTATTGGTTATCTCACAAATTTATTGGTTAAACATGAGGAAAACCAAGCTAGGAGCAAAGTACACGAAGAGACGAACGCGTGGGCGTAAACGGATCTTAAAACGGAGCTGAAACGAATATTTTAGGAGCAAAACAATTATTGTCCGAACCAGGTTTGTCCGGACCATGGTTCGGACACTGTAAGTGTTGCGTCCGTGCCATGTCCGCTCAATTAAAGCCGGACAGAATTAGTCCGTGTCACGTCCGCGGAGATTTGGCCGGACAAAGTGAACTGTCCGAACCAGTGTGATCCGGACACTGGTCCGGACGCGGACATTTTGAGGATCCGTCAGTGGAATTAAGCCAGGACAGAGGACGGACAAGGGACGGACAAGAGATAAATGTGTCCGTGGAAAAAAGCACGGAGAGGAAATAAATGCAACCAGATAGAAACTGTCGCGACTGGTTTTCTTCGCCGACTGTCTTCCCCAATTGCTTCTTCCTTTGCGGCGCCTGCAGACATATCCATCTACTCCATCAACCTTATCAGGCACCTCCCTTATCTTGTTCACCCACTAGCACGCATGCTCCAGCTCTTCTTCTTCTTCTTCTTCTTCTTCTTCTTCTTCTTCTTCTTCTTCTTCTTCTTCTTCTTCTTCTTCTTCTTCTTCTTCCTCTCCTCTATAAACCCACTGCTACTTCATCAAAAATAACTCACGCTCGTACACAAAACTCAACTCTCTGAACACTCACATTCACTTCCAAATCACACTTCCTCCACAGAATTCCATTTTCCTCCATACAGTCCGTGCGAATGTAGAGAGTTCTTTCTTTTCTTTAACTATACTCTGTTTTAATGTCTGTCGTACTTACGACGTCTGTTTGTATAATTATGTGTGAGTAATAACCTTAGCCTCCCAGGTTGGGAAGCAACCTATTTTATAAAACATATTACGTAGACTTTCTACTATAATATGTTCAAGCAGTATTTTGATTCTCGTCCTTAATGCACTTTAATATTTAAGCCAATTATTAAAGTGATATTTGTAGTTTCTTGTTAAAATGGAGTGCTGAGACAAGATTCTAGACAACAGAAGTCAAAACGGGTTAACGACTAGAAGCGAGTTTTCGCCTATAGCTTAACCCAGTCTCCAATAGGAATTGTTAATAATGTGCGATTAATTTATTAATAACTTGAGCAAGGATTGCGCTTGTTGTTTAAATTAATCAGGGTTTATTGCACAGGAACGGTCAATAAACTAATTAAGATTCTTGAGTTTATTGCTAAAGTGGTGAAAGTTTACAGTAATATAATTGAGTAAAATAGTGTCAGAACAACCCAGGGTGTTTCTTTAAAAACAAAAGAGTTTTATAACTGCTATTATTGTTCTGTTTTGATTAATTGTTCTTTTTACTGTTTTGTTACATTAAGTGTCAAACCACAATCTCCCTAAAAAGTGATAAAGTTTCTTCTCTCAGCAGCTAATTAGAATTCTCGTTAATTTACGCTATCAGTTAAACCAGCAAGGTCCCCAAGAGTTCGACACCCCACAATTCCCACCATTTCCGCAAAAGTTAGGTACACTACCTAAGTGGTAGAAGTAGTAACACACTTTTACTCCAACATCTTCTCTATATCTTCATCAGCTATCTGTATCTGGTGATATCCTGATCTCAGATCAATCTTTGAGAAAACTGTAGCACCTCTTAATTGGTCGAACAGATCGTCAATCCGTGGTAACAGGTATTTGTTCTTCACCGTGACTGCGTTAAGCTCCCTGTAGTCAATGCATAGTCGCATGCTACCATCCTTCTTCTTCACAAATAAAACTGGTGCTCCCCATGGTGATGCACTCGGTCTGATATAACCTTTATCAAGTAGATCTTCTAACTAGATCTTCAGCTTTTTCATCTGTGCTGGTGCCATCCTGTAAGGTCCTTTAGCAATAGGCCCCGTGCCTGGTATTAAGTCGATGGAGAACTCCACATCTCTCTTGGGTGGCATCCCTGGTAACTCTTCTGGAAATAGGTCAGGAAAATCTGAAACGACTGGTATGTCTGACTGTGTCTGCTCCTCCTGCCTCATGTCCTGGACATAACACAAATAGACTGGCTGTCCCTTCTTCACTTCCTTCATCAAAGATATGGCAGATACTAACTTAAAAGTCGGCTCCCTAGGAGTACTGCGATATGAAACTATCTTGCCCTTCGGGCTCTTCAGTAGTAATCTATGCTCTGCGCAATGTAGACGTCCCTTGTACTTCTGAAGCCAATCCATGCCCATGATGATATCAAAGCCTAAATTATCCAAATCAATCAAATCTACATGAAACTCCTCAACCATGATATTAATCTGAACTCCCTTGTGCAGTTTCGTGAACCTCACTCTCTCCTTCGTCGGTAGTGTGACTGGGAAATCTAAGAGAGGCTCAGGGGTTGTCTCTACCTTCCTTACTAATGCAGAGGATATAAAGGAATGAGACGCTCCTGAATCGAACAGTATCGATGCACTCACGCCATTTACTGTAAAGGTTCCCATGATAACATTCCCCTTATCCTTGGCCTCGGTCTTGTCCAACACATTCAGCACTGCTCCTCCATTAGACTCGAGGCCTGGGGTTAACAATTCGCAAGATAGTGAGGTTGGGTGTATGCCCCAAAGGAATTAAAATGCCATTCATTAATCCAATGATTCTTACATACAAGCTCTCTATTTACATCAATATTGCCTAAACGTCAAATTTAACCGTCCTGGTTTCAAATGGGTAGTATTTACTAATGTTGATGGGGCTGTATTCAACTTAATGCTCTTTATCCCATGGTACACTAATCTAGATTCTCCACCAAATATCAATACATCTCCCGACTTCAAGATAATCTTTCTCTCCTTGTCCATCCTCTGCTGGTCACCGTATAGAAACTCAGCATCATCTCCAATGGAGAATGATATAACTGGTATCCCTCTGGTAATTAACTCAGATGTCTCATCTCGTTCCTGGTGTAATCCAAGTTTTCCCCCTTTCTCATAGAAGTTCGTAATACAAATATCTGCCTTCATGTCTGGTATAGGGTTGGTTTTTAATTGTTGTGCAATCTTGACCGCTTCTGTCACTAAAGTTTGAAAAATATCAGGTATCCTAGGAACTCGTGTTCCATCTATCTTTCTAACCTCTTGATACAACCTAGTTTGTGGATCCCAATCCTTACCCATACACATCATATATAATTTAAGTTTTGATCCACTACCATATCCTGGAGTGTAAAATCCTCCAAGGCCTATTCCCAAAGTTCTACATTCATTTACAATAGCTACTTGTTCATCTAGAGTTAAATATTGCTTGTGTAAGATCAGGCCGAGTCGAAGTATTTGGCATTCCGCCTCTGGATATTCCCGACCTTTGCTCATAGGCTCAGATGATCTCGATCTCATAGGTAAGGGAAAACAAATGTCGAAGTGTCCTATTCAGGTGAGAGGTTTCCTAAGTTAGGTCTCTCTAGATTTTTGATTCACACTAAACACATACAAGTCTCTTTGACTGAATAACTGTAAACACACATTCATGGCATCATGCTTTTGGTTTAAGTTCTAGACTCACCGGTCTCGCGTTGAGCGCTAGCCTCAGCGCCTGAAGTTCCTACTGAGTACAGGGTGTTTCTTCCTGGAACTATCTCCTTTCCCTTCTGACTCCCGGATGAGGATGGTTGTCCTCCCGGTCCTCTAGTATAGGTGTTAGTCTGTGGCGCTTGACCTCTTCTGGGTCCTCCAGTCTCTGTAGCTGGTGTCCTCTGTGAACCTCTAGGTCCCTTGTATACTCTGCTTGTTGGGTTGGAGAAGCATTCATACTCCCGGTGGCCTTCCTTTTTGCAATAGCGGCACTCCACCATCCTGCCTGTGCACTCTACTCCTGGGTGATCATTTCCACAGCGCTTACAGTAGTAGTGGAGTTGGGTTGGCTTGTTGCCTATTGTTTATACAACCTGGTTTAGTAAGGGTATAGCTAATAAATATTTTGGTTAAGTGAGAGGTGGGTATCCTTACCCTTAGGTGGTGCCGATCTTAGTGGCTTAGCATCAATAGCTGGGCCGGTCAGACGAGGGACCTGCTCCTTCGTCTTCTGACCGTGGAAATCCTACCGCCCCTTCTTCTTATCAAAGAATCTCCTGTTGAAGGTTTAGGTTAGTGACCAAACTAAGTGTAGGTAATATATAAGTACTCCTTCCCAATCAAAGGTTTCTTACTTTCCCTTCCTGTTGTAACCGCAGAGGTTGCTCCCCCATCTTCTCCTTCAGGATTCTTCCTCTTCTTTCCCTGGGCTTCCTCCCTGGACTGACGCATTAATTCTGTTGCTGATGCTGCGTCATAGCACTCTTGTATTGTAGTGAAACGAATTGCTCTCATAGCGCCCTGGATGCGAAATTGCAAGCCTCCCCTAAACTTTTGAATCTTCACGGTGTCGGAGTAGTCGACCCCTGGTATGTAATCTAGTAGGCTGATAAATCGTGCGTAATACTGGTCAACTATTTGACTCCCCTGGATTAAGGTCTCGAACTCTTGCTGCTTCCTCTACTTTAGGTGTTCGGGGTAGTACTTCTCCCGCAACACTTCTACAAACGCTGTCCATCCAATGTCCGGTGTAGCTCTATGGTGGCCCTCCATAGACCACCACCAAATATCAGCTGCGTCCTTCAGGTTGTACGCGGCGATGTCGACCTTCTGGTCTTCTGGAACTCTAACAGCCTTCTTCTGGTGCTCTACGATGAATTTCTCCAGTGCGGCGGGGTCTGGTTCCCCTGAGTAACTAGGCACTCTAGCGTCTGCAACGCTCTTCAACCAGTTGGTTTCTCAGGGCTGCGGCGGGTGGGTATGGCTCCCGTTAGTTGAGCTCCTAGCTGTTGCGTGAAAGCTGCCATGGCCGCTGCTAGGCCTGGTACCGCCAGAACATCTGCCGGTGTCTCGCCATCGTGTTCACTGCTGCCTCCACGTGGTCTTCCTCTTGTCGACATCTATAAGATATTATACTATTATTTCTACTCCGTTGCTACACCATTTATACATTCACAATCATAAATATGTAAGAAAGCTAACTACTAGCAATAAAGATATCCCTAGAATTTTCTTTCTAGGTCACGAATCCTCACAGACGTTTCCCCGTATCCCAATATTCCTATGCTCATATTCTTGACTCAGTATCCTTCATCAGAGTGTAACTACGCTCTGATACCACTTTTTGTAACACCCCTAATCCTAAACCTGTAATATCATCGCAAGTCGTAGCATAATAAATAACAAGCCGCGGTGGAAAATAAAACTATCTATCCTTGGTGTTACACGCCGTTACTCACCCTTGTGAGTAACAAGACATCCTTACTCCATCCAACAACCTCAACTCCTCACGCTGTGATGAACAGATACTGAGCACCCTTAATATTACAAACAAAATTCAAACTAAATGAGCAACTAACTGAATACAACAAACTCCAAAATACAGTACATAATAAAACTACAAAGTGTTTGTTAAAACACATCAGCTACCCTGTTTCCCGCACTCCGGCTTGTGTCTTCAATCAATAAGCTGAAATGTTTTGCTCATTGAAGGGCTTAGCAATCGAAATGCTGGTATGCTAAATGTAGTCTTAAGTCATCTAGATTTCTTAAGTTGTTTTTGCCATCTTGATATTAGATTATTTACATGAAATACCGGTTTACAGTAATAACAGTAATAACTGTAAATGCTAAACAAACACATAACAGTTCACCTGCAAATCACATCACAGGATAGTAAATAACAACCAGATAATCAAACACCAATAATCCATAACAATAACCAAACAAGATACGCGTATTAATTAACTGTACTTGTTAGTTGGCCACCTGGCCCTTATCCTTTAAACCATTCAGTTAACCTTTTCCAATTAAATTCCACCTCAGGCGTCATGTTAAGACAACCCTTAATAACTTAATAATGGACAGTAGTCCCCTGGGTTCTAATGGAACCGTTACCAGCTGACCTTATGGCCCTTGATAATATATTGACCGATCCGGTCGAACCTGTGCACCAACGGCAGTGCCCTCCGCCATCGTCGAATGTGGACAATGGATTCCCTTGAGTGACTCCCATAGAAGTCCCTCGTAGTGATCACGATGCACAACCAGAAAGTCGAAACAGTCTAGCTTCCTCTCTTTATAAGTTAGCCCTTTAGTCAGTGATACAATATCCAATCCTTGAGTTAAGACTATAACAGTTGACCATCAGTTAGGTTCAATAATACTTAAAGGTCAGTTAGTCTTGTTCCAGTTTAGATGTATAAACTTCCAGTCATAAGACGTTCGCGTAAAATAGAACGCAAGAGTGTTGAGCAATACAGTATACAATATCATATACATAAATCACAGATATCGCTCTTAGCAGATAAACACACAACGTCTGGACCTAAGGAAAATCCTTAGGACATTCAGACCACACAATTAACATACCGTTCACCGTGTAACTCGCTAGCTTGACAGTTTACGCCTTAACAGTTTCTCCCCGTACGCTGTTATATTTACATGCAATACCGGGTAATATTAATACAACTGTTCACTAAATCTTACAGTACTGTCACTGTAGAGTTTATACTCGTAGTATACTAACTTTGTATGTTCTTTATTCCCCCCTGTTATTTTACAGTGGTTCGAGATAGTTTAACAGTTCATTATTTTATGTAATACTACATGTGATAATGAATTTCTACCTTGTAGTATATTTCCATTTCTTCAATTATATACTCATAATTGTTTCCACTTATTCTTTATATTATACCATTTGGTTATTTGTATTATAACCACAATTATTTTATAAACTTTATATTATACTCCATAATATACCATAATACATTGTATTACTTAGTTTTAATTCTTTTCTTTATTAAATCACAAAACTAACCATAATAATTCGGTAATTACATAATAAACACATTAACTTTGTAAATTACCAAAAGACCATATAATTTTCGGAAATTATATTTGTACCCAATAACTCTTGCATATTATTATATAACCACTTTTAATTTCGGTTTCAATAAATAACTTTCCTTTATTTACAATTTAACCCCAAAACTTTATATAAGTTACATATTAATTCATAAACTATAGTTTTAATATTTATTTTCCTTAAATACCGAAAAGATCCTTATATTTTTGCAAATTATGTATTCGCACCAAATTAAATTCGGTTTTACACTTATACTTTCATAAATTACATATTCACCCTTAAACTTTTATAAACTTAATATTTTATGTCATAAATCATTTTAACCCAAAGTTTTTGGTCAACACTTTGACCCAGACTTAATTTCATAAATAATACTTTAATATACCCATAAGTTCAAGTGTACTCTCGGTTATACTCCTAAACTTTCCATTAATTACAAAATAGTCCCAAAACTTTATAAAATGTTATTTTAACACTTAAACACTTGTTTAAATTCACCAAAATTCTTAATATCAATTCCTACCTTATATTATATCATAACTATGCCAAATATAGCCTTAAGCTCTCAGCAATTAATATTTGTACACTAAGCTTTTCAAAATTTACATTTTAGCCACATAACTTTTAAATTAGCCATTTAAATACTTGTAGCTATTTTTAATTTTCCCAAAGTTTATAATATAAGCTAATATACTTATACTCTTCAAAAATCTCCAAATAATACATTTCATTCTCGGCTTTAATATATCTTTACCATATAGTTTTAAAACTTGATTCAAACTTTATAATATGTACATATAAATGTATATAAGCCATATAACACTTCTAAAAATTATGCTAATGACTTAGAATGATTATAACTCAAAATAGAACATTTAACTCCTAGACAATTCGGTTTAACCACATATGTATCTTAATTAATTTTTGTGACACACTCTTATACCTTAAGGTAATAATCTTATCTTATATGTTATAAATTATTTTTCTTGATATTATAACCCAATATTTTCGGCCTTAATATTACTAAGGCTTATACATAACTTTTATACCAAAGTTTGAAGCTTAAATCAAACTTAAACTTAATAATCCTTAATTATAGAAACTTACTCCTTAAATCAAGACTATTCTTGTACTTGATTTCTCCTTGAATTCCAAGCTCTCCAAATGCTATTTTGATGAAGAGAATTCGGCCTTCACACATAGGTTTAGGAGATCCAAATGTTAGACTTCTAACAAGGATTTATAAATAATATTTGGAGTAGTTTTACAGGAGTTTACCTTAGGTATTTAACAAGGTATTTTCGGTACACCTTGGGATGATTCTAGATCCAAGTTTCCTTCATGAAATAATGAAGAGAACATAGGTTTAGAAGTTCCTAGTTTCCGAAAATGCCTTAAGATATTTTACTAGGATTTTCAACATGAAAATATACCTTAACTTGATCTTGTTGTTCCTTGTGTTGTTATTGAATCTAGGAACCTCCTTGGAGCACTAAAGCTTGGCGAATTCTTGTAGGTTTGCTAGGTTGATTCTTGCTTCAAGACTTAGTAGATTTAACTAGGAAATTTACATAGAAATGGTGTTAGAGCTTAAAACACCATTAATGAACCTTTGAAGCACCAATGGAGTAAATGAAAGGAGGAAGAAAAGAGAGAAGGAAGGAGGGCTTACCAATCGGCTAAGTGCAAGGCAAGAAGGAATGGTTGGTCACGTAAGGTATTAAGGAAAGGCAAGGGACTGCATCAAATGGAAATAATTGGTATGTTACATGGCATTATTTTATGCCTTTGTCTTGTTTTATTTGACTACAAAAGTCTTCCAACAGCAGCTCATTTTTCGGTAATGGATGAGGAATTTAAGGGTTGATTAATAAGCCTAAGATCTAGGAAGTTAGGCAAGGTAATTGCTTAGCATTTTATGAGTTGATTATTGATGCTAATCTTGTTTTATTCTTGCAGAATCTCAGCCATGGAGTATGTAGGCAGCTCTTAATTCCTTGAAGTCTTGCGGGCATTAGTGCTATAGGTAGGTAGTTGATTTTTTGTATATGCTAGACAAGAGAACATGCTAATTAGGTGGTGTCTTCTTTTGACTAGATAGACAACAATAATACTGATTCCTCCTAGATGATTATCGGCTGCATATGGCTAAGGGATGGGCTGTTCCTTTGTTTGTATTAGACTAATACTAAAGTAGATCTAGGAACTTATTTGATTTCATTATTTTGTCTAACTTATTCTTTCTCATTTCCTTGCAGGAAATCGGTCATAGAAGGCTCCTCATTTGATTGAATTATTTGACATTATATCATATAGTGTATTTAGGGATGAGTCACCATCCATAAGGTAATTTATTAGGCAAAAATCTAGTCAAATATGCCTTAAAAATCGGCATCGGCCACTATAGGGACTATATGGAACTCGTTTTTAACTTGGTTCCTGTCACACTATATTGTATTAAGATCATATTGTAACATGTTATAAGTCACAACATTTAATTGGTACATTTATACCAAGGTAAAAGATGAAAGTTCTAAGGTAAAAATGCTGTTTTTAGGTACCTTTTTGACGCAAAATCCGGCCCTACTTGTGCTATGAGTTTAGCACTAGCATTAATGGATTTAGATGGTCAATTAATCCCCTTTTAAGATTATCAACTCGTGGCTCCTCAAAATCTTCAAGGCAATTGCGTAGAATGCATTTTTGTGACACCCGAAGGTGCGTTTTTTGTGCATTAAGGATATTCTGGAAAATAAGTAGTCGCTATGAGTTCCAAGTGTTTATAAACATTGTTTTTTTTGGTCGAAAGAATCGGAGGCGTTAGCCTTCATTTATTGATAGCATAGAACAGTTGTCCTCATACAGATGAGGGAGAACAAAACAGGGGGGATCTCTTAACACCGAGAAATCAATGATCTGCCCCAGACTAGCTTTAGCTAGAGCATCTGCAACCTTATTACATTTTCTTGGGGTGAAGATAACCTTACACCTAGCATAATCAAGCAATATTCTACACTTGTCAACAATAGGCTTTAACATGTGATGTTGCGGGCAAATTCTGAGCATCTCCACCAGAATGCTTGAGTCAGAGCAAATTTCCACTTCCTTAAACTTCTTTTCCCAAATAATCTGGGCTGCTTTGAGGATGGCCATACTCTCTGCATGCAAAGGACCTTGCTCTTCAAAAGTCATCATGAAGCCGATTACCCATCTCCCATTATGGTCTCGACATACACCTCCAGCAGCTCCCTTTCCTGAAACAATATTAAGAGCGCCATCAACATTGAATTTTAAACAGGAGTCAGAGGGAGGGAGCCAAGAGATTACTTCCCTGTAATTATCATTTACCGACCCAGGAGAGTGGGATAACACTCTAACAGACGCACCACCATGCTCTAAAGAGCTTGCCATTTCTTGAGCCCTGTTATTCTGATAAATTGTGTGAGCAATCATCTGCAAAGGTAAGAACATCCTCTCTTCCCTGCCAAAGACTTTAGAGTTTCTCCATTTCTAGAGCATGAAACAGATAATAGAAAAGCAAGCATTCCATTTATCCTTGATCAGAAAACAGTTTGATTTTGTTATATACAACCGCAGCCAATCCTCTAATTCCCCTTTAAAAAACTCAGAAGCACAACGAGAATTCAAGATTTTATTCCAAACAGTCTTTGCAATTACACAGTCTCTTAAGATATGGATTATCGTTTCCTCCGCATTGCAGTAATGACATGATTTATCACTAGTTAATCCTAGTCTGAAACGCCTAGAATTAGTCATCAATTTCCCCAATCCCAGCTTCCAGAGGAACACTCTAATGCGCTCTTGTATTTTTAACTTCCAGATTCTCTTATAAAACAAATCTATAGCATCATTAGCAGCCTTAGAGCGTAAGGCTCCCACAAACAGATTATATGCAGATCTGACAGTATAATTACCACTAGGATCGGGCTCCCATGTCAAAGAATCGGATTCTCCATTCCTAAAGACCATAAATTTACTTATAACTTTACTCACCGATGCTGGTACAAAGGGGGAAATCTTATCCCATTTCCAGCCCTGGTTCTCATCCCATTAATCAGCAACCACCTCATCAAGGAAAGCAATCGGAATCTCCTGGCAGGCCCACTGAGATAGACAGGGCTGAATTGCCCAGTAGTCAGTCCTGAAACGTACTCTCTGGCCATTGTTCACAACCCATCTAGCCCCTTTTTCAATCAAATCAGAACAACTTTTGATACTGTTCCAATTCGAAGAGCCCCTAGTAACGTTTGGATTTGGGTATCTACTAATAAGAGTTCGCAGGCAGAGACTATTCGGTTACGTAACTAAGTTCCACACTATTTTCCCAAAATATGCTCTGTTCATCTCCCTCGCCTTTCGGAACCCTAGACCCCCAAACTGTTTGGGTTTACAAATTGTATCCCAGCCAATATCGTGGAACTTTCTTTCACCTGGCTCATGCCCCAAATGAAATCCCTACTAAGGCGATCTATTTTATCACAAACAGAAGCAAGTAAAAGTTGGTATTGCATATTATGAATGGGAATTGAAGAAATATTACTCTTTACAAGACAGATCTGACCAGCCATGGATAGCGATTTAATCTTCCATCCTGCTAATCTCTCTCGAATACGGGCAAGACTTAGGTTTGTTAGTTTATTATTTGCTTTCCCCTGTTTCATGTAAACACCCAAGTACTTACCAAAATTTCGAGTAATCGGCATCCCCGCCTATGTCCCAATGATTTGGGCCCTCTCTGGACTAACATTCTTAGAGATGGAAATGGAGGATTTCTCAAGGCTAACTACCTGACCCGAAGCATCACAGAAATCCTTAAGGCACTCACACATGGTCATAATCTGCCTAGGGGTAGCGACACCAAATAATACTAGATCGTCAGCAAAGAACACATGAGAGATCGTGGTCCCCTTTCTCCCACGGGTTAAAGGTTTCCACTCCTTTTGACTGATCTGAAGCTGTATAAGTTGGGAAAGCCTCTCCATACAGAGAACAAAAAGAAAAGGAGACAAAGGGTCTCCTTGACGAATCCCCCTACCAGCCATGAACGATTCAATAAGTTTACCATTCCATTGAACTTGGAAGGAGACAGTAGAAACACACTGCATAATAACATTAAGTAACCTAAAGGGAATGCCAACGTAGTGCAGGGTATCCCGAATAAATTCCCATGAAACACAGTCATAAGCTTTAGCAAGATCCACTTTCATAGCCACAAAACCATCCCTCGCCTTAGTATTTTGCATACAGTAAAGAGCTTCCTGCACTAGGATGATGTTTTCAAAAATACTACGCCCTGGGATGAAGCTGGATTGACATTCAGATACCGAGGAAGACATATAAGGTTTCAACCGATTCACTATGACCTTAGCCAATATCTTATACTGCACCTAACAAAGGGAAATTGGTCTAAATTGGCTTAGTAAACTTGGTTGATCAACTTTGGGGATCAGAGTAATAATAGTCTCGTTTAGCT
Source organism: Limonium bicolor (assembly GCA_023374045.1). Lineage (NCBI taxonomy): Eukaryota > Viridiplantae > Streptophyta > Magnoliopsida > Caryophyllales > Plumbaginaceae > Limonium > Limonium bicolor. The sequence continues at coordinate 143,822,780 of CM041776.1, read as the reverse complement.
TGCGATCTAAAGATTGGGTGAAGAACACCTCCTTGACAAATTCTATAACATGGGTACCTACCATATTCAGAAAATTTGGTAAAAACCAGCAGGAAAGCCATCTTTCCCGGGGGCTTTGAAGGCTTTCATACTTTTCACAGCATCTAGTATCTCCCAGATTTAATATGCCTATCAAGGTCAGCCCCTATCTCAGGATCCATAGGCTTAAAGTCATTATAAATCGGATGCCCACTGGCATGCTCCTTTCTCTTAAACTGGTTACTAAAAAAATCCACTATAAGGTTCCCAATCTGCTTATCCTCCGAAATCCAAGTACCATCCCCACTCATTAACTTATAAATCCTATTCCATTGCCTTCTAAAAGAGGTTTTAAGATGGAAATAGGAGGTGTTTCTATCACCAAGACTGATCCACTTATCACTTGATTTCTGCATCCACAAACATTCCTCTCTCTGCATCCACATATCAAGCTCCTAACAAAGCTTCTTTTCCAATCCCCTAAGATGGTTGCCACAACCCTTATCTATAGCCTTCTGGATCCCTCTAAGTCTAGCCATGATCCTTTTCTTATTCCAAATTATGTGACCAAAGGTATTCTTATTCCATTCTCTGAGATAAGCACCCAAATCGTCTAAAGATCTGGCAAGGGGACCCTCTGAATTCCAATGTTCAGTAATAGTTTTACCAAAATCCGGGTGAGATAACCAGGCAGCTAGGAACTTAAAAGGCTGAGGCCTACGATCCTGACATCTCTCAGGCTTCAAACATAAAGAAATAGGACTATGGTCCAAGGCAAACCTAGGTAAGACTTCTACACTAGCATTAGGAAAAAGACTAACCCACTCAACAGACCCAATAACCCTATCGAGACATGCACAATGCCTACCATTGGACCAGGTAAAGGAGTTTCCAAAAGACCGAATATTAATAAGGTTCCTATCATGAAACCACCTCAAAAAGGATTTATCAATTCCAAAGTTACTACCCACAAAACTATTTCTATCAGAAGGAAATAAAGTAGCATTAAAGTCACCCCCTAAAATCCAAGCAGAATTCACAAACTTATGAGCCTTGTTAAGTAAATCCCATATTTCCCTTCTAAGAGAAGGGTTAGGACGGGCATATACTGCAGTAAGAAAAAATCTACATACATTATCCTCAACAATACAATGGACAAACTGGTCATTAGAGCACAACACATTAACAGAAACACATTATTCCACAGCAACCAAATGCCACCACTAAAACCTATGCATCAACTCTAAAACTATTATCAAAGCCCAACTGAGAACAAGCATAATCAGTAGTAGGTCCACTAATACGAGGTTCCAGAATCACCACAATTTCAGGTCTTTCCACACGGGAAATTTCCCTTATGGCCCGATGAAAGCCAGGTTTCAAAGCCCCCCGAACATTCCAAAAAACAATCTTTTTTAGCATAAAAATGGTAAAGGATAGTTAAGTACCTCCCTTACCTAGAGTGGAAACTGGCTTTATACCAGTCTTGGGTCCTCTCCTGTTGGCATTGGCTTCTGCACTACTTGAAGATCCCGATCCCTGGCTATTTCTCATGTCAGGCGGGCCTCCTAAGTTGATCAAGTCAACTCTGCTTCTGACCAGATTAGCTCTGCCCGCACTAACAGCAATCACTTCAAAACACTGAGGATCATCTTCTCTGGCTGATGAACTAGTAATACAGAGGCGAGAACTAGCTTCCAAATTCTCCACAGCCCCCCGATCCGAATCTGAGCTGGGAATTTCTGGAGCACAGGTGTGTAAGTTGACACCCTTATCTCGAACACCAACTGAAATACCCCAAACTTTGATATGGTGTTTAAGTGATAAACTAAGTTATAAGGAGGCTAAATAATGCCTTAGAAACATTAAGAAACCATTTTAACCAAAGAAAATATTAGGAAACACCAAAAGAGCAATTTAAGCGAAAACATGCTCTAAGCTTGGAGAGACTTGGGTGAGTACCCAAATATTGTTCTAAGACCTTAGTAATATCCTAATGGTCATTTTAAATCAATTAACAAAGAAAACCAAGCTTGAAAACAAGTTAAAACACAAAATGTGCTTTAAGGAGTCTTAAAGCACATTTTTGAAAAATTGTCTTGTAAATGGGTTTTGAGTGGCTAAATGTCCATCATTACTCTTTAATTAACATGTGTACTAATTAGTATCACATTAAAAAGTCTAAATCAATGGGAAATAAAAAATTTCACAAATATGTGCCTTGGTTAGTGAATAGTAACTAATTAGTGCTAGTTTAAGATATTAGTCAAAGTAAGTCAATTTAGTTGGTCAAACAAGACCATGACTAGCTTAATTAAAGGGGGGTGGCCGATTTTTAAGGTGATGATTCACCACATGAGCAAATAAGAAAGGAAATTATAAGATAAAGTAAAAACTACTATTTACTTTATACATAAATATCTCACTTTACTTACCTCTCTCCTCACCTCTTCATTCTCTCTTGTTCCCACCGGTTTTGAGTTGCTCTCTCCCTTCTCCATTGACGTGAAGAGCAGCCCCATGCTAGCTTCAACTTCCTTTGTACACTACTTACTCATTTTAGCTCCAAAACCAAAACAAATTACATATTCTTCTTAGTTAGCTCATGCTCTCTCTTTCTATCTTTTCAAAACTTCAAGAGCTCCATTTTGGTGCCAAGCCAAACCACCATTAGAGGAGGAAACTCAAGCTTGGAGACTCCATTGGCTTCTCCATTCTCTTAAGGTAAAGAAAGTGTAAGAAAATCTAGGTTTCCATCATTTTTTCTTCATAACCGAAAATACATGCTCATGAGGCTTCATTTTAATGCCTTGTTCTAGCTTGTTTTCTACTCTCCAAACGATAGAGGAGGTCCTTCTTGCTTCGTATCCAAGCTTGTCTTGAGAAACCAAGGTAAAATAATTACCTTAATACCTTAAAGCACATTTTTAACCTAGGGTTTGTTCCTTAGGGTTAATGTATTATCTAGTACTCATTGGAGTTGTTGGATATTGGTTAGAACATTGGCAAGGAGAGTCTAAGTGGTGACCGAGATTGAGAAAGGAAAAACCTAAGGAGGAAAGTTTGTGAGCTTGTGAAAGAATAAGGTAAATTACTCACCTTAAGGTGTTTTATTGTTTAAGGGAATGGGATTTAGATATGTGATGAGCTTAGTGTAGAGTTTACGTTAGAAAAGGGCTATATATAACCTAGGAGAAACAATGATTATGTTTGAGAACTTGTGACTAAGGAGCCAATGAGAAAAGAGATAGTCAAACAATGTTGAGATGAATTACAAGAAGCATTTTATTTCAATGGGAGCCTTCACTACAAAAAAAAATGCCATTTACCGACACATTTTTTGTGTAAGTATAGCCACAAAATGTGTCAGTATAGAGTAAGTTGACCTTTACCGACACATTAAAAAAGAGTCGGTATAACCTCAGATACTATAGGTCTATACCGACACATATAGTGTGTGTCGGTAAAGGGTTTTGAGCTTTTACTAACACTTATTTCCTGAGTTAGAAAAGACAGAAGACCTATACTAACACTTAACGTAATTGACAGAATAGCTTGAGCATTTATACTAACACAAAACCAAGTGTCGGTATACATATATACTAACACATAATTTATGTTAGTAAAAACTGATTATACAAACAGAATAAACCATCCTGTAACAGCTATACTAACTCATAATCTAGTGTTAGTAAAACTTTTACTAACACAAAACATAATTCAATTCAATTCATTATTTTCAAATGCCGCACAACTACCTGTTGATATATACAATAATACTTTTATAGAATAACCATTTCTCGAACAATAAATGTAGTAACCAATAAGCTCCAATGGTATTAAAAATGTTAAGAGTTTACAATAGCGCAAGTTCAACACTAATATTCATCATTATCCTCCAAAAGTATCGTAATCAACATCCAGATAAGTTGCATTTAAGTCAAAAATACAATATTGTTCTTAAACGAGTTAGAATGTAACATATCACTCTCTTTATTCCTTCATACTTTTCCTACTTCTAAAATAAAATCTTGACTTCATCCACATTCATTTACTCAGCACCTACACACACAAAAATTATATCATCACAAAGATAGAAGAGAAATAAGTAAATGGTTATCCAAGATAAGCGGAAAAATTATATTCATTAACAAGAAGGAGTACCATTAGTATCTCTTTCACTCGACGAAAGTTGATTTTCATTAACTGAGAGATTTGTACCGCTAGAAATATCACTTGAAACCTGAAACATATAAATAAACAACAGTCAACCTACCAAATACTGGATTGGAAGCTTATAAATGAGATGAGTGGTTGGCTACCTGAATGTAGTGTAAAGAAGAGGATCATTCATTTTCTATCAATCTACGGTTTCAGCAATACCAACCATACGGTTTCAGCAACACCAATCATACGGTTTCACCAATGCAATTATATAAACCAGTATAATAAAAGCTTATAAATGATATGATTCAGTTGTGCAAAAATCTATACAAACAGATCGACTATTACTAACAAGAGGATCATTCATTTTATATCAATCTACAGTTTCAGCAATACCAACCATATAGTTTCAGCAATACCAACCCTATGGTTTCACCAATGCAATTATATAAACCAGGGAAATAAAAGCTTATAAATGATATGATTCAGTTGTGAAAAAATCTATACAAACAGATCGACTATTACTAATATAGAAACAAACTAACTAGATGATACGAAAAATCTGAGTCAGCTACAAAGACATCAGTTATACTACAAACTATACGACACTAGATTCCAGTTTACATCAGTGACCAACTCAGACAGCATGAAATTGATTTCAACGGTGGGAGCAATGAAAAATCAGTCCAACTCTATGAACCAGGCTTCCAAAACTTATTTAGTTACTACTTCAATATATCAGTGAAAATGCTAGTGAGCTTTAAGCAGAACTCTCAAACCAATCCTTCACCAAACAAAATCCAAACCATGACATCAGATCCAAAAACAGGGTAAAGGAAAATCTCAATCTGAGGGTACAATGAGAATGACAAGTTGCCCCACCCGAAGAATCTAGACTAGAAGAATTGAAGGCTGAGAAATTTAACATGTAAAAATACACAGTTGAGACAAAAGCATAAACAAAACAAAAGAATAAAGACAAACGAGGTTTTGGTAATCAGAACCAGAAACTGTTTCTGACCGCCAATTCATATGGAACTTTAATTTCACCAGTATCTAGCAGGATAGGCTTTGGACTTTGACAACACACTATCTTCCAAAAGTGATTGCCCTAAAATTTAGAGCAAAAATAACAAAAAGTAAGAACAACAACAACACCAAGCACACTTTGAGGAGCATACCAATAGAACAAGGCAAACTAGTGTCAATGCAAAAGGCACCTAGAACATTTGGGCTAACATCCCCACAGTTGCTTTGACAAAATGCAGCAACAAACTTAGATTTGTCTGCGTGTTACACTCCTGACACGCCTAGAAAAAGTAGAAACTTGTTCGACTCTTCTCCCAGAAGGAGCTTCAAAAGAAGCGGCAAGCTCTAATAGCTCATGATTTACATCCACGGGTTAATATAGGTAATCCGGTCAAGAGATTACACATACAAGAGAAGATTATAATAATGGTGTTAATTTCTGGAGATCACAAGCTCATGACATTTTTCATAATACTTGATGCAACCGAGGAAAATATTACCATAGAGAGAAGATCATAATATGATCTCTGACAGATGCATCACGGCTTCAGCAATTGTCATCATTACAAAGAAAAGTATAAACATTGTAAATGCAGAGGGCTCTAGCCTAGAGTGAAAGAAGGAGCAAACTTACGTTTCCGTTGAAAATTCTTGGGAACATCAGATATTACATCACTCTTTGCGCCTCGTGGTGTGCGGTCACATACAACTGGTCTGATGAAGCTTAGTTGCTTGTCCACTTTCTGGCCTTGAATAAGTGTTGTTGCCAGCTTCTTGAATTCTTGGATGTACGCACTAAGCGTGTGGGAAAGTGGGAGAAAGCAGAAAGAACTTGAAGTGAGAAAAAATCTTGGGAGATTAGGAAAGACAATGAAAACGGAAGAGTGAACATTAGAACAACAATATGTGTTTTTATATATCCAAATCTACAACAAATTATACAATAGAACAACAATTATAGCAGATGAAATTGTGAATCTAGAACAGACTATACACGGACTAAGGAATTGACAAAGAAAGACTGAGGAATCGACACAGAAAATAGGTGAAGAACATAAACCCTAATCTCAAAATTGGGGGAAAAGTACAGAAATAATACCAGTTTCAATCCACGTTATTCTTTCTGGGATTCAATCCTTCTAACTTCTTTATTCTCTTTTTCGCTCGTGGTGGTGTAGAAGTGTCTGGTGTCGTCGATGAGAATGGGAGGTAGCACTAACTTGAGTTTTGGAGGTAGTGTTGCCGCGCGCTAACTTTTGAGTTTTGAAGGTAGTGTTACCGCCAGTTTTTTTTCTTTTAGTACGTTTTAGTGACTGATTAGAACTTATCAATATAGATAACTTAGATACTATACTAACTTAAAATTTTATAAGTTAGTAAAATAAAGATTTTATGTCAGTAAAAATTAGGTGTGTATTGACACTTCAATAAATGAGCCAGTAAAGATTAGGTGTGTACTAACACTTTAATAAATGAGTCAGTAAAGATGATTTAGCTTTTATCGACACATATAATGTGTCAGTAAATTATACCTATAGAAACACTAAACTAAGTGTTAGTAAAACTGTGTGTTAGTAAATGATACTTTTTTTGTAGTGCTTGTTGTGTGTATTCGCAGGTTAAAGGCAAATATATGTGGAATATCAGTGGTTAAGATTATTGTCATTTAAGGGCCTAAGTGCCAAGCATTTTAAGTATATACACTATATGATGATGTGGTGTAGTTTTGGTGTAAATTGTGTGTTAAGATGTTGTGATGAGAATTTGAGTGATCTTGGTTGTTTGATGGTGAAAAACCAAGTGTTTGGGTGTAACAATATACTAGAGAACCCATGGCAAAATTTAGTGGAGAACTTAAGTGTTTAAGATGTTCTAAGGAGATTTCATGACTAAGGAAGTCCTAGGAAGTTTTAGAGGTTGTCTTGATGAAAAAGGGTGTGTTTAAGGTGTATAATGAGTTAGAATGACCTAGACATTATCATGGAGGATTTAGGAACCAAATGAATGTACTAGTGTATTTAGGACTTAGGCAAACATTGGTAAACTAGTAGAAAAGAAATAATGTTTTGGATGATGGTGTTATAAGTTGGTGTAGGAACTTTAAGTAGTTGCATAAAGGGATTTTAGGTGGAGAAAGATGCTTGGGAGATGATGTTATAGTGGTGAGGAAGCATTTTGGCATAGTGGTTATAATAGGTGTGAACCACCACTTAGAAACCTAAGGAGAAACATTACAAGTGATGACATTATTGCAAGGAAACAAATAAAGACTAAGATGGATGTTGATGAGTGATTTAAGGAGCTTAGTGGAGGGCTTAAGGTGTGTTTTAAGTGCCCAAACAAGGATAGACCATGCTAGGAAATGAGATAAGTGTTTAAGGATTTAGAAGATGGGTATTTTTGCCTGTCCGAACTTCCGTCCGAATTTGGAAGCTCGGACATGCCCTGTTGTGATTTAATCTTCTGAGTCTCGGCCAGTGTCCGGACTTCAGTCCGACCTTAGAAGTTCGGACACTGGGAATTTTTCTTTTGGAATTTCCCTCGACTTATGTCCGAACTTAGGGAAAATCGGACATATGTTCGGACACCTGAAACTTTTCTTCGAATTTTCCTCGACCTATGTCTGAACATAGGGAAGCTCGGGCACAAGTTCGGACACACGTCTGATAGCACCTTTTGAGTCTCGACCTATGTCCGAACTTGGGAAGCTCGGACACAAGTTCGGACGCGGTGCTGTTTTGGCCAAAAACTTTGTTTAAGGTTAGGAAATGGTGGGGATGATTAGGTATTGATGTTATAAGGCTTTTAAGGACTTGTTTGGTGGGTGTAATGGACATTAAGTGGGTGAGTAAGTGTAATAGATAATGAGGAAATGATGCACCTAGGAGTTAAGTTAAAAACCATAAGGCTTAGTGAAAAACAATGAGTAAAAGTTGATGTCTAGGGAGGCTTAGTAATTGTATTGAGTTGAATTGAATAATAACCTAAAACTGAATGAATGTTTTAGGATTGGTGAATTGGGACTTGGAAGCAGATAAACCAAACGATCGTCGATGGTGAACGGTACAATCTTTCTTGTGACCTGCTTGCTTACGAGGTGTCCCTCGGCTTGTGTGCTATCTGTTTACTTGCTATGACTAAGACAAGATAAGCATGCAACCGGTTATATTTGTTCTCGTTGTGTATGTGTTTTCTTTACACGAACCCACGAGGCTTGAGATTGTTACTAACCAAGTTTAGTACTTACTGAGTTAAGAATAAGAGTTAAGTATTGGTGATTGTTGGTTAATACCCGTTAAGGTTTAACTAACACATGGTGTTTAAGATTTCTACTAACTGGAACTTGAGTGAGGAAACCCGGGACTGACTCCGGTCATGCATGCTAAGGAAAGGGGGACGGTATCTGAATCAGATCCGCCCTCCGCTTAAGGACTTGTCTTCGGACTTGTAGCCTAGGGCCGGTTGCCGGCTCAGCTACGCTGGACTCCCGTCCAGGGTAGGTGGCATTAAGATGGTGCGGTAGGATCACCTAAATCCTAGGTTTGAGATTAAGCTACAACCATTCCCTTCCAGGAAAGGTTTGTATACTGAGAATAAGATAAGGTTAAGACTAAGGTATGATAAGGAACTGAGGTTAAGAAAATAAGGACTAAGGAGGGGGTTACTAACCCGCTTGATAAGGGAACGCTTGTGTCGTTCATTGTGTGTGAGCTATATATGTTCATCCGTGGATTGTTGTTTATTGCACTTCATATCATGCTTGTGTACTTAATCAATTTCCATGATATCGACAATTAGTCGTCGTAGCCCCGTTAGCTTGGGGGCCATGAGAGGGAGTACCAGCATTCGTGCTGACCCCCTTTGGGGCTGTTTTTACACTTGCAGGTAAGAGGCCCATGAAGTCGCACCACGAGAGTAGGAGCGGTTAGACTTAGGATGGGTTGTATATTTTGAGTACGGGTTTCTTGTGCTCCCGTCTGTTTATATTGAAACTATTGTAAGTTTGTGGCTATGACTTAGATACTTAAACTCGGTTGGTTGGTGGTATCTTGGATGGTGATGTTTTGGTCGGTTGTTTACTTTGGATAAGTGTTGTAATATTATAAGGCCGGTATGTTCTAATGATCAGACCGTGGCAAGGTCCAGGTGTTTGTTATTTCCGCTGCGACGAATTCGATTAAGTGTTAAGTTTTGCGATAACCACGATTGGCTTTGGACGGGGTGTTACCAAAAGTGGTATCAGAGCGTAGTTACGCTCTGATCAAGAAATACCGGACATGAGTAACCACCGAGTTAGGGTATAAGTTAAGAAATAAGTGATGGGTTAAGGGTGTGAGAAGTTAGAGTGAGTAGAGTCAGATGACCACTAATAAGTGTGGATCGTCTTTACCGTCTACGGACGTTATAAATTTGTTAACCGAAACAGTGGTGGATGCGAATCTAATGTGAGTTATGCTTGTTCAGATGACAGGACGTCCTAGAGGAGGCCGAGGTCGTGGCCAAGGCGATGATGCTTCAGAGATACTGGGAGGGCAGACGATCGCCGAGATCGTGGCTGCCGCATTAGGGCACATGGGCTACCAGCCTGGTGTGGGTGCACCACCTCCACCGCCACAACCCAGGGAACCGAATTGGGTGAAGAGTCTTGCCGACCTTCGACCCGCACACTTTAAGGGGGAGACCGATCCCGCCAAGCTTGAGGCGTACATCTCCGAGCTGGAGACCGCCTTCGAGATCCTTGACGTCCCTGCTGGGATCAAGGTGCGTCTGGCTGCGTTCTACCTGAAGGGGGCAGCAGGCGATTGGTGGAAGCTGGTGAGGGCCGAGCATGTGGCCAATCCAGAGTTCGGCTGGGAGCAGTACACCGCCTTGCTACGAGCAAAGTACTACCCCGCCCATGTCCAGACGAAGAAGCACTTGCAGTTGGATGCGCTTAAGCAGACCGACAAGATGACGGTGGACGAGTATTACTCAGAGTTCACCGCCTTGCTCCGTCTTCTGTCAGGTCTTGGATATTCAGACCAGATCCTGGTGGACCGCTTCTATGGCGGGCTTAGCCATCGACTCCGCTACGGCATGGGGCCGACGAGTTACACTACCTTGTAGGTAATAAGAATGGTTGAGATTTGAGTAAGTAAATGAGTAAGATTCAGATTATGAGAAATAAGAATGACTAATATTGTGGAAAGCAGGAGTGCTATCATGCCGCTGCTAAGGTGGAGATAACCGTCCAGCTGAGGGACGAGGAGAACGCTAAGAGGAAGAGTGCCGGTAAGAGCACGGAGAGCCAAGGGCAAGGTGGGTACAAGAAACAGAAGTACCAGCCTCAGGCCCAGAAAAATCAGAACCAAAAGGGGAAGGAGGAAAAGGAGAAGGCTCCGGAAGAGCCATTGAAGTTGACATATGCATATGCTGCTACACCCCTGCGCTCTAGGGCGCCAAAGGGTAAGGGATTGGTATTAAGTGAGCTATGAGACAACTAATAACCGTTTGAGATATGAGTACTAATATTGTGGATGATCAGGATCTGAGACTGAGAAGGGAGCCGGTGCTGGCTACCAGCGACGCTACATCTGTAGGTGGTGTCACAAGGACCACCCCGGGCTCGATTGCAAGGGGAATAAGGTGGAGTGCAACTATTGTGGGGTATACGGACACCGAGCATATGAGTGCTTCCGGAACCCCGCTAGCAGAGCCTATAGGCCCGATACCAGGGGCAAGGGCAAGACCGATCAGGGAGCTGGATCTGACGGTCAGAGAAGGTGCAGCAAGCTGCAGACAAGAACCCACGGGTGACCCAGAAGTCGGGACCCACACTACACTTGGTGGACCGGGACGATGAGCCTGAACCCTCATCGAGGCCAGGTACCGCTATAACCACTTAGTAATAAAATTACCTGCATACCGCATTATCATGCATGTTGGGTGAATAATTGAGTTAAGTGAGAATGAGATGAGATTAGAACTTAAGTAAGATATAACCTACTACCACTTTAGGAAGCTTCAACATCTGCTATCCAATACCGTTTACACCTAACCCGAAGCACACCGACATCGAACCCATCGACTTTCCAACCGAACAATGTCAGGTTATCCGCCCAGGTATGATTTTATTAAGGGGATACCTGACACCCGAAGCACAAATAGCCGTCATCAGAAGATGCAATCAACTAGGAATGGGAGCGGGAGGTTTTTACACACCGGAGTACCCAGAGGGAGCAAGGATGAAATTAAAAATGATGAGCCTAGGCAAGGATTGGAATCCGTATGCCAAGAACTACCAAACCACGAGGATGTAAGATGGAGTCTCACCACCGGGAATACCTGAAGAGTTCCATCCAGTTATTACACAAGTCGTGGAAATCGCTCAGCAGTTGGAAGCTGAACCGATTCCAGACATACAAGCAGACATTTGTATTGTGAACTTCTACGAGAAGGATGGGCGACTTGGACTACACCAGGATAAGGACGAGATAACGGAGTCTCTCGAAAGAGGGATACCCGTAGTGTCTTGGTCCATGGGGATGATGCAGAGTTTTTATACGGCGAGCAGAAGCGTGCAGACCGTGCGAATAAGTTGGTACTTAAGTCTGGAGATGTGTTAGTTATGGGAGGAGAGTCAAGGATGTTATACCATGGGATTAAGAGAATCAAGCTGAATACAACACCGTCAACAGTGATCAACGCGACACATATGAGACCAGGAAGATTAAACCTAACCTTTAGACAATATTAGTCATGTAATGCTTTAGTATGGGATAAGAAGTGAGATGTAAGACTTAAGCACATGTTGTAAACAGGATGGTTATGAATAAAATAACAGTGTTGTTCATATAAATTGTTACGACTCTTGTTACACCATCAATACTCATGAAGCTTATGAATACAATTAGGTCATGGACTCGGTACGGAAGGTGCGTTAAGCATACTTACAGAGGCACAGGCCGACGCCAGCGGCACTATCCTCACCGGCACCTTTCCGATTAATGGGATTGAGGCATCAGTTTTCTTCGACTCAGGGGCCTCGCATACCTTTGTCTCGGTATCTTTCGCGAGCAGGTTGGGGCTAGACGCTGATGAGCTACCCGACTTCACGGTTACGCTCCCGTCTAAGGAGAAGGTTCGTTGCACTCGTTACTACCGAGGAGCCATTGTCAGAATTAAGGGAGAAGACTTTCCAGTCAGTTTTATTGAGTTCAGTGAGCTAGGATTTGATGTTATCTTCGGGATGAACTGGTTGGAGCGGCACAAGGGACGTATCCTCTGCGCCGAGCATAGATTGCTGCCCAGGAGTCCGTCTGGGGTAACAATATCATACCGCCAGAGGCCCAGAGAGCCTTCGACTAAGATCATCACCGCCATGGCAATGTATAAGGAATTGAGGAGAAGAGAAGAAGTGTACCTCTGCTATGTACAGGACATAGAGAGAGACCCCGAGTTCGACCCCGACTTACCAGTAGTGTCGGAGTTCCCCGACCTATTTCCACGGGAACTGCCCGGCATGCCACCCACTCGGGAGGTAGAGTTCACCATCGAGCTGCTACCTGGTAACGGACCGATAGCCAAGGCACCGTACCGTATGGCTCCGGTAGAAATGATTGAGTTAAAGGAACAGTTAAAAGATTTGATGGATAAGGGATTTATTAGACCAAGTGTATCACCATGGGGAGCGCCAGTTCTCTTCGTGAAGAAGAAGGATGGAAGTCTCCGCCTCTGCATCGACTATAGAGAGCTAAATGCAGTGACAGTGAAGAATAAGTATCCACTACCCCGCATTGACGATCTGTTCGATCAGTTGAAGGGAGCATCTATGTTTTCCAAGATTGATCTCAGATCGGGGTATCATCAGATAGCCATTAAGGAGGGAGATATTGAGAAGACGGCATTGATAAGTGCAAAACATATAGACTTATTAGGGTTTAATCACCCTATAATTTGTAGCATTTTTAGTAATGTTTCTCACTTATCTAGGGTTTTTCCTATAATTATGTTGTTATATTAACTGATGTATTTTATGTGTTAAATTGTAGGAAAAATACCTAAAACATATATATATGTTTATAAGGGATTAAAGAAGGTCACGTGGAGGAGGACATGCATGCGTGATTTGCATGCAAACCGCCTCATTAGGGGGCGGACACACTAGAAATGGAGAGAAGATAGAGGCAACCGCCTCATTAGGGGGCGGACAAACTCAATGCAACCGCCCCATAAACAAGAGGACGTGGAGGCGGACAAGAGAGGGATACGAAAATTGCATGGGTTAGGCGGACAATTCATACGCTCATGCAACCGCCTCATTTGAGGAGGCGGACGTGACTAAAAATGCCTATGCAACCGCCTATTATTTCATGCGGACATCTGGCGGACGTGTGTAAAAATACAGATCTGAAAGGGTTATCTTCCTCACCGACTCGCTCTGCAACTTGATTCAGACGGCGCCTACCAGAAAATACTCACGCATTGTTCCTGTCCCCTGCAATCAGTGAAGCTTCAATCAACGAGCTCAATCAATGAGCTGCTCCTCTGCTGATTCTTCTTCCTCTATAAATACAACGCTCAGCTTACCTTCTCCGGTGTCCTTCCAGAGGTTCCGTCCGTGGTTCCTCCTGGAGTTCCAATTCACACCATCATTCCATCTTCGTACCACTACACTTTCACTCAGTTCATTCCATTTCTAATCTCCCGCTTCTCCATTTGTTTTCTTTTCATTTCATTAGTTTACATATACTCTGGGAATAATTATTATGTATCTGTATTAATTATGCAATATGTTTTACGGTTTTAATTTTAATGAAGTTTGTTACGTTTAAAGGTTTTCTCGCATCTTTTTAATAAACCTCATGAATTTATTAAAATGCTTTACTAAGTTGTTTTGATTTCATCGGTTGGAAACAGATGGGTTAAGTTTGATAAGTGCAAAACATATAGACTTATTAGGGTTTAATCACCCTATAATTTGTAGCATTTTTAGTAATGTTTCTCACTTATCTAGGGTTTTTCCTATAATTATGTTATTATATTAACTGATGTATTTTATGTGTTAAATTGTAGGAAAATACCTAAAACATATATATGTTTATAAGGGATTAAAGAAGGTCACGTGGAGGAGGACATGCATGCGTGTTGCATGCAACCGCCTCATTAGGGGGCGGACGGACAACACTAGAAATGGAGAAGATAGAGGCAACCGCCTCATTAGGGGGCGGACAAACTCAATGCAACCGCCCCATAAACAAGAGGACGTGGAGGCGGACAAGAGAGGGATACGAAAATTGCATGGGTTAGGCGGACACAATTCATACCGCTCATGCAACCGCCTCATTTGAGGAGGCGGACGTGACTAAAAATGCCTATGCAACCGCCTATTATTTCATGCGGACATCTGGCGGACGTGTGTAAAAATACAGATCTGAAACGGGTTATCTTCCTCACCGACTCGCTCTGCAACTTGATTCAGACGGCGCCTACCAGAAAATGCTACGCGTTGTTCCTGTCCCCTGCAATCAGTGAAGCTTCAATCAACGAGCTCAATCAATGAGCTGCTCCTCTGCTGATTCTTCTTCCTCTATAAATACAACGCTCAGCTTACCTTCTCCGGTGTCCTTCCAGAGGTTCCGTCTGTGGTTCCTCCTGGAGTTCCAATTCACACCATCATTCCATCTTCGTACCACTACACTTTCACTCACTCGTTCATTCCATTTCTAATCTCCCGCTTCTCCATTTGTTTTCTTTTCATTTCATTAGTTTACATATACTCTGGGAATAATTATTATGTATTTGTATTAATTATGCAATATGTTTTACTGGTTTTAATTTTAATGAAGTTTGTTACGTTTAAAGGTTTTCTCGCATCTTTTTAATAAACCTCATGAATTTATTAAAATGCTTTACTAAGTCTGTTTTTGATTTCATCGGTTGGAAACAGATGGGTTAAGTTTGATAAGTGCAAAACATATAGACTTATTAGGGTTTAATCACCCTATATTTTGTAGCATTTTTAGTAATGTTTCTCACTTATCTAGGGTTTTTCCTATAATTATGTTATTATATTAACTGATGTATTTTATGTGTTAAATTGTAGGAAAAATACCTAAAACATATATATATGTTTATAAGGGATTAAAGAAGGTCACGTGGAGGAGGACATGCATGCGTGATTTGCATGCAACCGCCTCATTAGGGGGCGGACAACACTAGAAATGGAGAAGATAGAGGCAACCGCCTCATTAGGGGGCGGACAAACTCAATGCAACCGCCCCATAAACAAGAGGACGTGGAGGCGGACAAGAGAGGGATACAAAAATTGCATGGGTTAGGCGGACACAATTCATACCGCTCATGCAACCGCCTCATTTGAGGAGGCGGACGTGACTAAAAATGCCTATGCAACCGCCTATTATTTCATGCGGACATCTGGCGGACGTGTGTAAAAATACAGATCTGAAACGGGTTATGTTCCTCACCGACTCGCTCTGCAACTTGATTCAGACGGCGCCTACCAGAAAATACTCACGCGTTGTTCCTGTCCCCTGCAATCAGTGAAGCTTCAATCAACGAGCTCAATCAATGAGCTGCTCCTCTGCTGATTCTTCTTCCTCTATAAATACAACGCTCAGCTTACCTTCTCCGGTGTCCTTCCAGAGGTTCCGTCCGTGGTTCCTCCTGGAGTTCCAATTCACACCATCATTCCATCTTCGTACCACTACACTTTCACTCACTCGTTCATTCCATTTCTAATCTCCCGCTTCTCCATTTGTTTTCTTTTCATTTCATTAGTTTACATATACTCTGGGAATAATTATTATGTATCTGTATTAATTATGCAATATGTTTTACTGGTTTTAATTTTAATGAAGTTTGTTACGTTTAAAGGTTTTCTCGCATCTTTTTAATAAACCTCATGAATTTATTAAAATGCTTTACTAAGTCTGTTTTTGATTTCATCGGTTGGAAACAGATGGGTTAATTAAGCCGTAAAACTGGGGGAAACTTATTTTCATCGTTTAAGTTAGTACTCAGTTGCAAATGTAATCCCTCAACACTCCTCCGCCGTTCGCAGGCTTTTGCTTGAGTTTTCATCGGACCTTGCATTACAGGTGAACGAGTTCTTATGAGTTTTCATCGGACCTTAAGAAAATATCAGGAATCTTGCCAAACAATTATAATTAAAGCAGTAGACCTAGCATGAAAGAGTAGATATTATATTAATATGAACCAGAGTCCCGTTTAGTTTATTTGCTTACTTAGTTAATTTTATTAACTGTTTTTATTTATATGTAACAAGTCAATTAATCCCCCCTCTTTGTGACACGCTTAGGTACTATAATATGTATATTAGTCCCGCGGTTCGATATCCGGTCGCTTACATTTTACTATACTACCACGACCGGGATTTGTTTGCAGCCCGACGTTTATTTTGAGTTTTTAATTTCTTTTCTTTTATTTTTACACCAGTTTAACCACTCAGATTATAACGTCTGCAAAATGGCGCCGTTGCCGGGGACTAGATTTATTCTAGTTCCTAAGCCCCGGATTATTCACCTGTTTAATTATAAATATTTTGTTCTTTTTAAATCTGTTAATATTATGTCTATAATATTTAGTTTATTGTTAATATTAATTATCTATATTATGTTATATATTAATCTAATAATCTGTTAATATTAATTGGACACCTGACTCTGGACATATGACTACGGACATCTAACTTCTGACATCTAACTTCTAACTCTTATTAACATTTAATTTCCATTATCTCTAACATTTAATTTCCATTGTCTCTAACATTTAAATTTCCATTGTCCCTAACATTTAATTTCCATTGTCTCTAACATTTAATTTTATGTAAATTAACTACTAACTTATAATTTATGTTATCTAATTACTAACTTATAATTTTTGTCATTTTATTACTAACCCATTATTTTATTTCTTCATTATTTTTGTTGTTGTATAAGCAGGGATAAAAAAAAAACCGAAACAGGGGGCTGTCCGCGTGGACAACCGCCCCATTCTCATGCGGACGCCACTGAGTCGCTAACGCCTCTTTGTCCGCCTAATCTCCACGCGGACGCCACATAAACGCCTACCGCCTCCTGTCCGCCTCTCCCCTAAGCGGACGTCCAAGCGGACGTGTTATAACCCGTTTAATTGCAACCTTATTTTATGTCCGGTTTATATAATGATCTAGGTTGGATTACATTTAATCAGTTGGGACACCGGCGCATTGTTTTAATTGCAGAGGGCAAGGAGGTCCATCTATTAAAACAATTAAGGTAATTGTTTTCTTTATTAATAAGGAGTGGGAGCCTTATTTAATTATTCTTCATCTAATTTATTTTGCATCACGATCGGTCTTCCTCCATCAGTTGTCATCGTGCGTTCAGAGCGAGCGTTCTTCCTTTCTTCTCTCTCTCTATTCTCTCTGTCGCTAAGGATCGTGAAGGCTGCTGCTTCAACCGAATTGGAGGGTCTTGCTACTGTGTTTCTCTGATCGGTTCAGGTTTGTGTTCAGGAATTCGGGTCTGCGTTGATGGTTTTCTTCTTCTCTGTTTTTGATTTTGAGCCGTTGTTCTTGATTAAATCAGAAGGCTTCGTCGCTGTTGAATTGTGATTGTGCGGGCTGTGGAACTGCTGCAGATTGTGGAGATCTTTCACTTTGAATCAGGTTGGTGCTGCAGATTTTGGGGTTTGGATAATCTAGGGTTCTTTTTTCAGTTTCTGATTTTGTGTCAATTGGTTTGGATAATCAGTGGCTGTTGGTCTGTCCGGATTGTTGCTCTGCGTGGATTGTGCCTGCTGCCTCAGTTCGTTGTCGCTTCTGCTAATTGAGGTAGGTGGTTACTCGATTCAGTTTGGAAGTTCAGCCATGGGGATTGCAACGGTTCTGTTTCGTGTGTGATTTCTGTTTGTGATGTCTGTTTGGTTGCGTTTTAGAATGGCTAAACCCCCCATGGTTTCCTGTTTTAATGTCTGATTTGGTGTGTGTACTTCATTGGCATTTTGAGGCATTGATTTGTGTGGTTTTTCTGCTCTGTTCGTCTTCTGGAAACTGTATTTTTCGCACTGTCCGAACTTCCGTCCGAGCTTTGAAGTTCGGACAGTGCGTTTCTGCCTTTCTGATTTGCAAGTTCGGGGTATGTCCGAACATCTGTCCGAACGTGGATGTTCGGACACACCCTCAAGTTTTCCCCTCTGGTTTAAGTTCGACCTGTGTCCGAACTTCAACGTCCGGACAAGGTCGGACCTTCCGCGTGTTTTCCCGTAAAACCTGTCCGAACATCCGTCCGAACTTGGATGTTCGGACATGCTGAATTCCTCTATCTGATTTCAACTCGACTTGTGTCCGAACATTGATGTCCGGACACAAGTTCGGACATTTGGCTTTCTCTGGTTTCTGAGTCTCGACTTGTGTCCGAACTTCGATGTCCGGACACAAGTTCGGACACCCCTCTGTTTTCAACATAACTTCTTCGTTTGAACTCCGATTTGAGCGCCGTTTGCGGCGTTGGTTTCCTTATGATCTGTGCTACTGATTTATGAGTGTTTTGGCATATTTAAATGCAACCTTGCTTCTGTTTAAGCAATCCTTCTGTTTTGGGACATTACACTTTGTTTCTGAGCCGTGAATGGCTGGGTCGAGCTATTCCGTGGTATACCATGTAGACGTCGTTCTGAGTGTGGGTCATTCCCTTTCTGTTCTGTGGGTTGACGAACCCTTTGGCTCTTTCGAGTCATTTCTGCGTTGCCGAGAGACCTGGTATGGTCTATGGGTCTTCGACCCTTCTGAGTGTGTGCATTGTGTTTTGTCCCCTTTCTGTTTAAGTGCTCTGACTGTTTCTGAAATGGGAACCCTTGTGTTCCACTCTGCTTCTGTTTCTGAAAGCTTCTGACTATCTGAGAATTTGCATAAGATGTTTATCTTCTCTTCTTCTGATTCATTGTTTTGAGCGACCTTGCTGATGACGGTCGCTGCTTACTGGGCATAGTTGTGTGCTCATTCCCCTACTTCTAACCTTTTTGCAGATTGATCAGCGAGGATCATCTTGAGTTCTGGAGCTGTAGTGCTTAGCTCATTTGACTGTTTAAACTTCTGTTATGACATTGTAGCCTTGGGCTTCCTCCTTTTTGAATTTCTGATTCGGATATGTATTTGGAATCCGTTTACTTCCGCTGTATTTGAATACTTTGGTTTACAATGTTAAGTGAACTCTGTTTTGGGCCTTTATTGTTTTGATCGTTTAGAGCCTTGCGTTATTGGTAGTAATACGCGGCGTGTAATACCCTTAACTCTTAGGCCGGTTTTAGGGGTGTTACAGGACGTCCCTTACCTCTTAAAAAAAACGACGCGTTTTATGTAATCTGTTCTTCCCCAATTCTATTTTGCTCGAGCCCGACGACAGAGAAGAGAACAAAGTCGCGCGCGCCTCCTCCTCAAATCGACACATCTTCTTCAATTCTCCACCAAATCACGCAAGGTTAGTATCGAAATCTTCGTTTTTCAATTCTTAACGTTTCTATAGTTTCAAATCCACAAATAATGAACTACACTAGGAGAAATTAAGGACTGAACTTTCGAACCCTAGGTCGACCCGTTCGAAAATTCGAGCTTAATATGCGATTTTTGTCTCAGATTCTTCTTCTATAAATCATATTATACATGTACAAGGTTGAATCTACACTGATTATACTTAAATTTGATGTTTTGGATGAATTTCAAATTTAGGTGTAGGTAGTTACGAGAATTGTGTCATGAAAAAAAATGCATTTTTCGAATTCTGAGATACCTTGTTATTATTAAACTGAATAATTATGATTATAGGATGTTATATGTGGATTTATGCTGATAACGGTATTAAAATACCTTGCGTGTGACTGAATTAATTGTGGAGAATCGTAGAATTTAAGGGGAAGTTCTGTCGAATTTTCGACAGAATTTATGTTGTATAATTATTCTGTTTATATTTTATATTATTTGTTCTACTTGTTTTCTATTTTTGTTAATTTGCAAAGTTGTTTATATTAATAGTCTGTTTGATATTAATTTTTATGTTGCTGTTTGTTTATTAATTTTTATGTTTTGTATCTGTTTAAATATTTAATATTAAATTGTTATCCTGTTAATGTTTGTTTGCTTTTAATTTAAAAATATATTAGTATGCCTCGTGTTCGTGGTGGCAACTGTCCCGGTGCATCTTCTTCTGCACCTTCTCCTCGCTCAGACAGGCCAGGGACCAGCACAGCCTCCACCACCACCGTAGTGATTTTATTTTATTTTATTGTTATTTTTATTTTATTGCATTTTATTTTGCTCTGTTGTTTACTAACATTTTGTAGACTCTTACTGTTTGAACCTTGTGCTCACTTTTGTTATATTCAGGAAGGTAACAGTGTGGTTTACTTTATGTTTTTATTTTATGAATTATTATTTATGTTTTTCATATTATTATTTTCTTTTGGTGCCATTTGAGTTCTGCTGGCTATATATGATTTTCTTTTCAGAATAAATTCTATATCCAACATATAGCTGAACTCGCCTATGGGAGCAACCTCAGTTGCTCTAGGAAATTCGATACCTTTGGTTGAACACTTGCGCGAACTTAAGTGTGAGGAACGTCTCACCCCTACCAAAGCTTAAGTGTGAGGAAGGATACCTTCCTCAATCTACGATACAAGGGGAGTTTCAGTTCTTCCTTTATTTTATTAATGTTCAACCTATATTTAATCCTTTATGAGTCTGTCATAATTTGAAAGGTCATTTTCTTGATTTTAATTCTGAACAATGAGGACATTGCTCCTCTTAAGTGTGAGGAAGGAGAGACCTTTCCCTGAAATTATGACAGTAGTTCGATAATGCCACACTCACTTTTTGCTACTCTAAACTGCCTAAATTTTAAAAAAATTGATAAAAATGAGATAAAATAATTGTAGAAGTGTCTGAAATTATGTCAAGTGACAACTGAAAGATGGTTTTATTTAAAGGAGTTTGTATAAAATTATTTTCCTTCAAAATACTCTATTTTCGCTCAAAAATGATAGATCTGCTGATTGTAAAAATCAATTTAGTTTAGCTTGGGATTATGGAAATATGTGGAAAGTCAAGGAAAGAAAAGGATAAAGACAAGGTACTCCACTGTTTATGAATTTTTCTTACCAAAAACAGGCCTCGTCTATCCGGTTATTAAGTTCTTTGGGGTGCTTTAACACCTATCTACCTAAGGTCTCGTAATCTGGGATAGAAGACCCAACACCGATACAAGGATAGAGAGAAAAGTCTGGGGTACAGAAAAATAATGCAATTTAAAAAAATTTTATGTTCTGTATATACAATTTTTGCATTCAAAAAAAAGAAGATGAAAAATTGCAATTTTTATTTATGAACATGAGTACGTGGTGTTGAAAGGTATTGCGGAATAAGGCATTACTTCACACCCCTTGTCATCCCGGGTTAGAGAATGAAATTGGTTGGAAATCCCAGGTTAATCTAACTTGTTTTCTGCAGTCTAGTTTTTCTATGCTTTTATTAAATTGTTCTTCTTCACTGTTTATAAAAACCTACTTCTAAGAGCAGAATTATTCTTTCAATTGTCACTTTGTCTAAATTCCCTTCTACACTTATTTAATCTTGTTTTATTATTTTGGCTTAGAGATAATTATATTCCTTATTTGCTTGAGGACAAGCAAAAGTCAAGTGTGAGGAAGTTTGATAAGTGCAAAACATATAGACTTATTAGGGTTTAATCACCCTATAATTTGTAGCATTTTTAGTAATGTTTCTCACTTATCTAGGGTTTTTCCTATAATTATGTTGTTATATTAACTGATGTATTTTATGTGTTAAATTGTAGGAAAAATACCTAAAACATATATATATGTTTATAAGGGATTAAAGAAGGTCACGTGGAGGAGGACATGCATGCGTGATTTGCATGCAACCGCCTCATTAGGGGGCGGACAACACTAGAAATGGAGAAGATAGAGGCAACCGCCTCATTAGGGGGCGGACAAACTCAATGCAACCGCCCCATAAACAAGAGGACGTGGAGGCGGACAAGAGAGGGATACGAAAATTGCATGGGTTAGGCGGACACAATTCATACCGCTCATGCAACCGCCTCATTTGAGGAGGCGGACGTGACTAAAAATGCCTATGCAACCGCCTATTATTTCATGCGGACATCTGGCGGACGTGTGTAAAAATACAGATCTGAAACGGGTTATCTTCCTCACCGACTCGCTCTGCAACTTGATTCAGACGGCGCCTACCAGAAAATACTTACGCGTTGTTCCTGTCCCCTGCAATCAGTGAAGCTTCAATCAACGAGCTCAATCAATGAGCTGCTCCTCTGCTGATTCTTCTTCCTCTATAAATACAACGCTCAGCTTACCTTCTCCGGTGTCCTTCCAGAGGTTCCGTCCGTGGTTCCTCCTGGAGTTCCAATTCACACCATCATTCCATCTTCGTACCACTACACTTTCACTCACTCGTTCATTCCATTTCTAATCTCCCGCTTCTCCATTTGTTTTCTTTTCATTTCATTAGTTTACATATACTCTGGGAATAATTATTATGTATCTGTATTAATTATGCAATATGTTTTACTGGTTTTAATTTTAATGAAGTTTGTTACGTTTAAAGGTTTTCTCGCATCTTTTTAATAAACCTCATGAATTTATTAAAATGCTTTACTAAGTCTGTTTTGATTTCATCGGTTGGAAACAAATGGGTTAATTAAGCCGTAAAACTGGGGGAAACTTATTTTCATCGTTTAAGTTAGTACTCAGTTGCAAATGTAATCCCTCAACACTCCTCCGCCGTTCGCAGGCTTTTGCTTGAGTTTTCATCGGACCTTGCATTACAGGTGAACGAGTTCTTATGAGTTTTCATCGGACCTTAAGAAAATATCAGGAATCTTGCCAAACAATTATAATTAAACCAGTAGACCTAGCATGAAAGAGCAGATATTATATTAATATGAACCAGAGTCCCGTTTAGTTTATTTGCTTACTTAGTTAATTTTATTAACTGTTTTTATTTATATGTAACAAGTCAATTAATCCCCCCTCTTTGTGACACACTTAGGTACTATAATATGTATATTAGTCCCGCGGTTCAATATCCGGTCGCTTACATTTTACTATACTACCACGACCGGGATTTGTTTGCAGCCCGACGTTTATTTTGAGTTTTTAATTTCTTTTCTTTTATTTTTACACCAGTTTAACCACTCAGATTATAACGTCTGCAGGCATTCCGGACACGATACGACCACTATGAGTTTACCGTGATGCCGTTCGGTTTGTCGAACGCACCGGCGAAGTTTATGGATCTGATGAACCGCTTGTTCCGGGAGCAGCTGGACAAGTCGGTTGTGGTGTTTATTGATGATATTTTGATATACGCGAAATCTAAGGCTGAACATGAGGAACATCTGAGGAGGGTATTGGAGATATTGAGGGAGAACCAGCTATACGCTAAGTTCTCCAAGTGTGAGTTTTGGCTTGACCAGGTCTCTTTCCTAGGTCATGTCATCTCAGATGCTGGGATCTCAGTGGATCCAGCAAAGATTGATGCCGTACATACTTGGCCAAGGCCGAAGACTGTTACCGACATCCGGAGCTTTCTCGGTCTGGCAGGTTACTACAGGAGGTTTGTTAGGGATTTCAGCAAGGTCGCGAAGCCGATGACCAGTCTGATGAAGAAAGATGCACCGTTCTTGTGGACGACTGACTGTGAGAAATCATTTCAGAGTTTGAAGGACTCACTGACCACTGCACCGGTTCTGACCATTCAAGACGGTACAGAGGGCTTTGAGGTTTATTGTGATGCCTCCGGTAGAGGGCTGGGTTGCGTGCTCATGCAACATGGCAAGGTGGTGGCATATGCCTCACGCCAGTTGAAGAAACATGAGGAGAATTACCCCACACATGATTTAGAGCTGGGAGCTGTAGTCTTCGCTTTGAAGATATGGCGCCACTACTTATACGGGGTTAGTGTGACGATCTACACCGATCACAAGAGCTTGAAATACATATTCACTCAGAAGGAGTTGAATCTCAGACAGAGGAGATGGTTGGAATTTTTAAAGGACTATGACATTGACCTCCAATACAAAGAGGGAAAGGCCAATGTTGTAGCAGACGCCCTGAGCCGTCGAGCACACTCACTCCATTCGCTAGTCTCTTTCTCCAGCTTGGTTGATGAGGTGCGAGAGGCTCAAAGGACAGATGAGTACATGAGAGAGGTCAGACAGAAGCTGGCAGATGGTACCTTTGAGAGTCATAAATATGACTTCAGACTTCACGATGATGAACTGATCAGACTTAAGGGCCGGTTATGCATACCACGGGGCAACACGGATCTGAAAGACCGTATACTTAGAGAATCACACTGTTCTTCAGTTTCCATCCATCCGGGAGCCTCTAAGATGTATAAAGACATGAAGAGATACTTCTGGTGGCCAGGGATGAAGACAGATGTTACCGAGTTCGTCTTGAGGTGTCTCACATGCCAGAAGGTAAAATTCGAGCACCGACGACCGGGCGGAATGGTACAATCGATGCCAGTTCCGGAATGGAAGTTCCATGATATCTCCATGGACTTTGTAGTTGGACTTCCACCTGCTAGGGGAGGTCTCAACATGATGTGGGTGGTAGTGGATCGCCTTACCAAAGTAGCCCGATTCATACCGATGAAGGATACTTGGAAGGTGACCAAATTAGCTGAGTTTTTTGAGAGAGAAATAATGAGACATCACGGGATACCAAAGACCATAGTGTCAGACAGAGATACCAGATTCCTTTCGAGGTACTGGAGAGCTACTAGAGAAGCGTTGGGTACAGAACTGAAGTTGAGTACCGCGTTCCATCCTCAGACAGATGGTCAGACTGAGCATACCATTCAGACACTCGAGGACATGCTGAGGGCATGTGCCTTAGACTTCCAGGGCAGTTGGATTGACAGACTACATCTGATCGAGTTTTCATACAACAACAGCTATCACGCTTCGATCAAGATGGCACCTTTTCAAGCGTTGTACGGTAGACCATGTCGTACACCGCTCTACTGGGATGAGTCGAGTGAGGCGGTCATTATAGGACCAGAATATTTAGAACAAGTTAAGGCTGAAGTTCAGCAAATCAGATAGAACATGAAGGCTGCTCAAGATAGGCAGAAGTCGTATGCTGATGTTCGACGACGGGACCTGGAGTTCGTAGTGGGCGACCAGGTATGTCTGCGAGTTTCACCGATGAAGGGTGTATTCAGGTTTGGGCAGAAGGGCAAGTTAAGCCCGAAGTTTGTTGGTCCCTATGAGATTACGGAGTGGGTGGGCCCGGTTGCTTACAGGTTGAATTTACCTGCTGAACTGAGTGAAGTGCATGATGTTTTTCATGTTTCACAGCTAAAGAAATACATGCACCACCCCTCCCATGTGTTAGAACCTGAGAGGTTGACTTTAGAACCGAATATGAGATCCGTGGAGACTCCTCAGAGAATCTTGGGCAGTAAGACTAGGGACACTCGCCACAAGTCAGTGCGACTGGTAAAGGTTCTCTGGTCTAACCAGGATGTCGAAGAGGCCACGAGGGAATTAGAGGATAAGATGAGGGCGAAGTACCCTTCTTTGTTTACTTACTAGATCGTTT
The DNA here is from genome assembly GCA_023374045.1 of Limonium bicolor. Taxonomy (NCBI): domain Eukaryota; kingdom Viridiplantae; phylum Streptophyta; class Magnoliopsida; order Caryophyllales; family Plumbaginaceae; genus Limonium; species Limonium bicolor. Next base: position 143,796,920 of record CM041776.1, on the reverse strand, counting down.
GTATAGGGTACGGGGCGTACCCCTTTTTAAGGGGGGTAGAGCTTCCTCGCTTTTGAGTTAGAAAACGATCATGTTTGTCGTTTGTTTGGTTGTTTAAGATGTAATTTTGTGTAAGTTGCTACACTTTGGTGATAAGCTTGAGTTATGTATAATACTTATGTATTGTATTTGTGGTTAACCTTTGAGTCTTGAGATGTGTGAATGTGAATATAAGATGTGCTGTTAAGATTAAGAGAATTGAGTACCGTAAATGGTTAAGCATATATGTGAACTTTGGGGACAAAGTTCTTTTAAGGGGGGAAGATTGAAATACCCCAAACTTTGATATGGTGTTTAAGTGATAAACTAAGTTATAAGGAGGCTAAATAATGCCTTAGAAACATTAAGAAACCATTTTAACCATAGAAAATATAAGGAAACACCAAAAGAGCAGTTTAAGCGAAAACGTGCTCTAAGCTTGGAGAGACTTGGGTGAGTACCCAAATATTGTTCTAAGACCTTAGTAATATCCTAATGGTCATTTTAAATCAATTAACAAAGAAAACCAAGCTTAAAACAAGTTAAAACACAAAATGTGCTTTAAGGAGTCTTAAAGCACATTTTTGAAAAATTGTCTTGTAAATGGGTTTTGAGTGGCTAAATGTCCATCATTACTCTTTAATTAACACGTGTACTAATTAGTATCACATTAAAAAGTCTAAATCAATGGGAAATCAAAAATTTCACAAATATGTGCCTTGGTTAGTGAATAGTAACTAAATAGTGCTAGTTTAAGATATTAGTCAAAGTAAGTCAATTTAGTTTATTTAGTTGGTCAAACAAGACCATGACTAGCTTAATTAAAGGGGGGTGGCCGATTTTTAAGGTGATGATTCACCACATGAGCAACTAAGAAAGGAAATTATAAGATAAAGTAAAAACTACTATTTACTTTATACATAAATATCTCACTTTACTTACCTCTCTCCTCACCTCTTCATTCTCTCTTGTTCCCACCGGTTTTGAGTTGCTCTCTCCCTTCTCCATTGACGTGAAGAGCAGCCCCATGCTAGCTTCAACTTCCTTTGTACACTACTTACTCATTTTAGCTCCAAAACCAAAACAAATTACATATTCTTCTTAGTTAGCTCAAGCTCTCTCTTTCTATCTTTTCAAAAATTCAAGAGCTCCATTTTGGTGCCAAGCCAAACCACCATTAGAGGAGAAAACTCAAGCTTGGAGACTCCATTGGCTTCTCCATTCTCTTAAGGTAAAGAAAGTGTAAGAAAATCTAGGTTTCCATCATTTTTTCTTCATAACCGAAAATACATGCTCATGAGGCTTCATTTTAATGCCTTGTTCTAGCTTGTTTTCTACTCTCCAAAGGATAGAGGAGGTCCTTCTTGCTTCATATCCAAGCTTGTCTTGAGAAACCAAGGTAAAATAATTACCTTAATACCTTAAAGCACATTTTTAACCTAGGGTTTGTTCCTTAGGGTTAATGTATTATCTAGTACTCATTGGAGTCGTTGGATATTGGTTAGAACATTGGCAAGGAGAGTCTAAGTGGTGACCGAGATTGAGCAAGGAAAAACCTAAGGAGGAAAGTTTGTGAGCTTGTGAAAGAATAAGGTAAATTACTCACCTTAAGGTGTTTTATTGTTTAAGGGAATGGGATTTAGATATGTGATGAGCTTAGTGTAGAGTTTACGTTAGAAAAGGGTTATATATAACCTAGGAGAAACAATGATTATGTTTGAGAACTTGTGACTAAGGAGCCAATGAGAAAAGAGATAGTCAAACAATGTTGAGATGAATTACAAGAAGCATTTTATTTCAATGGGAGCCTTCACTACAAAAAAAAAATGCCATTTACCGACACATTTTTTGTGTAAGTATAGCCACAAAATGTGTCAGTATAGAGTCAGTTGACCTTTACCGACACATTAAAAAAGAGTCGGTATAACGTCAGATACTATAGGTCTATACCGACACATATAGTGTGTGTCGGTAAAGGGTTTTGAGCTTTTACTAACACTTATTTCCTGAGTTAGAAAAGACAGAAGACCTATACTAACACTTAACGTAATTGACAGAATAGCTTATGCATTTATACTAACACAAAACCAAGTGTCGGTATACATATATACTAACACATAATTTATGTTAGTAAAAGCTGATTATACAAACAGAATAAACCATCATGTAACAGCTATACTAACTCATAATCTAGTGTTAGTAAAACTTTTACTAACACAAAACATAATTCAATTCAATTCATTATTTTCAAATGCCGCACAACTACCTGTTGATATATACAATAATACTGTTATAGAATAACCATTTCTCGAACAATAAATGTAGTAACCAATAAGCTCCAATGGTATTAAAAATGGTAAGAGTTTACAATAGTGCAAGTTCAACACTAATATTCATCATTATCCTCCAAAAGTATCGTAATCAACATCCAGATAAGTTGCATTTAAGTCAAAAATACAATATTGTTCTTAAACGAGTTAGAATGTAACATATCACTCTCTTTATTCCTTCATACTTTTCCTACTTCTAAAATAAAATCTTGACTTCATCCACATTTTTGCACTACACACAAAAAATTAAATCATCACAAAGATAGAAGAGAAATAAGTAAAAGGTTATCCAAGATAAGCGGAAAAATTATATTCATTAACAAGAAGGAGTACCATTAGTATCTCTTTCACTCGACGAAAGTTGATTTTCATTAACTAAGAGATTTGTACCGCTAGAAATATCACTTGAAACCTGAAACATATAAATAAACCGCAGTCATCTTACCAAATACTGGATTGGAAGCTTATAAATGAGATGAGTGGTTGGCTACCTGAATGTAGTGTAAAGAAGAGGATCATTCATTTTCTATCAATCTACGGTTTCAGCAATACCAACCATACGGTTTCAGCAACACCAATCATACGGTTTCACCAATGCAATTATATAAACCAGTATAATAAAAGCTTATAAATGATATGATTCAGTTGTGCAAAAATCTATACAAACAGATCGACTATTACTAACAAGAGGATCATTCATTTTATATCAATCTACAGTTTCAGCAATACCAACCATATAGTTTCAGCAATACCAACCCTATGGTTTCACCAATGCAATTATATAAACCAGGGCAATAAAAGCTTATAAATGATATGATTCAGTTGTGAAAAAATCTTACAAACAGATCGACTATTACTAATATAGAAACAAACTAACTAGATGATACGAAAAATCTGAGTCAGCTACAAAGACATCAGTTATACTACAAACTATACGACACTAGATTCCAGTTTACATCAGTGACCAACTCAGACAGCATGAAATTGATTTCAACGGTGGGAGCAATGAAAAATCAGTCCAACTCTATGAACCAGGCTTCAAAAACTTATTTAGTTACTACTTCAATATATCAGTGAAAATGCTAGTGAGCTTTACGCAGAACTCTCAAACCAATCCTTCACCAAACAAAATCGAAACCACGACATCAGATCCAAAAACAGGGTAAAGGAAAATCTTAATCTGAGGGTACAATGAGAATGACAAGTTGCCCCACCCGAAGAATCTAGACTAGAAGAATTGAAGGCTGAGAAATTTAACATGTAAAAATACACAGTTGAGACAAAAGCATAAACAAAACAAAAGAATAAAGACAAACGAGGTTTTGGTAATCAGAACCAGAAACTGTTTCTGACCGCCAATTCATATGGAACTTTCATTTCACCAGTATCTAGCAGGATAGGCTTTGGACTTTGACAACACACTATCTTCCAAAAGTGATTGCCCTAAAATTTAGAGCAAAAATAACAAAAAGTAAGAACAACAACAACACCAAGCACACTTTGAGGAGCATACCAATAGAACAAGGCAAACTAGTGTCAATGCAAAAGGCACCTAGAACATTTGGGCTAACATCCCCACAGTTGCTTTGACAAAATGCAACAACAAACTTAGATTTGTCTGCGTGTTACACTCCTGACACGCCTAGAAAAAGTAGAAACTTGTTCGACTCTTCTCCCAAAAGGAGCTTCAAAAGAAGCGGCAAGCTCTAATAGCTCATGATTTGCATCCACGGGTTAATATAGGCAATCCGGTCAAGAGATTACACATACAAGAGAAGATTATAATAATGGTGTTAATTTCTGGAGATCACAAGCTCATGACATTTTTCATAATACTTGATGCAACCGAGGAAAATATTACCATAGAGAGAAGATCATAATATGATCTCTGACAGATGCATCACGACTTCAGCAATTGTCATCATTACAAAGAAAAGTATAAACATTGTAAATGTAGAGGGCTCTAGCCTAGAGTGAAAGATGGAGCAAACTTACGTTTCCCTTGAAAATTCTTGGGAACATCAGATATTACATCACTCTTTGCGCCTCGTGGTGTGCGGTCACATACAACTGGTCTGATGAAGCTTAGTTGCTTGTCCACTTTCTGGCCTTGAATAAGTGTTGTTGCCAGCTTCTTGAATTCTTGGATGTACGCACTAAGCGTGTGGGAAAGTGGGAGAAAGCAGAAAGAACTTGAAGTGAGAAAAAATCTTGGGAGATTAGGAAAGACAATGAAAACGGAAGAGTGAACATTAGAACAACAATATGTGTTTTTATATATCCAAATCTACAACAAATTATACAATAGAACAACAATTATAGCAGATGAAATTGTGAATCTAGAACAGACTATACACGGACTAAGGAATTGACAAAGAAAGACTGAGGAATCGACACAGAAAATAGGTGAAGAACATAAACCCTAATCTCAAAATTGGGGGAAAAGTACAGAAATAATACCAGTTTCAATCCACGTTATTCTTTCTGGGATTCAATCCTCTAACTTCTTTATTCTATTTTTCGCTCGTGGTGGTGTAGAAGCGTCTGGTGTCGTCGATGAGAAGGGGAGGTAGCACTAACTTGAGTTTTGGAGGTAGTGTTGCCGCCAGTTTTTTTTTCTTTTAGTACGTTTTAGTGACTGATTAGAACTTATCAATATAGATAACTTAGATACTATACTAACTTAAAATTTTATAAGTTAGTAAAATAAAGATTTTATGTCAGTAAAAATTAGGTGTGTATTGACACTTCAATAAATGAGCCAGTAAAGATTAGGTGTGTACTAACACTTTAATAAATGAGTCAGTAAAGATGATTTAGCTTTTATCGACACATATAATGTGTCAGTAAATTATACCTATAGAAACACTAAACTAAGTGTTAGTAAAACTGTGTGTTAGTAAATGATACTTTTTTTGTAGTGCTTGTTGTGTGTATTCGCAGGTTAAAGGCAAATATATGTGGAAATTCAGTGGTTAAGATTATTGTCATTTAAGGGCCTAAGTGCCAAGCATTTTAAGTTTATACACTATATGATGATGTGGTGTAGTTTTGGTGTAAATTGTGTGTTAAGATGTTGTGATGAGAATTTGAGTGATCTTGGTTGTTTGATGGTGAAAAACCAAGTGTTTGGGTGTAACAATATACTTGAGAACCCATGGCAAAATTTAGTGGAGAACTTAAGTGTTTAAGATGTTATAAGGAGATTTCATGACTAAGGAAGTCCTAGGAAGTTTTAGAGGTTGTCTTGATGAAAAAGGGTGTGTTTAAGGTGTATAATGAGTTAGAATGACCCAGACATGATCATGGAGGATTTAGGAACCAAATGAATGTACTAGTGTATTTAGGACTTAGGCAAACATTGGTAAACTAGTAGAAAAGAAATAATGTTTTGGATGATGGTGTTATAAGTTGGTGTAGGAACTTTAAGTAGTTGCATAAAGGGATTTTAGGTGGAGAAAGATGCTTGGGAGATGATGTTATAGTGGTGAGGAAGCATTTTGGCATAGTGGTTATAATAGGTGTGAACCACCACTTAGAAACCTAAGGAGAAACATTACAAGTGATGACATTATTGCAAGGAAACAAATAAAGACTAAGATGGATGTTGATGAGTGATTTAAGGAGCTTAGTGGAGGGCTTAAGGTGTGTTTTAAGTGCCCAAACAAGAATAGACCATGCTAGGAAATGAGATAAGTGTTTAAGGATTTAGAAGATGGGTATTTTGGCCTGTCCGAACTTCCGTCCGAATTTGGAAGCTCGGACATGCCCTGTTGTGATTTAATCTTCTGAGTTTCGGCCAGTGTCCGGACTTCAGTCCGACCTTAGAAGTTCGGACACTGGGAATTTTTCTTTTGGAATTTCCCTCGACTTATGTCCGAACTTAGGGAAAATCGGACATATGTTCGGACACCTGAAACTTTTCTTCGAATTTTCCTCGACCTATGTCTGAACTTAGGGAAGCTCGGACACAAGTTCGGACACACGTCTGATAGCACCTTTTGAGTCTCGACCTATGTCCGAACTTGGGAAGCTCGGACACAAGTTCGGACGTGGTGCTGTTTTGGCCAAAAACTTTGTTTAAGGTTAGGAAATGGTGGGGATGATTAGGTATTGATGTTATAAGGCTTTTAAGGACTTGTTTGGTGAGTGTAATGGACATTAAGTGGGTGAGTAAGTGTAATAGATAATGAGGAAATGATGCACCTAGGAGTTAAGTTAAAAACCATAAGGCTTAGTGAAAAACAATGAGTAAAAGTTGATGTCTAGGGAGGCTAAGTAATTGTATTGAGTTGAATTGAATAATAACCTAAAACTGAATGAGTGTTTTAGGATTGGTGAATTGGGACTTGGAAGGAGATAAACCAAACGATCGTCGACGGTGAACGGTACAATCTTTCTTGTGACCTGCTTACTAATGAGGTGTCCCTCGGCTTGTGTGCTATATGTTTACTTGCTATGACTAAGACAAGATAAGCATGCAACCGGTTATATTTGTTCTCGTTGTGTATGTGTTTTCTTTACACGAACCCACGAGGCTTGAGATTGTTACTAACCAAGTTTAGTACTTACTGAGTTAAGAATAAGAGTTAAGTATTGGTGATTGTTGGTTAATACCCGTTAAGGTTTAACTAACACATGGTGTTGAAGATTTCTACTAACTGGAACTTGAGTGAGGAAACCCGGGACTGACTCCGGTCATGCATGCTAAGGAAAGGGGTTTGGTATCTGAATCAGATCCGCCCTCCGCTTAAGGACTTGTCTTCGGACTTGTAGCCTAGGGCCGGTTGCCGGCTCAGCTACGCTGGACTCCCGTCCAGGGTAGGTGGCTGTTAGCAGAAATATGTGTTACTATACTTCTACCTAGGCAGTGTACCTATCGTTTTGCGGAATAGTGAATTTAGTGGGGGTTGTCGATCTCAGGGACCTCGTTCAATTAAGTGACAATTTATTAACTAACTGAGAAAACTTAATTAGGAAAACAGGAAACGTCACTTTTTCAGGTTTAGCTTAATTAATCTAATCGCAACTAAATTAACAAAAAGAAATAAAACAATTAACAAACAATAACTGGAAAATTAAAGAAGATTAATGTGGTAAATAAAAGGCGTTCCCCGGGTTGTTCTGCTAACCTATTTCTTCAAATCCTATTAAATAATAATTTCACTAACATTGCAACAAACTCAGGAACTGTATATAATTCACCGACCGGGTCATGTACGATGAATTCTAATTGACTGGAAGAACTAGCAGCAGACTAATGCTCTAATTCGGAAACAAATCAATCGCTCTAAGAACAGTTCCTATTGGAGACAGATTAACCTTTAGGCGGGGTCATGCTTCTAGTCGTTAATCCGGTTTAACTTCCTATGTCTCGTTAACTAATCTCAGCACCGCATTTTGATTAGAAAACAACAAACATGACTTTGATAATTAGCTAGAGAATCAAAGCGCATGAAGAACAGGAATTAAACTATTGCATAAATAAAAAGTAGTGAAATAATTACATGATAAAATTCTACGAAATAGGTTCGCTTCCCAAACCCGGGGAACTAAATAGAACTACTCGCTCATGGTTTCAGAATCGAAAATAAATATTTAAACGTAGAAAAAATAACACGTAACGAATAAAAGTGTAACGTAAAATAATAATGTAGCAAATAAATTCAGTTACTAAGCCCTCGGTATATTTCCGTGTGCTCGCTTGCTGTTTCCTTGTTGCGTGTTGTCAAACTGATGTGTGGTGGTGCTTGCTTCTGCTTCGGTGGTCGACTAGATGGATGGTGGAAGTAGTCTGGTGGAATGCGATGGTGAATGAATTGATGCCCAGCTCTCCCCTGGACGTGAATATGGCTCTGAATATATGAATGCGTGAATGGTGAATTGTGCCCCCGATATCAGCATCTCCCCTTTCTTTTATCGTCTAAGATCCTTTCTTTATGTCAGCCTGTTAACTTAATCTTTCCACCGCCTCTATCTTCATAATATATTTATCTCCAAATCTTGATAAAACGCAGCAAGTCCAAGCGTGGGCTTTTTCTCAACTTTGAGGCAGCCCCGACCACAAGAGCGGCACATCTTTTTAAAAATCCAGCCCACGAGTTTATGTAGCAGCCAATCTCTTTTCTTTTCATAATGAATCAATGTCATCCTTGATTAACATGGTAGCCTGTCATCGTTAGTCATGTGCAGCCCTCACGTCCCTTTGTATATCAATATATATATATATATTCTATATAATATATATGCCACCGTTTTCTGCAGTTGACACATAAAATATATTAGCCCTCATCAAAACACGAATATTATAAAGAAAAGTATACAATAAGTGTGAAATAATGTATGGATTATTGTAAATGTACAATAAATTATAGCTATGAAAGTATATATATTTCACACTTATCAAACTTCCTCACACTTAATTTTTGCTTGTCCTCAAGCAAATATAGAATATGACTACTTTTAGGGGTCGTAGTACCGAAACTCAGGATCAAACAACTGCTGATGGAAAACGAGCAAAATGACAATCAAAATAATAGTTCTGCTATTTGCTGTAGGTTTTCACAATCAGTGAAAGAGAGTAAAGTTAAAAGCTTGAAGAAGTTAGATTATAGAGACTGAAACAGAATAGTTTGGGATCTTCCACCGTTTCTTCCTCTAACCTTTGGATGACAAGGGGTGTGAAGTAACACCTTATTCCGTGATACCTTTCAACACCACATACTCATGATCAGAATAGGCAAAATGACATAAACGTTTAACTTTCCATATTTCTTTTCTAACATTTTATTCTTTCATTTGCACATTCAATTTATCCCCTCAGACTTTTCTCTTCACCCTTGTAGCGGCTTTGGGCCTTCTATCCCAGATCTCGAGACCATAGGTAGATGGGTGATGAAGCACCCCAAGGACTTAATAATCGAATGAAGAGGCCTGTTTTGGTTCAGAAAATTCAATTCAGATCAGCGGAGTACCTTGCCTTATCCTTTTCATACCAAACTTTCTTATCATTCCCAAGATCCCAAACTAGACCACTTCAGTTTTCATAATCACTAATCCACCAAATTTCAGTGAAAATAGATCCAATTTGGATAAAACTATACATACAAACAGCCTAGAGCAGAAAGATTCTTGAGGTGGTCATCAGGCTCGTTTTCAAAACCTCAACAAAAAATTTTCACCTGGAGATTCAATATTTATTGGTGCCTAAAAGAGACAATTCTTTCAAAATAAGAGGACAAACAAAAACAAATGTGGCATTAAGCGCAATGGCAATATTTAGAAAGTACTCCTACTTCCTCACACTTAAGAGGAGCAATGTCCTCATTGTTCACAAATTTAAACCAAGAAGAGGACTTTCTAAATAGTGCGAATTCATCAAAAGTTAACTAAAGATCTCATGGACTTGATGCATTCAAAGCGTAAGCTGGACTTAAAATAAGAGTGAAAGGACACGAAAACTCCCCTAATATCTTCAGATTGAGGAAGGGCATCTTCCTCACACTTAGGTCCTTCACCGGTGTAGAAATCTTCAGATTGAGGAAGGGCACCTTCCTCACACTTAGGTCCTTCACCGGGGTAGAAATCTTCAGATTGAGGAAGGGTACCTTCCTCACACTTAAGTCCTTTACCGGGGTAGGAATCTTCCTCACACTTGCTGTGAAGCAAGTGTCCATCCTATGGAGTGTCTATGATCACCACACCTGTAAGCAATCTTAGAAAAGCAACAAGAATTGACGCTAAAAGCATCTCATTAAACGCATGGGCATTAGAAACCTCGACTGAGTAAACTGGACAACAAAGAACACAATAAAAATAAAAGTACTACAAATCAAAAGAAAATTGGAAACTAAAAACTACCACTGGGTTGCCTCCCAGTCAGCCGCCCTTCTTTATAGTCTTTGGCTAGACTTTCCCTCGATTACGTCATCTCATTGCCGCGTGTTAAATCAGGAGGGTTACGTTTACCAGGATCCACTAGACATCTTCTTTTTGGTTGAAGGATCCGCTTAACCCGCCAAACTTTTTCAACTTTCTTCTTTTGTCGTACTCGTTTGGGGGTGTGCATTCCATCATGAAAGTCATCCGGATAAGCAAAATAAATATGATCCTTACCTTTGTCCGGTGCCTCAGTCATGCAGGCAGCAGAAGAATGTCTCTTCTTGACTAGTGTCTCGGTTTTCTTACATGTATTGGTGATCTTTGAAATTTTTTTAGGCACCTCAAGCTCTCTCTGTAATCCTATCTCCTGCACTAAAGAGTCAACAATAGCTATACCAGAACAAAACTGAACTCCTGCAAGATTTCTCTTATTAGGAGTCATATCAAAAGAGACCTGCTCATCATGGTATCGCAATATTATTTTCCCTTCTTCTGCATCTATTAAAATACGAGCAGTGCGCATAAAAGGTCTACCTAAGATAATAGGCACTTCTGAATCCTCCTCCATGTCTACAACGATAAAATCAGCAGGAAAAGAAAATTTTCCTACAGTCACTATTAAGTCCTCCACCTTACCCTTTGGATAAACTATGGAGCGGTCAGCCAATTGCAATCGAATGGAAGTAGGGGAACATTGACCAACTCCTAGTTTATTGAAAATTTATAAAGGCATTAAGTTGATGCTAGCACCTAGATCGCACAAACCTTTACCACAATTTACCTTTTCAATAGAGCAAGGTATGATGGGGAGTCCAGGATCACCAAGCTTAGGAGGGAGCTTCTTTAGAAGGACTGCTGGGACCGTCTCTGTTAACTCCACTGTCTCCTGCTCCTGTAAATTATGCTTATCAAATCTTGGATTCTTCAAAAATTTAGCATAATTGGGCATCCTAGTACAAATATATTCAAAAGAACATTTAGCAGTTAACGGTTCCATGAAGCTCAGGAATTTCTCAAATTGCTTATCATAATCACTCATTAAAACTGGAACAGGATATGGCAATGATTTATTAATGCAATTCGAGAATCAGAAAAAGAAAATAAAGTAGGTTGAGTTTCAGGAGACTCCTCCTCCTTGGATTTTTCTACTTTGTTGTTGGAGTCCTCAACTTCTATAATTTCATGCCTCAAAGTTTCTTTTGAAGCTTCAGAAGCACTAGGTTCTGGTCGCTTCTCACCGTCCAATGTTATTGATTTACAATGTGCTACCGGATTTGGTTTCGGTTGATTTTGAAGCGACCCTGCTTGTATTTGTGCTAACTGCTGTGACATTTGACTCAACTCTCTCTACACTTTGATTTATGTAGGCTTGATCAGCAACTTTGGCCTCCAAGTCTGCAATTCTGGAATTAGTAGTCTGGCCCTGTTTCAGCAACTCTGCAAACATGCTCTCGATCCTGCTGTTTCCTTCCTGGGGATCCTGAACTTGTACCAGCTGTCTATTAAAATGAGATTGTCTAATATTCTGATTATAAGAATTATTGCCCATAGACTGATCATTACCTCGCCACTGAGACTGCTGATTATTTCTCCAACTATTTTGACCATAAGCATTAGGAAAAGAGTTACCTGGTGGTTGTTTATAGAATTTACCTCCTCTGGATTTCCAGCAAAACCAGGTCCCTCGCAGTTGAAGGTCTCATGGGCTCCACCACAAATATCACAACACAGATTCAAATACTGGGAAGATGTAGCTGCTGCCTTCACCGTTTGTTGTGGTTGATTCAAGGTAAGCTTCTCAATAGCTTTTGCTAATGCTGACAACTGAGCTGAAACATGATCCTGTGGGGGAAAACTATGAATTCCAGCTTCTCCTCTCCCCTTATTCTTGCACCACTGTCTGGTGCTCTCGGTCATCGAATCTAGGAGCTCAATTGCTTCTGCAGCTGTCTTACTCATAAAATTTCCTCCAGAAGCAGAATTTAGCAAAAGCTTATTAGAATCACTTAAACCATTAAAGAATGACAAAACAAGGTCCCTATCACTCATACCGTGGTGTGGGTATGCAATTTGGAGTTCTTTGAATCTATCCCATGAATCATAAAGTGACTCACCTGGTTCCTGACAAAAGTTATTAATCTCACCGATCTTTTCTTTGGTCTTGGACGGTGGATAATATTTGGCCAGGAACTTGCTTGCTAGATCAGCCCAAGTATGAACGCTACGAGGTTGCAGACTTCTTAACCACCTAGAGGCTCCATCTCTCAATGAGTAGGGAAATAATTGTAGACGGATGCGCTCGTTCAAATTTCCTGTTTTATTAAATGAACCACAAAATTCTAGGAATGAAGAAATATGATGTGGAGCATCATCCGAGTCTAGCCCACTGAATTGCCCCTGGTGATAAAGTGTGTAATGTAACTCGTTTTGAATTGCCAGGAATCTAATTCAGCTGCTGTAACTTGTTGGAGAACAATAGCAGAAGGTCTTCCCTCAACTGACGGTTGCTGATATTCACTCAAGGTCTGCCTGTCCGTCATTCTAAAACACTACACAAAAATAAAATCAAATAACAAAAGATAAAAGATAAAAGAAAAAGAAACAAAAATAAATATATAAAAAACTAAAATATAAATAAAGTAACTATGAATAAACAAAATAAAGAAAAACAAAAATAAAAGGAAACTAAAAACGAAAAACGAAAAAAAAAGTGAGTACGAAACTAATCTCGTACAGTTTATGTTGAATCGTGAAATAAATTAAAGAACTAAACTTATGTAGAAACTTTGACGTAAAGTTAAAAATGAAGTAAGAACAAAAAAAGTAAAAGAAGTAATCAAATTGACAAAAGTACATACTATTGAAAAGAAAGGAAAGAAATGAATAAAAGAACCTTAAACCAACTGAAATCAATTTGATGCAGTAGTTACCGGAATAAAAATAAAATCTGAACAAAAATAATCCTAGAATAAAAGAATAAAATCTCAATCAGATAAATGTCAATTAACCGTTTCGGAGGTCCCCGGCAACGGCGCCAAAAACTTGTTAGCAGAAATATGTATTACTATACTTCTACATAGGCAGTGTACCTATCGTTTTGCGGAATAGTGCATTGAGTGGGGGTTGTCGATCTCAGGACCTCGTTCAATTAAGTGAAATTTAAATTAACTGAGAAAACTTAATTAGGAAAACAGGAAACGTCACTTTTTCAGGTTTAGCTTAATTAATCTAATCGCAACTAAATTAACAAAAAGAAATAAAACAATTAACAAACAATAACTGGAAAATTAAAGAAGATTAATGTGGTAAATAAAAAGCGTTCCCTGGGTTGTTCTGCTAACCTATTTCTTCAAATCCTATTAAATAATAATTTCACTAACATTGCAACAAACTCAGGAACTATATATAATTCACCGACCGGGTCATGTACGATGAATTCTAATTGACTGAAAGAACTAGCAGCAGACTAATGCTCTAATTCGGAAACAAATCAATCGCTCTAAGAACAGTTCCTATTGGAGACAGATTAACCTGTAGGCGGGGTCATGCTTCTAGTCGTTAATCCGGTTTAACTTCCTATGTCTCGTTAACTAATCTCAGCACCGCATTTTGATTAGAAAACTACAAACATGACTTTGATAATTAGCTAGAGAATCAAAGCGCATGAAGAACAGGAATTAAACTATTGCATAAATAAAAAGTAGTGAAATAATTACATGATAAAATTCTACGAAATAGGTTCGCTTCCCAAACCCGGGGAACTAAATAGAACTACTCGCTCTTGGTTTCAGAAACGAAAATAAATATTTAAACGTACAAAAAATAACACGTAACGAATAAAAGTGTAACGTAAAATAATAATGTAGCAAATAAATTCAGTTACTAAGCCCTCGGTATATTTCCGGTGTTGCTCGGTTGTTGTTTCCTTGCGTGTTGTCAAACTGATGTGTGGTGGTGCTTGCTTCTGCTTCGGTGGTCGACTAGATGGATGGAGGAAGTAGTCTGGTGGAATGCGATGGTGAATGAATTGATGCTCAGCTCTCCCCTGGACGTGAATACGGCTCTGAATATATGAATGCGTGAATGGTGAATTGTGCCCCCGATATCAGTATCTCCCCTTTCTTTTATCGTCCAAGATCCTTTCTTTATTTTCTTTTTCCAAGTCAGCCTGTTAACTTAATCTTTCCACCGCCTCTATCTTCGTAATATATTTATCTCCAAATCTTGATAAAACGCGCAAGTCCAAGCGTGGGCTTTTTCTCAACTTTGAGGGCAGCCCCGACCACAAGAGCGGCACATCTTTTTAAAAATCCAGCCACGAGTTTATGTAGCAGCCAATCTCTTTTTTTCATAATGAATCAATGTCATCCTGATTAACATGGTAGCCTGTCATCGTTAGTCATGTGCAGCCCTCACGTCCCTTGTATATATATTATATATATATAGATATATATATTATATATATATAATTATGCCACCGTTTTCTGCAGTTGACACATAAAATATATTAGCCCTCATCAAAACACGAATATTAAAGAAAAGTATACAATAAGTGTGAAATAATGTATGGATTATTGTAAATGTACAATAAATTATAGCTATGAAAGTATATATATTTCACACTTATCAGTGGCATTAAGATGGTGCGGAGGGATCACCAAATCCTAGGTTTGAGATTAAGCTACAACCATTTCCTTCCAGAAAAGGTTTGTATACTGAGAATAAGATAAGGTTAAGACTGAGGTAAGATAAGGAACTGAGGTTAAGAAAATAAGGATAAGGAGGGGGTTACTAACCCGCTTGATAAGGGAACATGTGTCGTTCATTGTGTGTGAGCTATATATGTTCATCTGTGGATTGTTGTTTATTGCACTTCATATCATGCTGTGTATTAATCAATTTCCATGCTATCGACAATTAGTCGTCGTAGCCCCGTTAGCTTGGGGGCCATGAGAGGGAGTACCAGCATTCATGCTGACCCCCTTTGGGGGCTGTTTTACACTTGCAGGTAAGAGGCCCATGAAGTCGCACCACGAGAGTAGGAGCGGTTAGACTTGGATGGGTTGTTATTTTGAGTAGGGTTGCGCTTGTGCTCCCGTCTGTTTATATTGAAACTAATGTAAGTTTGTGGCTATGACTTAGATACTTAAACTCGGTTGGTTGGTGGTATCTTGGATGGTGATGTTTTGGTCGGTTGTTTACTTTGGATAAGTGTTGTAATATTATAAGGCCGGTATGTTCTAATGATCAGATCGTGGCAAGGTCCGGGTGTTTGTTATTTCCGCTGCGACGAATTCGATTAAGTGTTAAGTTTTGCGATAACCACGATTGGCTTTGGACGGGGTGTTACACCAACCATCCTAGTAACATCCCTAACATCTCTAACGTTGGGATGCCTACTAGGGTTTGCTGCATCTGAAACTGGCTTCACTTTCTGAGACTCATCACCTTGAACAACCGCATCTGTAGACTCGCTGAGAGAATCAAATCTTGATTTTGGAGAAACTACTTGCTTTTTGAAGGAGCTGGGCTCTGGTTTAGAGTTCCGATTTCTCCTAGTTGTGTTTTTCTTCTTAGGAACCATCCAATCCCCATAATCATCAAAAACATGGGTTTTCAGATCCTCCTTCTGTTCCTGAACTAACCGAACTCCATCTTCTTGATGCACCTCACTATCAATATTAGCAAAAGGACAAACAGGCTCCTTGTGGCCATAACATCCACATTTAAAACACACAAGGTGCAACCCCTCATATTCGATCTTCATTACACGATTTCTGAACCGGTACTTGGATAGGAGGGGCTTCGTAAGAACGACCTCAATTGCCACACGTGCTAGATGTGATTTCCCGAAGCTCGAAGGGGAAAGGTCCACTTTTTTAACTTTACCCACTTTCGAACCCACTATGGATAGAAACTCAAAGTTGTAGTACTCGCTTGGAAGTTTAGGGAACCGGACCAGAACTTCAAGAGAAGAAAGAGCCTCTGACCTTAGACTAAAATTAGGCCTCCAGCGTCTGATCGAGAGGTAGTGGTCCATGATTGGCCACGGTCCCTCTGTCAAGACGAACTGAAGATCCTCTTGATTTGTGAAAGAAATCTTGAAGAACTCGTTGCTAAGTTCATCCATGGAGAAATCTCCAACCAGGTTCCATCTGCGCCGAAGTCTATCCCTCAGAATGTGCATCGGAACTGTAATTCCCAAAAGCATGATGATAATCGCCGTAACCAGGGTTTCCTGAATCTAAGCTTCTGCTCTCTTGAAATTCTGATAGAGGGACACTTCGGGTCCTCATCTTCTGGAAAATCGGATTCATCATCTGAAATATTCTCCAACTCCTCAGAGAACTCCATCTCCTCATCATCCGAAATACCCATGGCAGCATTCTTGAAAGATTTCCCTTGTACCACCGGCCCCAACATCTCTTGGTCACCCACCGTCACGATCTGATTCGCCGGGATCGTACTTTCCCCAGCCGAGAAATCACCAGAACTTCTCAATTTTTTGGCGACTTGCTCCGCCATTCCAACAGATCCGAAATAGAGTAGTAAAGAAAGAAGAAAGACAAAGAAAACGGAGGAGAAGACACGGCGCATGAGGAATGGTCACCGGAGAAAACAACTAACCTAATTTGACGTCGAGTAGAAGCACGGAAAAGGGACGACTCTCATCTCTCCTCGTGAAATTTTTCCTTTAGTGTAGATCATTTATAAACATTTTTTATAGTCAATAATAATATGTTAAGGTGTTACATTGAGTTATATGGGGTTATATCAATCATAACTCAATTTCAGGGCTATCGGGACACTCCCGGGGCAAAATAGGAGCGTTAAGAAATTCGTCCGAGCACTTTGTTTATTTTTGAGAAAGTAGCTCGAGGGTTCTCTTTATAATATTGATTTATGATGTTAGGAACTCTTAGAATGAATTATATAGGACTTTGTGCCACCTTGGCACTTCTCCGGGGCATTCCCGGGGGTTTATGGGGTCCTCATAGGGAACCTCCGAGAGCTTTGGGTTTAATTGAAAGTATACTGTGAGGACTTCATCTTATATGTTTAATCAAGTGTTATGGAGCATTTGGAATGAATTTTAATGCTTTACTGCGTCCTATAAAGTATTTCCGGGACTTTCAGGCCTTAAGGGCCTTTAATGGAACTCCGGGCATAATATTGTATTTTTACTTAGTTTCAGATGAGGCCCTACATTCAAATGTCATATAATGATCCTTGATTAACATCATATGATGTTTATAGCTTATATAACTTGTTTATAGCTTATATAACTTGTTTAGCTTAAGGTCCGGCTTAACGCCCGTTTATGACCTTAAGGAGTTTAGGTGCGTTTTTAACGCCTAAGTGTTTATATACTTTTCTCAGGGTTTACTAGTCCCCTAAATAATATATATTTCCCTTTACTTAATTATTTAAAGGTTAGGGGTATTTCAGGAATGGGCCTCAAATTGGGCTTTGGAATGGGCCTCGAATTGGGCTTTGGAATGGGCTTCAAATTGGGCGTTGAATTGAGCCTTTGAAAAGTGGGTCGGTTTGGACATTGGAATTGGGCCAGGTTAGGCCTTAGAAAGTGGGCTGAAATTGTTTCTTGTTTGTGATTAGGCTGAAAATTGTTTTTGGGCTGATTTGAGCCTTGGGCCTTTTTATTTTGGATGTTGGGCTTTATTTGGCATTTGAATTGAATTGATGTTTGGATTTTCAAATTGAATGATTTTTTTGTAACACCCCAACTCAATCCAAATGTGGTCTCGCAACTTAACAGTATATATATAAACATGTCACAGCGGAATTCTTTACAATCCAGGACCTTGCCACGGTCTGACTACAGAATATACCGAACATTAGTCTAACAACCTTAACCATTTACATAACCTTCTTACAATCCTCTCACAACCTATACATCTTACTAATTCAATTGCCATACGAGTGTACATGCACAACTCGTAGGTCACACTTAATCCTTAACACTTGTACCCTCTTCTTACTCTTGCGACGGCCGCCTTCTGATGTACCTGTGTAGTAAAAACAGCCCCCAAAGGGGGTCAGCACGAATGCTGGTACTATCCCCTCATGGCCCCCAAGCTAACGTGGCTACGACGACTAATTGTCGATAGCATGGAGGTTGATTAGATGCACAACATAATAGTAAATGCTGTAAACAACAATCCATATATGAACAATCAAAGTTCACCCACAATGAACGACTTAAACGCGTTCCCTTAATTGGAGAGTTAGTTATTTAACTCCTTAAGTAATGTTCCCCCTTAACCTTAGTCCATCCTTATCTCACCTTAATCTTAATCTTATCTTAATCTTAGAAACAGCCATCCTTTAATAAGGAGTGGATGTAACTTACCTTAATCTTAATAATACAAATCATCCTTTAAAAAGGAATGATTGTAACTTATCTTAATCTTAACTTATTCTTAATCTTAATCTTAATAATACAAATCATCCTTTAAAAAGGAATGATTGTAACTTATCTTAATCTTACCTTAAGTATGCCAACCGTTCTCTCATTGGGAACAGGTTAGCCCTTAGTTCGTTGTTTATTTTTGTAGGGCTTGGTTAACCCTAGCCAGCAGCAGGACACTTACCAGCAATAAACAACATTCTTAAATTGTTGGGGATGTAGGCTTGATCCCCCCACGCCATCTTAAAGCCACCTACCTTGGACTGGATGTCCAATGTAGCCGAGCCGGTCAACCGACCCAAGGCTACTAGTCCGAGGACTAGTCCTTAATCGGAAGTCGAATCTGCTATAGATACCGACCCCCTTTCCTTAGCATGCATGACCGGAGATCGGTCCCGGGTTTCCTCACTCATGTTCCAGTTAGTAGTAGTCTCAAGACCATGTTTGTTGGTTAACCTCTTTCGGTTTATATCGTCCCTTATTAGGGGGCGTTCCTTAGTCTCACTCAATTCCTTACTAAACATTGGTTAGTAAGTTCTCACGGTATGTTGTGTTAGTTTTCAAACATCACACAACAATACAATATATATAATATATTCCGGTTGCATGCTTTATCTTGTTTAGTGAGCACACAAAGCAAATAGCACACAAGCCGAGGGACACCTCGTTAGCAAGCAGGTCACAAGAGAACTGTACCGTTCACCGTTGGTCGTTCGGCTGCTTACTCTCTTCCGGAGTCCAAACTCCCAAGTCCTAAAACATTCATTCAGTTTTAGGTTGTTAATCACTTAACTTAATTCAACTTACTTAACTTACTTAACCCTTAATGATCCCCACCTAACACCTCTTAAGTCTTACAACTTAATCTTGCAAACTTAATCTTAAACTTTCAAGTTTATACTTAACTTAACTTAATCTCTTAAGTTCTTAGGGTTTCAATCATTACTACCCTACCAAAGGCATACCTTATTACCCATTGCCATTCTTAGAATTCAAAATTTCTCTTTTTTTTTTGTTTTTAGGCTCGACCGGACTTACCGACCGACTTGCCAAGTCCGGTCCATTCCAGTACCCTTTTACCGTTGGAAAATTCACTCCGACCGGACTTACAAGTCCGGTCCTATGTCCGGTCGATTCCAGAGACTTATCCGTACAAAATTCAAGCCCGACCGACTTGACAAGTCCGGTCCCATGTCCGGTCTATTCCAGAAACATTTCCCGGTATTGTAACAGAGCCCGACCGACCTTGCAAGTCCGGTCCTAAGGCCGGTCGCTCTAGAAACTTGTTTCTAAATTCTCTTTCAACTCCAATCTTCTCCTCATATATTCTAATATGTTATAACCTCATTTGGGCACCTCAAATACACCTTAAGCCCTCCTTCAAATACCTTAAATCATCCACCAAGATCCACCTTAGTCATCATGCATTTTTCCTTGTAATAATGCTAACACTTGTAATGTTTTCCTCTAGGTTTCTAGGTGGTGGTTCATACCTAGTGTAACCACTATGCCAAATGTTTTCTTCACCACTATAACATCATCTCCCAAGCATCTCTCACTATCTAAAACTCTTTTAAGCACTTACTTAAAGTTCCTTCCTAAGCTTAAGCTTCCATCCACCAACACCTTATTTCCTTCCTAGTTGTTTATCAACATTTGCCTAAGTCCTAGATGCTCAATTACATTCTCTTGATTCTTAAATCCTCCAAGTAATGCCTAAGTCATTATAACTCATTACCACACTTTATCTCACCCCTTTTTTATCAAGACAACCTCTACGACTTCCTAGTACTTCCTTAGTCATTAATTCCCCTTAGAACATAATCAAATCACCTTAATCATTATACCTTCTCCTTAATCTTATGCACACTTCTTATATTCCTCATCTCATGATTTGGTGTGCTCAAAACACTCACCATTCCTCTAACTTCTCCTAGACATCTCTAGGTCATCCTAAACCTCAAGGACTCCTTAATTAACTAATCTCCACTCAAATTCCTTATAATGATTCCTAGTAAATCCTAGGTCATATTAGTTCACCACCATCGCCTAAACACTTATTTTCTACTCAAATTTTGCCATAGCACCTCTAGCATCATAGCATGCCCAAACACATTATTTTCCTCATTTCCCATCTCACACACCTCAAGTTCTTTCTCATCATATCTCATCATCACCCAAACCAACTCATTCATAACAAACTCATATATTGCAATAATCTTAAATTGCATAGCACTAAGGCTCTTAAATGACATGGCTCTTAGGCCCTTAAATGACTTAAACTTAAACACTGAATTTCCCACATATCTAAGCTTTCAACCTGCAAATACACTCATCAATCTCATAGTAGTTATAATGCTCTTAAAATCCACCTTAAACTTATATTACTAACTCATTCTCATTAGCTCCTTAATCACAAGTTTCATAAGCTTGTTTAAGTTCTTTTTCTTAGGTTATATAACCCAATACACAATGTAGCTCTAAGCTACATTGGTATTTATCTAAAACTCATTCCTTCCTTAATCTTAAACCACCATTAGGTAAGCATTTTACCTTGTTTCCTCAAGCTTATCTCAATCTCCTCCTTAGACCTTCTTCTTGCATAGATCTCGGCCACCCTTAATTCCTTTGCCAATGTTCTAATCAATATTTAAGAACTCATATGAGTACTAAAAACAATGCACTACCTCAAGGAATAAAAACCTAGGTTAGAAATGAGTTCTAAGGCATAAAAGTGGATGATTACCTTTGAAGTCTCAAGGTAGACTTTGGCATTGAATGAAATAGGACCTCCACTAGTCCTTGGTTAATAAATCAAGCTAGAACAAGGCATAAAAACATAGCCCCATGAGAAGGAATTTTCGGCCATGTACAAGAAATGATGGAAACATGGTTTTTCTTACATTTTCTTTACCTTAAGAGAATGGAGAAGCTAATGAGCTCTTCAAACTTGATTTTCCCCCCCTCAATGGGAGTTTTCCTCATGGCACCAAAATGGAGCTTTGAAAGATTTGAAAGAGAAGAAGATAGGTCTTGACCTAACTAAGACAAATATGCAATTTGTTTTGGATTTGGAGCTTGGAGTTGTATTTGGCAAGTGATTGAAGATGGAGAACCATGGGGAAGCAACACTCTCGGTTTTGGAACAGAGAGAAGAAGAAGAAACCGTGGGTGAAGGAGAGAAATGGAGAATAAAGGAGAGAAGTGAGCTAATATAAGATATTTTGCTTTAATAAAGCAAATAGTAACTTCTTTACTTATCTCTTTTTTCCTTTCTCATTTGATGACTCATGTGGTGACTCCCCACAAAAAACCGGCCACCCTCTTAAATAAGGCTAACATGGTCTTTGTTGACCAATTATTGACTTAGTTGATTAAAACTTAAACTAGTCACTATAGTTACTATTCACTAATCAGGCACATATCGAAATTTTTGATTTCCCATTGATTTAGACCTCCTAATGTGATACTAATTAGTACACATGTTGATTAAAGAGTAATGATGGACATTTAGCCACTCAAAACTCAATTCTAAGACAATTTCTCAAAAATGTGCTTTAAGACTTCTTAAAGCACATTTTGTGTTTTAACTTGTTTTCAAGCTTGGTTTTCTTTGCTAATTGATTTAAAATGACCATTAGAATATTACTAAGGTCTTATCATGATATTTGGGTACTCACCCAAGTCTCTCCAAGCTTAGAGCACATTTTTGCCCTGATTGCTCTTAAGGCACTTTCTTGTGTTTTCCTTGGTTTAAATTGTCTACCAATCTTTCTAAGGCATATTTAGCCTTACTACATCATATTTGATGTTTACTTAGCATACTTAGGTTTGGGGTATTTCAATCTACCCCCCTTAAAAGAACTTTGTCCCCAAAGTTCCCATGCATCTTTTCTTATTAGAATGCATGTCTTACCTCATTCCTTAGATCATATAGATCATACTTATGTATACTTAATCTCATTGGATCATTGGATCCCCCATACTCATACTTAAATATCACACAACATGCTTAAGCATGTGCAGCACTCAAAATTCCTTTTGTTCCTTTTGATGATTAAAACATTCACATAACTTCCAACGTATTCTCCCATGTCACCGGTCCGTAGACAATGGCTCATTCGTCCTCGTCACCATGGGCCAGAATACAAAACACGCTGCTCTCCCCATGTCACCGGTCCGAAGACAAAGGCTCGTGCGTCCTCGACTTCATGGGCGAGACTCAGTAAAAAGGTAATCCTTTTTACGAGGTCATGTGAGGAATAATTCCTCTAATTAAAAATACAAGCAACTCCAATTTCATTTTATCCTAAGGCTCTATCCTTAGTGTGATTTAATTGTGACCACTGGTAGGGAGTTTCAGGAATCATCCAACCCTGATGTGATCAGCATCAGTGTAGAACTACCTTCCACCCCAATTTGTGTTCGGTTTCCCTGATCCCTAGAAAATCAAGTTCCACCTCCCACGTCATTTTCAAACATCCAAATAATTCACTCATGTCCAATTTTCTATCTTTTTAGTTCTTCTAATCATAATCAATACATCTCCAAAGTGTGAACTCATTCCATCAAGCATTCCCAATTCATCTCTTAGTAATCACCTCAAGACTTAAATTCCTACTAAATTCTATATCAGTCTCATACCAACTTCCACTGTCTCATACCAGCATTACTATATCCTAACTCATGCTCATATCAAATAATATCTCATAGTGTTATCTTATTCTTATCTCACACATAGTCTCATATCGACTCATACCTCATATATTCTTATTTCTTAAGTCTCCTTAATCCACTTAATCCTCTTCCTTAATTCTCTTAACTTGTACTCACACTGGAGTTAACAAGATAGGTACTTAATATGTATGGTATTCACATCTTCTGTGCAATAACCATGATTTATCTCAAAATGTTTATGTAAAACATATTCTCAAATTATTTTGTGCTATGCACACCGTAGTTTATGTACTCAGTACACAAACATACGCTAAGCGGTTTTCGCTCTACCCCCCTTAAAATGGATTACGCCCACGTAATCAGCGTTACATCATCTTTGAACATAAGTTCAAGATGTCTAATTCTCACCAAGCATTCTAGCTTCCACGTCATCTATCTTATTTATAATTCGATCAGAAATGACTTAGTCTCTGTATCGAGGATTCTTAACGGTACTTATACCGTTTCCTTAACTTAGTTTGGTCTAATCTCAAAGGTAGTGATCTGCTAGCTTCCGCTGCACCACTCTGATAATCTTAGGCCTAATTGTCTCAATGGACACGTGTTATCTTTATATACACGGCCTTAATGAGTTGTAACTCGTCTATCCATTCTCCTTGAAGATCTTACGCTCATACTCTTAGTATTTTCTCGAATGTCTAAATTGTTCTCCCCAACTGACCTTTGGTCTGAGGATGATTCTTAGTCTGAAACTACTGTTTAGTGCATAATCGCTTTACAGTCTTAATCCCTTACATCTTAAGGCATGTCAATGTCTGTACTTAACAATCCGTGCTCTTCGCACTTCATAGTCCTTAATTATTGTTCTCTGGTTCCTCTGTGTTGCTGGTTCAACTGAATTCTTCTCTTCGACTGTTTGTGGTAGTAGCTGCTCTTGTGTGATCTTGCGTCGTTGTCGTGGTACGGAGTCGACTACTCCCGTGTTCCTTACACCACTCGTTCACATGCATGGGGTACCTTACTGGTACATTACTACTTACCCAACTAACTCATAAATGAGCGTGTCAGGCCTGCAAGCCCCTGGGGTGCAGTCGTCCCACGTCTCGTTTTAGTAAACTCATAGTGTCCGTCACACGTTTAGCTATTGCTAATTATGAAGTATTCTGTTGTCGATCTCCTCTTTCATCGTTCCATAATAACATTTATTGTTCTTCTTGAAGTTAATCAAGGGAAGTCCTTTACTTTACTGCGTTCTTGGGTATGTATGCTCTAGCTCTTTCTGTATCCGTATTGATTCTATTTCTTAATAGCTTAGGTCTCTTTCCATAGAGCCTCTTATCTTCTTTCTCATTTTATTCTATTAGGAATGCACTTCCAGTTCCTTAAGGAATGGGTGTGTGCTTCCTGCGAAGTCTTACCTAACCAGGTCCAGACTGCTGGCATCAACGCTCAGTTCGTCTACCATCTTATTTTCTTACTTATGCTAATCTTAACTCATAAATCTAATTGCCTCAGTGTCAATATTTGACGGCTCATACATAATGGTCGCCTTACCGCGCACCATGACTTAATCCACCTTTCTAACTATTGTACTCACGACCACTACTACCGTGGTAGTTGGCCTTTACCATGTTGCCCATTAATGGTGCAATCTCTTACTCACTTATTCTAATGTCTTAACTTATACTCAATCCCTTCTTGGTGTAAACACACTGGAAGTTCTTTCATTCCGGTATTGGCGGTTGTCGTACCGTGTTGTAAAATAGTTGGCTCTTGATATGAAGGTGTTATCTACCATGTAGTTTAACTGGTTACTGAAGAAGTCATCCGCTGAATCACAAGCTCTTCTGAGCATTGTTTAATTGACGTGCCATAATGTGCAGTCACAATGTTTATCTCTGCCCATACTAATTCTTACATCCTGGGTGTTGGATATGGGGTCTATCTGTGCCACCTTCATTATTACTCAAGTGTATCTGGTATGTTCTAAGGTAATCTCAAGGTTCATAGTTTCCATTTTCTAAATAAAGTTTACTTCATCTCTAACAAGTGAAAGCCCTTTTGTGAGGGGTTCATTCCCACTCTTGGCCTCACAACAAGGAGAGGTATCCCCACCCTAAAAGGCGTGGTTCGTTCTCCGCTCCCGTCCTTAGCATTATTTCAATATTCTCATTGGTACCCTTTCTTGGTATTGTTTTTTCCCAATCTAAATTATAGGTTTGGTAACCGTTCATATCTACAAATTGTAGTCTCTCATGGCTTAAACAAGCTCTCTTATAATTTACTGCGCCTCGGGCTCTGATGTGGTTAACATCCTTGGCTCGTAGGCTCTTAATGCTTAATGTCTCAGTTCATTATTTGTACTCTTACTCATCTGCAGGTTATCCTCATAAACTTCTGGTCCCTTGGAACACCATCAATCATTAGGTTACATACTAAATGTAGTATCGGATTTTATGGTAAGTTGTTACATCCTGCTTCCTGCTATGGAAGTTGTTCAGGTGATCTGAGGTTACTTAATGTCTTTGACAATACTGTCATTTTACTAGACTTATGTCTTTTGGCAATCAAGGATAAGTTCGTATTAGGCGTTTGCCTTACGGTGTCCAAGTTGGATATCATCCTGGCATCTTATACTTCTATCTCAACGCTTTGTTCAACTTCCGTTGACTACGCCACCCGTTGATGATCAATCATACTTGGGTATTAATGAGTTAGACGAACAGTACTAGCTGTCATTCATCAGTTTGTTCGGCTCGACTATGCCCGCTCTGTGGGGGTAGTCCTCTGAGCTTTCCTTTTCCAGGGTTGTACGACTTTAATTCTTAGTAGGTTATAGCTTATGTTTATTTCTTTTATCCTTGATTTCCGGGTTTTCCAACATCTTCATTGAAGAATGTTGTCATTGGTGTCCTTAATGGTCACTCTGAGAGTCTTATCCCGTTTTCGTTGTAAGTCGATGCTTCAACAGTCTCAATAGTATCTTATAATACATCCCTTGTATATCATTGCTTATATAGTGTTTTTGCTCGCGATACCGAGCAATCTCTTAGGTTTTCCCCCTTGAAGTTTGAGATTGGTGTTCTTACCATACTGTCGGTTGTTGTTGTAGTGGGTTATACCGTTGCTAGTATTTATATGGTTTAGTATTTCATCTAAGCTCAGCTCCCTGCTGGCTGATGTGTCGGTTCATCTTATCATGGTCAGGCCGCCAGGCCCTTCCAAGGTCCTATTTTTCCATTCTCGTGGATTTACAATCCGGTATAAAATGCGTTTCAACTGTAGCGTTCTCCTATCTTGCCATGATGGCTTCCCTTGTGGCTTAACCGTGGTAGCACTTGCCATAGCAAGTGCGCCATGCAGGATGGGTCATTGGTTCAAGGTGCATCTGTAGTGATACTCCCTTCTAATTTCCATGTAATTGGTAGTCCTCGGGTCTCCTTCGATAATCTCTTATTTTGGATAACCGACCATCGGGCAGTTTCCTTGTTGTTTGACAGTACTGTCATCTATTAGGGCGTTCCTCTTTTGAGAGAATCCCTTAATATTCCCTTATGTCTTAATCCTCGCTCTTGTCTCCACACATCTTGTTGTGGTTACTAAGTAATGATTCTCCTTTAGGCACTACATCGTAGTCCTATTTCGGTATACAATTTATATGTGTTTCCACCGTTGTCCGCGTTATGTCGGGCAGGTTTGCAACCTTTTTCATTGTATGGGGTTTGGAGTTCCCGGTTCTTAACTGGACCTTCCAGTGATCTCAATCCTCATGCTTTGTATTTTCCCGCTGTTATGCTCACTCGGACCGCTGTCCGGTACTCATGTCGCTTATCATTTCCTTATTCATTGCACGCGTAGTGCTTTCCTTATCATTGGTATTGCGGGTTATTTCGACTGCGTAGCATGTCGACCCATGTTGCCGGTAATTACCGTTCTTTTACTGGTAAGGTTCCATTGGTAGCGCCTGTTTCGCCGATGCGCTCCATTAAAAATCTCCCAATTCTCCTTAACTGTTGTACAACAAGTTGTTTCTCGTATTGCTTACCGTTAGCTAACTGCCAGATCGGGTTTCCCCGAGTAAGAGAAGACTTTCTTCTCTCTGGCGTTTGTTCCACATATTTAGGGTTAGGGATGTGGAGGGCGGGCCTAGGTACTATGGATATCCGGTAAACACCGGGGAGTCCTGGCTAACGCACCTCACACTCTATCTCTCAACCCTTAACCCATAACTCAATCTCAACCTCATCATTCTCCTAAGTTCGGTATTTCTTGTCTTCAGAGCGTAACTACGCTCTGATACCACTTTTTGTAACACCCCAACTCAATCCAAATGTGGTCTCGCAACTTAACAGTATATATATAAACAATCACAGCGGAATTCTTTACAATCCAGGACCTTGCCACGGTCTGACTACAGAATATACCGAACATTAGTCTAACAACCTTAACCATTTACATAACCTTCTTACAACCCTCACATCCTATACATCTTACTAACTCAATTGCCATACGAGTGTACATGCACAACTCGTAGGCCACTTAATCCTTAACACTTGTATCCTCTTCTTACTCTTGCGACGGCCGCTTCCTGATGTACCTGTGTAGTAAAAACAGCCCCCAAAGGGGGTCAGCACGAATGCTGGTACGATCCCCTCATGGCCCCCAAGCTAACGTGGCTACGACGACTAATTGTCGATAGCATGGAGGTTGATTAGATGCACAACATAATAGTAAATGCTGTAAACAACAATCCATATTGAACAATCAAAGTTCACCCACAATGAACGACTTAAACGCGTTCCCTTAATTGAGAGTTAGTTATTTAACTCCTTAAGTAATGTTCCCTCTTAACCTTAGTCCATCCTTATCTCACCTTAATCTTAATCTTATCTTAATCTTAGAAACAGCCATCCTTTAATAAGGAGTGGATGTAACTTACCTTAATCTTAATAATACAAATCATCCTTTAAAAAGGAATGATTGTAACTTATCTTAATCTTACTTATCTTAATCTTAATCTTAATAATACAAATCATCCTTTAAAAGGAATGATTGTAACTTATCTTAATCTTACCTTAAGTATGCCAACCGTTCTCTCATTGGGAACAGGTTAGCCCTTAGTTCGTTGTTTATTTTTGTAGGGCTTGGTTAACCCTAGCCAGCAGCAGGACACTTACCAGCAATAAACAACATTCTTAAATTGTTGGGGATGTAGGCTTGATCCCCCCACGCCATCTTAAAGCCACCTACCTTGGACTGGATGTCCAATGTAGCCGAGCCGGTCAACCGACCCAAGGCTACTAGTCCGAGGACTAGTCCTTAATCGGAAGTCGAATCTGCTATAGATACCGACCCCCTTTCCTTAGCATGCATGACCGGAGATCTCCCGGGTTTCCTCACTCATGTTCCAGTTAGTAGTCTCAAGACCATGTTTGTTGGTTAACCTCTTTCGGTTTATATCGTCCCTTATTAGGGCGTTCCTTAGTCTCACTCAATTCCTTACTAAACATTGGTTAGTAAGTTTCTCACGGTATGTTGTGTTAGTTTTCAAACATCACACAACAATACAATATATATAAATATTCCGGTTGCATGCTTTATCTTGTTTAGTGAGCACACAAAGCAAATAGCACACAGCCGAGGGACACCTCGTTAGCAAGCAGGTCACAAGAGAACTGTACCGTTCACCGTTGGTCGTTCGGCTGCTTACTCTCTTCCGGAGTCCAAACTCCCAAGTCCTAAACATTCATTCAGTTTTAGGTTGTTAATCACTTAACTTAATTCAACTTACTTAACTTACTTAACCCTTAATGACCCCACCTAACACCTCTTAAGTCTTACACTTAATCTTGCAAACTTAATCTTAAACTTTTCAATTTATACTTAACTACTTAATCTCTTAAGTTCTTAGGTGTTCAATCATCATCATACTACTACCCAACCAATACCAAAGGCATACCTTATTACCCATTGCCATTCTTAGAATTCAAAATTTCTCTTTTTTTTTTTTTTTAAGGCTCGACCGGACTTACCGACCGGACTTGCCAAGTCCGGTCCATTCCAGTACCCTTTTACCGTTGGAAAATTCACTCCGACCGGACTTACAGTCCGGTCCCATGTCCGGTCGATTCCAGAGACTTATATCCGTACAAATTCAGCCCGACCGACTTGACAAGTCCGTTCCCCATGTCCGGTCTATTCCAGAAACTTTCCCGGTATTGTAACAGAGCCCGACCGACCTTGCAAGTCCGGTCCTAAGGCCGGTGGCTCTAGAAACTTGTTTCTAATTCTCTTTCAACTCCAATCTTCTCCCTCATATTTCTAATATGTTATAACCTCATTTGGGCACCTCAAATACACCTTAAGCCCTCCTTCAAATACCTTAAATCATCCACCAAGATCCACCTTAGTCATCATGCATTTTTCCTTGTAATAATGCTAACACTTGTAATGTTTTCCTCTAGGTTTCTAGTGGTGGTTCATATACCTAGTGTAACCACTATGCCAAATGTTTTTCTTCACCACTATAACATCATCTCCCAAGCATCTCTCACCATCTAAAACTCTTTTAAGCACTTACTTAAAGTTCCTTCCGAAGCTTAAGCTACCTACCACCACCAACACCTTATTTCCTTCCTAGTTTGTTTACCAACATTTTGCCTAAGTCCTAATGCTCAATTACATTCTCTTGATTCTTAAATCCTCCAGTAATGCCTAAGTCATTATAACTCATTACCACACTTTATCTCACCCCCTTTTTTATCAAGACACCTCTACGACTTCCTGTACTCTCCTTAGTCATTAATTCCCCTTAGAACATAATCACATCACCTTAATCATTATACCTTCTCCTTAATCTTATGCACACTTCTTATATTCCTCACTCATGATTTTGGTGGCTCAAAACACTCACCATTCCTCTAACTTCTCCTAGACATCTCTAGGTGAAATACCCCAAACCTTGATATGTGGTTTAAATATCAAACTATGTTATACAAAGGCTAAAAGTGCCTTAGAAACGTTAGTGTACACTTAAACCATAGTAAAACACAATAAAACACTAAGACACAGTTTGAGCAAAAACATGCTCTAAGCTATGAGTGAACTTGGTTAGGACCCAAAGAGCCTACCAAGACTTGATAACATTTAATTATGACTTCATAGGGCTAAATAAGTCCTTAGGAAACTTTGTTAGACAATGAAACCAAACAAAACACAAATAAATACCTTAAAGTCAATAAGACAAAAATGTGCTCTAACTTGGGATAAATTTGTAAAAGACCTAATGGTCATACCTATACCTTATAAATATGTTAAGGAACATATTATTCAATTACCAAAGAAAACCAAGCTTGAAAACAAGTTAAAACCAAAAATGTGCTTTAAGGAGTCTTAAAGCCGTTTTTGAAAAATTGTCTTGTAAATGAGTTTTGAATGGCTAAATGTCCATCATTACTCTTTAATTAACATGTGTACTATATATATCACATTTGGGTGGCTATATCAATGGGAAATAAAAAATTTCACTTCTATGTGCCTTAGTTTGTGAATAGTAACTTTTATAAGCTAGTTTGTAACATATAATATTATAAGTAATTAAATTGACAACAAAGACTATATTACCCTCATTATATTAGGGGGCCGGTTTTCTAAGGTTTGGTGACTCACCACCCTCTTGTTAATTTGTTAAGTAAATAATTATGACTAAGAATGTACTATTTACTTTTAAACTACAAATATCTTCTAAAGTTAAACCAATCTTCATTCTCTCATTTTTTCCTTGCTCACACGGTTTCCCACCTCTCTTCTTCCTTCTTCTTGCTGTTCTCTCACGGTAATACACACACCTCCATTGAAACTCCCACTTTGATCTCTTGTAAAACCTTGCTCACTTGTCCAAATCAAAAACAAACACACCAATCTCTTCCTCTCATCAAGCTCTTCATTCCTATCTTTCCAAAAGTCCAAGACAACCATTTCGGTGCCAAGGAGTTTCTCCATTGAAGGAGCTTGAGCTTGTTTTTCTACATATTGTTACTCTCCTTGACTTCTAGGTAAGGAATCTCAAATAAAAACTTCATTTCCTCCTTGTTTTTGTCATGTCCGAAAAATACACATTGGAGGAGCTTTTTATTTGACTTTGTTCTAGCTTCATTCCAACCCTTCATGGACTAGGTGGAGTCCTCTCTTGCTAGATATTCAAACTCTCTTCAAAGAGCAAGGTAAAACAACTACATTAATGTTTTTGAAACAATGTAAAATTGGGTTTACAATGAGATGGAGCTTATAGCTTGAATACTCATTATAATGTGTGTATATGTTTAGAACTTGCCAAAGAATCAAGTACTCTATCGGTTTTCTAAAGGAAACAAGAAAGAAGTATTTTGCAAAGAGGTAAATCTACTAACCTAATGTTGTCTTAATGCCTTAGGAGAAATGAGCTTATAATTGCTTAATAAAATACCTAAGGAGCCAATGGCAATGAGCTAGTAAAATGCTCTCAAGGAGACTAGTAAAAGAACATATGTATTGGTGTATGTATTTGCAGGTCAAAGGCATACTTATGTGGGAAATTCAGTGTTTATGGTTTATGTTATTTAAGGGCCTAAGAGCCATGTTATTTAAGGGCCTAAGTGCCAAGCAATTTAAGTTATGCACTATATTGTGATGTAGTGCTTAATGTGTGAAGTTTGTGTATAAAAATGTGTTTGATGGATTTAGGTGTTTTGAATGAATTAAGGTAAAAACCTAAGTGTTTGGATGTGGGTATATACTAGAGAAGCTATGGCCAAATTTGGGAAAAATGTGTGAGAAGTTCTAAGTGTTTTAAATGGTCTTGGTGATCTAGGAAGTGTTAAAGGTGAATAAATGTTTACTTGAGAAGAAAACATGTGTTAAGGTGATTTAGAGTGATGGCAAGGATTTAGGCATTGTCTTGGAAGTTCTAGGAATTCAATATGTGCTTTGAGATTATTTAAGTCTTGGAGGAGTTTGTTTAAGGTTTAGATAATGTTGATATTCAAGGAGTAAGTGATGTTTAGGTGGGATGTGAAAAAGGAGGTTTAGTTAGTAAGAAAAAGAAGTTTGAGAGATGATGTTAAGGTGTTAGAGGAAACACCTTGGTATAGTGGTCAATATTGGTGAAATACCACTTGGAAAAATTAAGGAGGAAGTGTAAGCTTGGGAAAGGAATTGTAAGAATGACATAAGGAGTTTTGATATGTAAGAAAGGATGTTTGAATGATGATGTTGTGTGGAAGAAATGTCTTGGTATAATGGTTGAATTGGCATGAATCATCACTAAGGGACTTAAGGATATAAACTATAAGTGTTGGAGGCTTTGGAGGAATTTGGCTAAGTGTTTAAAGGTAAAAGTTGAGCATTTTGCCGTGTCCGAAACTTCCGTCGGACATGGAGTTCGGACAGGCTGTTGGGTAAAAGGATTTTCTCTTCTCGAACTGTGTCCGAACTTGGGAAGTCCGGACACAAGTTCGGACGTGACTGTTTCTATCTGGGATTACTCTCGAACTGTGTCCGAACTTGGGAAGTCCGGACACAAGTTCGGGACGTGTGTATAGTTTTCAGTATTAGGTCGCGGCTTGCGTCCGAACTTGGAAGTTCGGACACAAGTTCGGACAGGCCACTGTATGGACCAAAATTGTTGTTTAAGGTATAGAAATGATGGTAATGATGGGGATTGATAGGTATGATGTTATAAGGTTGTTAAGGACATGATAGGTGATTTAATGGTAATAAGTGGGTTGAAAAGTAGTATCAAAATGTAAAAGTAAAACAAATTGAATTAAAGTTAGGTAACTAAGTTAACGGGGAAAGTTAAGCATTAGACATAAAATAATCAGCAAACCCCGATGTTAATAAAAACACATGTGATGTTAACAGTTGTTCGAGAATCGCTCGAGGAACATAGGTGGACGTGGTAAAGTGGACTCGGTGACAGTATGGTTTTTGCCAACCTGTGTCCTACCGGAGTACACCGGCTTGTATGCCAATGTGTTTTCTGTATGTTTGCCACGTGTAGATAAAACATGTAATGAGTTTACGTAATTCATTTTATGTGGGCGTGTTCAACTCCGATACCATTTAACCTCGGAAGTGTTAAACCTAGTTAACTGAGTCTAGGATCACATGAGAGTTCGGTATTCGATTTATTTAAACGACCGAACCATGGGACGTTTCAAACCACGGCTTATGCGTGTGTTAATTGTGTGATATGTGTTTGTGAATGTAGGGATCTCCCTTGTGTGTTTAACCCAGTTGTAATTCTGTATGGTGTGTGTTAGGATAGACTCCATAGTGGGGTTCTAATAAACATATCTAAAGTAAGTATGTACTAACAGTAGTGAGGAATCCGGTTTGGGCGGTTTCGCGGGTTTGGGAGAGGGTTTTATCCTCCTAGCCTTACCCTTCTCTTTGTATGGTGTTTCCCTCACGGGTTATGATCTACCATTAGCTTATTCCAAGCTTAGCTATTGACTTATGATCGGTTTAGGGGGGGGAACATGTGTTTGTGTGGGTGTTTGGGCCTCCAAACCCGAACCGCCTTAACTTAAGTTACTCGTTCCAAACTTAGGACGAGGTAATGAGTGTTGTTGTATTGTATAACGAGCTTTATCATGAGACTGGCAACATTCTCTAGGCTCACCAGTGTATAAACATGTTTGGCGTTGGTTCCTAAGAGAACCACTCCCGTTATGTTATGTTTTTGCGTGTTGATGATGCAAATATCTATTGCGGTATTATGTTGTGGCACGTGGAAACGTGCCAAAGTGTTGTTAAGTGTTGTATGTAGTGTATGTTGTAGGTTGTATAATGTGGAGTGTGTGGATCATAGGATATGATTCCCAGTTTGTGATAAGAGGCGTTTAAGGATAACCCGATTTAAGGGTTATGTGTCGTCTATTAAGGGAAATAGCTCCTTCGAGGAGGAACACTCTAGGGATGATGAATACCATGAGTGACTTATTAAGTAAGGATATAGTATCCATTTGTTGAGCCCGTTGAGGCGAATGTTATGTGATGTGTGTTCACTGTTATATGCATGATTTAAATATAATCAACCGCATGCTAAGACGGACAAGTAGTTGTGCGTGGCCCGGTAGCATGTGGGCTGCGGGATTACCTACCAGCAAAGGTGTGAGCACCTTGGGGGCCACCCTTTCTCTTCTTTTCCTATTTCAGGTACAAGGAGCTGGAAGCCGTTCGAGAGTAGGACGGGGTGGTCGTTGTACATGGGTATTCATTTAAGTATATATACAGTAGGTGTAGTAAGACCGATATTGTTGTCGGCACCAGTTTATAAATACTCGGTATAGTTGATAAGGTGTATTTGTTGTTGTTGTTAATGGAAAGGGATAATAATGTATAGTTGCTCGGGAATTTAGCCCATCAGACCGGTACAATGTATATGGATTAGCCTTGTTAGCCACGTGGGTGGCTAACGGCGTGTAAACCAACGAGTTAAGTAATGTGAAGAGGTTTGTATTTCCGCTGCAGTTTATTGTAAGTATGTAAACGTTGGATGGGGTGTTACACTAGGTCATCCTAAACCTCAAGGACTCCTTAATTAACTAATCTCCACTCAAATTCCTTATAATGATTCCTAGTAAATCCTAGGTCATATTAGTTCACCACCATCGCCTAAACACTTATTTTCTACTCAAATTTTGCCATAGCACCTCTAGCATCATAGCATGCCCAAACACATTATTTTCCTCATTTAACCATCTACACACCTCAAGTTCTTTCTCATCATATCTCATCACCCAAACCAACTCATTCATAACAAACTCAATATATTGCAATAATCTTAAATTGCATAGCACTAAGGCTCTTAAATGACATGGCTCTTAGGCCCTTAAATGACTTAAACTTAAACACTGAATTTCCCACAAATATATAAGCTTTCAACCTGCAAATACACTCATCAATCTCATAGTAGTTATAATGCTCTTAAAATCCACCTTAAACTTATATTACTAACTCATTCTCATTAGCTCCTTAATCACAAGTTCATAAGCTTGTTTAAGTTCTTTTTCTTAGGTTATATAACCCAATACACAATGTAAGCTCTAAGCTACATTGGTATTTATCTAAAACTCATTCCTTAATCTTAAACCACCATTAGGTAAGCATTTTACCTTGTTTCCTCAAGCTTATCTCAATCTCCTCCTTAGACCTTCTTCTTGCATAGATCTCGGCCACCACTTAAATTCCTTTTGCCAATGTTCTAATCAATATTTAAGAACTCATATGAGTACTAAACAATGCACTAACCTCAAGGAATAAAAACCTAGGTTAAAATGAGTTCTAAGGCATAAAAGTGGATGATTACCTTTGAAGTCTCAAGGTAGACTTTGGCATTGAATGAAATAGGACCTCCACTAGTCCTTGGTGAATAAATCAAGCTAGAACAAGGCATAAAAACATAGCCCCATGAGAAGGAATTTTCGGCCATGTACAAGAAATGATGGAAACATGGTTTTTCTTACATTTTCTTTACCTTAAGAGAATGGAGAAGCTAATGAGCTCTTCAAACTTGATTTTCCCCCATCAATGGAGTTTTCTCATGGCACCAAAATGGAGCTTTGAAAGATTTGAAAAGATAGAAAGATAGGTCTTGACCTAACTAAGACAAATATGCAATTTGTTTTGGATTTGGAGCTTGGAGTTGTATTTGGCAAGTGATTGAAGATGGAGAACCATGGGGAAGCAACACTCTCGGTTTTGGAACAGAGAGAAGAAGAAGAAACCGTGGGTGAAGGAGAGAAATGGAGAATAAAGGAGAGAAGTGAGCTAATATAAGATATTTTGCTTTAATAAAGCAAATAGTAACTTCTTTACTTATCTCTTCTTTTCCTTTCTCATTTGATGACTCATGTGGTGACTCCCCACATAAAAACCGGCCACCCTCTTAAATAAGGCTAACATGGTCTTTGTTGACCAATTAATTGACTTATGTTGATTAAAACTAAAACTAGTCACTAAATAGTTACTATTCACTAAACAAGGCACATAATCGGGAAATTTTTGATTTCCCATTGATTTAGACCTCCTAATGTGATACTAATTAGTACACATGTTGATTAAAGAGTAATGATGGACATTTAGCCACTCAAAACTCAATTCTAAGACAATTTCTCAAAAATGTGCTTTAAGACTTCTTAAAGCACATTTTGTATTTTAACTTGTTTTCAAGCTTGGTTTTCTTTGCTAATTGATTTAAAATGACCATTAGAATATTACTAAGGTCTTACCATGATATTTGGGTACTCACCCAAGTCTCTCCAAGCTTAGAGCACGTTTTTGCCCTGATTGCCCTTAAGGCACTTTCTTGTGTTTTCCATGGTTTAAATTGTCTACCAATCTTTCTAAGGCATATTTTAGCCTTACTACATCATGATTTGATGTTTACTTAGCATACTTGGTTTGGGGTATTTCATTTTTGGAATGGAATTTGATGTTTTTTACTATTAGAATGTTGATTGTGCATTTTATTCTGACATTATAGATGATTTGGAAAGTTTTAAGGAAAACGGGTATTCCTCACATGGACCATGTCTCGGACCCGTATGCATCGAGGGTACCTTGGCCTAAAGCATTTCTACAAATGGGTGACCTATGGGTCAACTAGGGATTCCAATGAATTGGATTTCTATATTGGGCTAGGCCCAACAATTACCAAGCTAATCTATACAATATGTAATATACAAAACAGATAAATAACATAAACAATCAACATGAAATTTAAATACGAAATTTGGCTGCATGCATTTGCTTTTCTTTCCTGTTCGGTGGGTTGCTAATACAAAGTACTTAAAAGAAATATGGATTTGACAAGTTACTGAATCCACATTTATTCACGAACTGACGTCGTCTTATTCTGCTTCTACCGAACAAACTAAACCAAATAAGCCTGAATAAACCAATTGAAATAGAGCAAAGTAGGAAGAGTTCGTCCTGGTTATTCATTTATTTTCTTTGTGGAATTAAGAAAAGACTTTATGCGACGTTATACAAACATGAATCAATTAAGCAAGTCAAAATCAGATTGATAAGACAGCAAAAAAAATTATAGACTAATACCAATTGCAACCAAACTGTAACAATCATGCCCAGACTGAAAGTAAATCAGTTAGTTACACAAAGAAAACATGTTTACAGAAAGCCTACATATATCACCAAGTAATAGTCTAGCAAGACTGATATAGACATTTCCAAACAAAGCAAGGACACCAACCCTTGAATCAAAAATTTCGTCAACTTTGGTAAGCCTCACGTCGACTCCAAGCAATCCACATGCACCAAGCTTGTCTCAAGCTCAGATTTTATTCCAGGTCCAGCGGGTGAGTCATCAACCAACTCAGCAAAATTTTCCAAACCGAAGATCGATTCCAAGCAGCTCTCATTTGAACATGTACCTCGGTCATGCAACAGAAAAGGGCAAGCAGCAGATTGTGACATAAACATATGGTAGAAAGAAATGTAAGACATAAAATGAAAATTAGCTCTGAGAGGCGAAAACTCCAAATTTATGCACCACCTTGGTTAGGGCTTGAGAGTTCACGAACTTCAACCTAAAATCACAGAACAAAGCAGATAACAGATATAAAACCAAAAGTGGGTTGCTGAACAACCGGAGAAGATTAGGAAATATGAAAAGGAAAGAGCATAGATCCCTCTCAACAACAGTAGTTAACAAGGAGACACAACCACAACAAACCATGTGTTTGGTAATAAAATAGAAAGGACAAGGCGAAGAAACGATGAACACTGATAACAGGTTTCAGGCATATACGGGACTTGTAACGACAAGGACAGCAGGAGGAGACCCCCACACATCTCTTTACTTATGTCACATAATACAAACAACAATTGTTCTGTAGCACTTCTAGGGTTCAATCAGTGCTTATATATACAACAAGGGTTAAACATATAGGTGATAGGAACGAGAAATCAACTCAAATTATAAGTGCAAGCATCAGTCATGAATATGATGAAATCGAAATCGCCTACCCATCACCATTTCAGGCTTGTTTGGCGGAATACGTAGGGAACAATAGGGTTGCAAAATCTGAAGTGGAAGATTTCATTGTTTTTCTTTCTACCAGAGATCACAAATAGGATCAAAAAAACGTGCTCAACAAAATTGTGCGTATCAACAATCAGAAGTTCCAGCACACGAAATCTTTCTAAATATGAAGAAAAGAGAAGTATGAGAGGGAGGGGAAATACGACACTTGCATCGGACTCCAACGAAATTGTTTGCCAAGCGATCACCCTGATATCAGGTTCCTCTGGCGATAAGCAAAAGAAATACATATACCTATGAATTGGAAATCATCATTGAGCAATTATATACGTGAAATGATGCAGTACAGAGGCGCCCCGTAGGTCATAATGACAAGATAATGAGACTCAAATCTGAAGAGAACATCAGTACAAACTATACGATTCCAATACATTCTCAAGAAACCAATGATTGAGCAAACCAGTTCGAAACAGTGGCTCAGGCAAAACCGGGAGTCCGACAACCCATACTGGGTGCATCATATTTCAGAGCCTACATATATAACGAAAATCCAGAAGTCTTGCTCAGGATACTCAAGGGAAGAAAATGAGAAGAGGATTAAGTAGTGGTGTCAGTACAATCACGCGGAGAAAACTCCGATAGACCGATCCTTTTTCGACCTTCACCGCTGAGGCTCATTAGGATGAATAAACAATAACAGTATGACAGAGACCAAGTTACGGTGAAAGAGAGAAAGAAAACGAAACATAAATATGAAAGAACAGGGTAGAGAGCCCGATTCGACACTAGCATCGATTTTTCGATGAAGTCGATATAACAGGTGTGCCATCTTCTTTAAAGTTCATTTGGCAAAAGGAAAGCAGAAGAAGGAACAACCGAAGGAAAATGAAAGGGAAATTACGTGTTTGAAACCGGTTTTTGAGAAAGGAAAATTGGAAAGAAAAGGGAGCAACTCACTTACTATACGCACAAGGTGAGTCGAATTTCAAACAAACGGTCAAGCGAATCCTCCATCGGATTGCCAGGAGCAGGACATCGTTTGGGAAGAAGCTTTGGGTGGTGATGTTCGAGTATCATCTGAACGAGAGCTTGTATTTTGTTTCAGACAGTGAAATGTTTCTCTTCGGAGGTATTATTGGGATTGAGGGAATCAGAGAATGTTTTAAAAAATGTGGGGAATGGTCTCTATCGGCTACCGTTTCTTGGAATCCCCCTCTAGGGGTTATATGTCTGTCTTTTTTATAATGGGTAACTAGGGTTTTTCTGATATGAAAATGGGCCTTATTCTGATATGGACTGATGAAGTAGATTCGAATTTGATCCACCCCAGGCAAGATAGACTAAAAAGAAGAGAGAGAAATAAGGGGAAAAATACAGGAAAGTAGTTGCACTGATTGAGTCTCGAACTCAAGACCCATACTATTCCCTGTTACACCCTAACCGGCTGCACTATGACAGTATTCAATACATTGACGAGGGAATTGAAAATTAAGCTTGAAAACTTGCTGAATGACAATAATCAAACACTCTCATGTTCTAGTCATAATTCAAACCCGAGACCTGTTAGTTCCTCAATGAACATACTAACCAGCTACGCTACGAAAAAATTCATTATGTACACACGAGAAATAAAACTAAAGTTCAAACTCGAACTGGAAGACGTCTCTAAAAAACGCTATTGTTCTAAATGGAAATATACAGTATAATGAAAGAGTTTAATCCAATAAATGAATTGTTTTTTAAATACCCCAAACCTTAGTATGTTGTTTAAACATTAAAATATGGTATATTAAGACTAAAAAGAGTCTTAGAAACATTAGTAAACAATTTAAACCATAGAAAACACAAATAAATACCTTAAAGTCAAATAGGGCAAAAATGAGCTCTAAGCTTGGGATAAGCTTGGTTAAGACCTAATGAGCTTACCAAAACCTTATTTATATATTAATGAACATATTAAACCAATTACCAAAGAAAACCAAGCTTGAAAACAAGTTAAAACACAAAATGTGCTTTAAGGAGTCTTAAAGCACATTTTTGAAAAATTGTCTTGTAAATGAGTTTTGAGTGGCTAAATGTCCATCATTACTCATTAATTAACATGTGTACTACTTAGTATCACATTAGGAAGTCTAAATCAATGGGAAATCAAAAATTTCACAACAATGTGCCTTGTTTTTGGTGAATAGTAACTAAAATATGCTAGTTATAACATGAGTCAATATAAGTAAGTTAATTAGTCAACAAAGACTAAAACACCCCTAGTAACATAAAGGGGGCCGGTTTTTATGGTCGTGAGTCACCACTTATGTTAGCTTATTAAGCAAATAAATAATGACTAAACAAAGAACTATTTACTTTATCATGTAAATATCTTACAAAAGCAAACTTATCTTCATTTGCTTCTTTCCTTCTTCATTTCCCACGTCTCCAGCCTATCTTCTACCTTGCTTCTTTCTCTCATTCACGGTAAAGCTACAGCACCACCACCATATACCACCTTCAACCTCTTGTAATTCCTAGCTCACTTTGCCAAATCAAAAACAAAGACCACCATTCTCTTTGTCTTGCCAAGCTCTTCAATCCTATCTTCTCAAAATTCCAAGAGCTCCATTTCGGTGCCAAGAAGAATCTCCATGGGAGGAGCTTGAGCTCATCTTTTCACATATTATTGTTCTCCTTTGCTTCTAGGTAAGGAAACTCAAAGAAAAATGACATTTCCTCCATGTTTATATGTTGTCCGAAAAACACGCCTAATGGTGCCCTTTACCTTGCTTGTTCTAGCTTCATTTGAATCTTCCAAGGGCTTGGTGGAGTCCTCTCTTGCTACATATCCAAACTCTCTTTCATATCCAAGGTAAAACAATCATCTAAATGTTCTAAGACAATATATGTATCTAGGGTTTTCAATGAGATGAAGCTTAAAGCTTGTATACTCATTTCATTATTTGTATATTGTTTAGAAGTTGACAAGCAATCAAACATCCTTACCGATTTTAATCAAGGAAACAAGAAAGAAGTTTGTGAGGAAAAGAGGTAAATATGCTAACCTAATGTAGTTTAATGTCTTAGGAGAAATGAGCCTATATTGCTTATTAAAACTACTTAAGGAGCTAATGGTAAATGACTTAGTAAAATGCTCTCAAGGAGACTATTAAAGGGCATATGTATTGTTGTATGTATTTGCAGGTCAAAGGCAAATATAATGTGGGAAATTTAGTGTTTATGGTTTATGCAATTTATGGGCCTAAGTGCCAAGCAATTTAAATTATGCACTATATTGTGATGTAGTGTTAAATGAGTGAAGTTTTGTGCACAAGAAGGTTCTTGATGGATTTTAGTGTTCTTGGATGTTTAATGGTGAAAACAATGTGTTTTGGTGTAACAAGATGTTAGTAGAACCCATGTCAAAAATTAGGTAATGTATAAGAAGTTTTAAGTGTCTAAATGAGTTTAGGTGGACTAGGAAGTGTTATAAGTGACTAGGTATATTACTAGGGAAAGAAAGTGTATTAAGGTGTTTTTAGAGTGTAAAAAGAACTTAGGCATTATCTTAGAGATTGTAGAAATCAAATGAGTGTTTTGGAATGCACCAAAGTCATTTTGGAGTGTGTAGAGATTTAGGCAAATTTTGGTAAATAAGGAGAAAGTATAGACTTGTAAAGGGATTTCAAGAATGACATAAGGAAATTTGGTTTGTAAGAAAAGATGCTTGGAAGATGATGTTTAATGGAGAGGAAAATACTTTGGCATAATGGTTATTATAGGCATGAAACACCACTTAGAAGTCTAAGGAGAAAACATTATAAGTGTTAGGAGTTTTGGTAAGAAATGAACAAGTGTTTAAGAGTGTAGAAAATGAACTTTCCTACACGTCCGAACTTCCGTCCGAATTTGGAAGTCTGGACGTGCCCTGTTGCGTTTAAGTTTTCTGAGTCTCGGCCACTGTCCGAACTTCTGTCCGACCCTTGAAGTTCGGACACCGCCATCTCTTTTCCCTGATTTTCCTCGACCTATGTCTGAACTTAGGAAGATCGGACACAAGTTCGGACATACGCCTGGGTTCACCCTTTGAGTCTCGACTTGCGTCCGAACTTGTGAAGCTCGGACACAAGTTCGGACAGGCCACTGTGTTGGCCAAAAATGTTGTTTAAGGCTAGAAAACGTTGTCTAAAATTGGTGAATAGTTAGCAATGATGATGTGAGGTTGTCTAAGATATGTTAGGTGAGTTATAATGGCAAATGAAAGGGTGAAAAGTTATAACAAGTGTGAAAATAAAATAACTAGTTATGTGAAGTAATAAGTTAACAACGAACTAGTGCGTTAATTAACCGACGTTACTAAATGTGTATAGGATTCTCCAACGGTGGAAACCAGTCGAAGCAAGGACCAAGGTATGGTTTTCTTACACCGGCTTGTGTGTTGTTTGTTTTTTTTCTGCGTGTTTATGACCTTGTAAGACTTAAGTCATGTAATGAGTTTACAGTTGTTAAATATTTTTGTGTTGTTAAGTGTGACTCATTTCCCTTGTGTGTGTGTCTAACAAGACTTAACCACTTGTATGTGATTGTTTATTGAGTTCGAAGCTGAACTTCTAACAAGTGCTAACTGGGGAGTGAGGAGTCCGGTAGTTCCGGCCACGCGTGTGAGTATGGGAGTCGATGTCATAACCGGTTCGATTCTCTTTGTATGTTATGGTTGTTTTCCATTTTGGTTTTCAACTTTCCCTTTAGCTTATTCAAAGCTATTTTACTGACTCACGTCGGGCCTCAGGGGCATACTATGTTTGGTTCGGTGTGCTTGGATCACTATATCCGACGCACCTGTGAGTTAAGTTATTCGTTCAATTCTACAGGACGGTAACGAGTTATGTAACGAGCTTAGCATGAGTTTGGCAACATTCTCTAGGCCCTCCATGTGATCTAA
The DNA here is from genome assembly GCA_023374045.1 of Limonium bicolor. Classification (NCBI taxonomy): domain Eukaryota; kingdom Viridiplantae; phylum Streptophyta; class Magnoliopsida; order Caryophyllales; family Plumbaginaceae; genus Limonium; species Limonium bicolor. The sequence continues at coordinate 143,753,610 of CM041776.1, read as the reverse complement.
TTGTGTTAGTTCGCTTCCTAACAGGATTCGTTCTTGTATGCTATATGTGATGATTGTTATGCAATACTCTTGCTATGATATATATGTTGTATGTTTAAAATGAATGCCATGTCATCATGACAATTAGTTGCGCGTATTCCGGTAGCTGATGGGCTGCGCGTTAACCATACAGGCCAAGGGTTGATGACCCCCTCGGGGGCTCCATATTTTTACTGCAGGATGAGGATCGAGGAAGCGGAATGGCTATAGATTCTAGGTTACAGAAACACTTTTGGTTAATTTGGATGTTGAGCCCGGGATGCGCCTGTGCTCCCGTGGCGTTATATTTTGGTACCGTTTGTATTACAGTGACAGTCGTTTACAGTTGACAGTGGAGTTCATGTGTACAGTTTACAATGACGGTTTGTATTAGATACTCGGTATGTTGGTATTGTATATATATATGGATGTTAGTACCTAATGCTCGGGAGTCTGATCATCAGACCGGTACACTTGTATTTATTCTGCCTTGTTAACTACGTGGGTGGTTAACGGCGTTGTAGCACCGAACCGTTTAGTTACTGTCTAGTTGTTATTTCCACTGCGAATTCAATTATTGTTAAGTGCGTAGTAGGGGTGTTACAAAAAGCGGTATCAGAGCGATGTATCGCTCTGATGACTAGAATACCGAGCTTAGGAATATACCGAGTTAGGAAACCTAACCACAGTTACCTAAGTGAGCAGTTATGTAGAGGTTAACCACTAACTAATTGTGGAGATACCTTATTGTCGGGAAGATGTTACAACCCTTGGACCGATAAGTGTGCAAGCACAGTGCTAATAAATGTTCATGTGAATTTAGATGTCAGGTAGACCACGAGTTCGAGGCCGCGGACGCGGTACTGGTGATACTGGGAACCAGGGAGAGAACCCTACGGTGCAGGTCATGGCCGACACTGTTGCAGCCGCCGTAGCCCAGATGGTCCCACAGTTAGTAGCTGCGATTCAGCAGGGGCAACAGCCCGAAGTTCAACCACCGCCGCCACCGCCACGAGAGACCAACTGGGTCAAGGCGTTAGCAGATTTGAGACCCCCGTCATTCAGTGGGGAGACCGACCCTAGTAAGTTGGAGGCGTACATCTCCGAGATGGAGACCGCCTACGAGACCTTGAATGTGCCTGAGGAGGTCAAGGTCCGTCTCGCCGCTTACTATTTGAAGGGATCAGCTCAGAGTTGGTGGAAGCTGGTAAGGGAGGGCAGAGTTGCTGATCCTACCTTCCAGTGGAGGGAGTACACGGCCCTGCTGCGAGCCAAGTACTACCCGATTCATGTGCAAGAGGCCAAGCGCCTAGAGCTCGACAATTTGAGGCAAGGGGATAAGATGACGGTAGATGAGTACTACTCCACTTTCATCGGACTTATCCACCTGCTGCCGGATCTGGGTTACTCAGACCGGATTCTAGTGAACCGTTTCTACAACGGACTGAGCTACCGCCTACGCTATGGAATGGGGCGAACCAGATATACTACTTTGCAGGTAATGACCTACAGTGTGATGTGAATAAGTATGTACAGTGTGTTAATGTGATTGTGAGTTTGAATTGCAGGGCATAACTAACACCCTAAATATAGGAGTGCTATCATGCCGCTGCTATTGTAGAGATCACCGTCCGTCTGAGGGACGAGGAGAATGCGCTCAAGCGCAAGGCCACGAGCGAGGGCCAAAGCACGCAAGGGTATGGGGGAGGAAAGAAGTAAAAGCCATACCCCCAGTCCTAGAAAGGACAGCAACAGGGTGGCAAAGGCCAAGCCCAGACCACCACTGCTGAGGAGCCTCTGCAGCTCACCTATGCATATGCGGCTAAGCCCTTACGCTCTTACCCGCCCAAGGGTAATTAATTAAATTCGAATACCGAATTCTAGTGTGTGTTGTTATTTTGTGAAGTATGTACTGAGTGTGTGATGTGCTAGCAGCTAGCACGGGCTCTGGATCCGATCGCCACTACTACTGCAAGTGGTGCAAGGGAGACCACCCCGGCAAGGACTGCAAGGGAGATGATGTGCAGTGCCGATTCTGCAAGAGGATGGGGCATCGTGACTACGAATGCTTCCAGAACCCGAATGGCAGAAACTACAGGCCTAAGGGGCAGTGGAAGGGTATGACTACCGTGACCACCGATGGCCCGAAGACGGCGAATCAGCCACCCCCAGATCAGAGGTACACAGATTCCCAGAAGGGGAAGGGGTCGGGATCCGGCAAGGCCGCCCTGAATGTGGTGGACCGGTCTGAGGCACCAGGGCCCTCTTCTAGACCAGGTACCACCTAAACCGTTGAATGAAATAAGTGATTGCATACCGCATTTCATGCATGTGTGTTAGTGAGTCTAAGTGTACTACCATGTAAGTAAAAAGTTAAAGTATAATGTGAGAACACCTAATTAGGAAATTTGAAAACATAGGAACCTCAATATTTGCTATCCAATCCCACCCACACCAAACCCTGAAGAAACCACCATCAGCATCACCGACTTTCCAATGGAGCAATGTCAGGTCATCCAACCAGGTATGATACTCTTAAATGGATACCTGACACCGGAAGCACAAATCCACATCATCAGACGTTGCAATGAACTGGGAGCAGCACCTGGAGATTTCTACACACCCGAATACCCGAGCGGATCGAAGATGAAATTGAAGATGATGTGCATGGGTAAGAACTGGAATCCTTACACCAAGACATATCAAGATGTGTGAGCTGAAGACGGAGCAACTGTACCGATGATACCTGAGGAGTTCCTTGCGGTCGTTAACCACGCCGTGGGAATTGCTCAGCAAGTTGAATCAGATTCAATGCCAAGTGTGAAAGCAGATTTATGTGTTATGAACTTCTACCAGAAAGGTGGACGGTTAGGGTTACACCAAGATAAGGACGAGTAACCCGAGTCTCTAAGTAAGGGAGTACCCGTGGTGTCTTGGTCCATTGGTGATACCGCAGTGTTTATGTACGGCGAGCAGAAGTGTGCCGATCTCGCAAGGAAACTAGTGTTGAAACCAAGAGATGTGTTAATCATGGGTGGGCAGTCAAGGATGCTATATCATGGCATCAAGAAGATTAAACTGAATACCACACCATCGGCAGTGATCAATGCCACACACATGAAACCCGGACGTTTGAATTTGACCTTCAGGCAATTTTAAAGCCTTGTGTGAACATGTAGTCTGTTAAGCCAGTGTATGTTACGAATGTTATGTATGTGTTAGTTATGTCAACAGTGTAAACCAACGTATGTTGTAAAGAGTGTGTTAATGAATAAAGTGGAGTTGTTTGAAGTATGTCAACCGTGTTATTACCAAATACTTATTAGTTTGCCAATGAATTAGGTTGTGCACTCAGAACGGGAGGTATACTGAGTGTCTGCAATGAGGCAGAAGCCGGCAAGAGCGGCACAATCCTCACCGGTACCTTTCCAGTCAATGGCGTGGACGCTTCGATCTTGTTCGACTCCGGAGCCTTACATACATTTATTTCGCTATCTTTTGCGAATAGGCTGGGGTTAGATGGTGAAGAGATGCCAGACTTTCTAGTCACTCTCCCGTCGAAAGAGCGGATCAAGTGTACCCGCTACCACCGAGGTGTTGTTGTACGAATCAGAGATGAAGAGTTTCCGATCGACTTGATAGAGTTTGAGGGACTTGGTTTTGACGTGATTATCGGGATGAACTGGTTGGAGCGGTACAAGGGCAGAATCCTATGTGCCGAGCATCGTCTGCTTCTTCGGAGTTCGTCTGGGGTTACCATATCTTACCGCCAGAGGCCCAGGGAGCCTTCGACTCAGATCATCACCGCCATGGCCATGTATCGTGAATTACGACGAGGGTGTGATGTATACCTCTACTATGTCCAGGACATAGAGAGAGACCCAGAGTTAAGCCCAGATGTGCCGGTAGTGTCGGAGTTTCCTGATGTATTTCCTAAGGAACTGTCGGGCATGTCGCCAGCACGGGAAGTTGAGTTTGAGATTGATTTGGTTCCGGGCACCTGACCAATTGCGAAGGCGCCCTATCGTATGGCTCCAGCAGAGATGACAAAGCTCAAGGAGCAGCTGAGAGATCTACTCGACAAGGGATTTATCCGCCCTAGCGTTTCACCATGGGGAGCGCCGGTCCTCTTCGTGAAGAAGAAGGATGGTAGTCCCGCCTGTGTATTGATTATCGTGAGCTGAATGCAGTTACGGTGAAGAACCGTTATCCTTTACCACGCATCGACGACTTATTTGATCAGTTGATAGGAGCATTAGTATTCTCCAAGATAGATCTACGATCCGGATACCATCAGATTGCCATTCGTGAGAGTGACATTGAGAAGACCGCATTTAGAACCAGATATGGACATTATGAGTTTACAGTTATGCCGTTTGGTTTATCCAATGCACCAGCCAAGTTTATGGATTTAATGAAGCGCTTGTTCCAAGATCAGTTGAACAAGTCAGTGGTAGTCTTCATCGACGATATTCTTGTGTATTCAAAATCGAAGGGTGAGCACGAAAGCCACCTGAGAAGTGTGTTGCAAACATTGAGAAAGAATCAGTTGTATGCGAAATTTTCAAAGTGTGAGTTTTGGTTGAACCAAGTATCCTTTCTTGGACATGTGATTTCTGAGGCCGGGATCGCTGTTGATCCGGCAAAGATTGATGCAGTGCGCACCCGGCCTAGGCCGAAGACAGTTACCGACGTTCGAAGCTTCCTCGGTCTGGCAGGATATTATAGGAGATTTGTGAAGGACTTCTCCAGTGTCTCGAAGCCGATGACTTCCTTGACGAAGAAGGATGCACCATTCGAGTGGACAGATGACTGCGAGAGTTCTTTTCAGAGGCTCAAGGATGCTCTGACATCTGCACCAGTCCTGACTTTACCAGACGGTCCAGATGGTTTTGAGGTCTATTGCGACGCATCAGGCAGAGGTATGGGTTGTGTGTTGATGCAGCACGGGAAGGTCGTAGCATACGCCTCCCGACAGGTGAAGAAGCATGAAGAAAACTACCCTACCCATGACTTAGAGTTGGGTGCCATTGTCTTCGCATTGAAGATATGGCGACATCATTTGTATGGGGTAAGTGTGACAATTTACTCCGACCACAAGAGTTTAAAGTACTTGTTCACTCAGAAGGAGTTGAACATGAGACAAAGAAGGTGGGTCAAGTTTCTAAACGATTACGACATCAATCTGCAGTATAAAGAGGGTAAGGCAAATGTGGTAGCCGACGCACTGAGTTGCCGAGCACACTCTCTCCATTCGCTAGTCTCTCATACTAGCTTGGTTGAAGAGGTGTGGAGTGCTCAGATGATGGATCAGTATATGTTGGAGATCAGGCAGAAGCTTATTGATGGCACATTCGAGGGTCAGAAGTACGACTTCCGACTCCACGATGATGACCTGATTAGGCTTAATGGCCGACTGTGTATTCCGAGGAGTAACGCTGAGCTGAAGGAGCGCATACTGAGTTAATCCCATTGTTCTACGACTTCGATTCACCCCGGAGTTTCAAAAATGTATAAGGGTATGAAACGTTATTTTTGGTGGACTGGAATGAAAAAGGATGTGAACGATTATGTGTTGAGGTGTCTCACTTGTCAGAAGGTCAAGTTTGAGCACCGACGGCCTGGTGGTATAGTGCAGCCAATGCCAGTGCCTGAGTGGAAGTTCCATGACATTTCTATGGACTTTGTAGTAGGGCTTCCGCCTACAAGGGGAGGTCTGAATATGATTTGGGTTGTTATTGACCGACTGACCAAGTTGGCCCGATTCATTCCGATGAAGGACACTTGGAAAGTGGCAGGACTTGCAGAGCTCTTTGATAGAGAGATTGTTCGGCACCATGGGGTACCGAAGACTATCGTGTCTGACAGGGATACCAGATTCCTCTCGAGGTATTGGAAATCCACACGGGAAACGCTTGGTACCGAGCTGAAGCTAAGTACAGCGTTCCACCCACAGACAGATGGTCAGAGTGAGTGCACCATCCAGACACTTGAGGATATGTTACGTGCATGTGCACTTGATTTTCAGACCAGCTGGATTGACAAGTTACATCTGATCGAGTTTAGCTACAACAACAGTTACCACGCTTCGATCAAGATGTCTCCCTTCCAGGCATTATACAGTAGACCATGCCGCACGCCATTATGCTGGGATGAGTCGAGTGAGACGGTCATTATAGGACCAGAGTATCTGGAGCAAGTTCAAGCAGAAGTACGCCAAATCCGGGCTAACATGAAGGCAGCTTAGGATAGGCAGAAATCATACACCGATGTGCGCAGACGTGACCTGGAGTTCACCGTGGGCGATCAGGTATTTCTTAGAGTGTCCCCCATGAAGGGAGTGTTTCGTTTTGGCCAGAAAGGCAAGTTGAGCCCAAAATATATAGGGCCTTACGTTGTGACGGAGCGGATCGGCCCGGTAGCTTACAGACTTGATTTACCCGCCGAGCTGGGCAAGGTATTTGATGTATTTCATGTGTCCCAGTTGAAGAAATATATGTCTCATCCGTCTCATGTACTTCAGCCTGAAAGGCTAACCTTAGAGCCGACCATGCGATCAGTGGAGACTCCCGTACGGATTCTGGATACTAAGACTCGAGACACTCGCCATAAGTCTGTGAGACTGGTGAAGGTTCTCTGGTCTAACCAGGACGTTGAGGAGGCCACTTGGGAGTTGGAAGATAAGATGAAGGCGAAGTACCCGTCATTGTTTAGTTCTTAGTATTTGTATGTATATGGTACGGGGCATACCCCTATTTTAAGGGGGGTAGAGCCGTTTCGGTTATGTGTGTATGATAAGTGCGGAATTTATCTATATTTCTATGCTTAATGTGATTAATATTTTATTAGTTTATATGATAAATTCCTCACTTATATGTTATTTTATGTTATATGCAAAGAACTTCCCTTACTTGTGGTTTTATGCTAAAACAGGTTAAAAACGCTGAAGAAAAGGTCTAGAAACAAATGTTATAAGTTTAACGATCAAACTGGGACCACAAAAGAGCAGAACTTACTGACAGATTTAATGCATGGTCCAGGTTTTATTGTGCCCGTCATTGGCCTTGTCCACGTGAATGAATTCATAGAAGATGGATCATGCACAGGACAACATTTCGACGGCTGCATATGGACCTGGGCCGACATCATTGTGACGCTGCAGACGAGTATACAATTCAGAACCGCAATATTTGACGTTGTCCAGCACTTTCACGTGGACTTCTTCTTTTAATTCATCATGAGCATGCACGGAAGTGGGCCGCAGCACACACTCGTGGGCTACATGAGTGCGAGCCGACATATCAATCAGAGGCGCAGACAAATTGAAGCTCGCTGGGTCAAATTCATTGTCATCATGAATGATGACCATCGGAAGTACATGCACCTGAAGTACGTGAAAGGAATGAGCCCATGAAGAGATATTACCTGGGCCACGTGCAAGTAAATGAAGGGTGCAAAACTTCAGAGGAGCGGACAAAGGAAAGAACAGAAGACATGCGCAGACTTTTATTTGAGAGAGGCGCGTAATAGATAGGGGGGAGACGGATACAACTCGCAAGATACAAACCCTACAGAGCAGCCGTCATTAAAACCGGAGAGCAAGCACGAGAGAATAGAACAGTAGTGACATACGACAGAGAGAATTCGACATACGAATTCAGTAGAACCCACCGCCGAGGTCGAGACAGAAAGAGAGCTACACAGACAGATCGGAGCAGAAGCTAGAGATCGAATTCGTCATCGTCCCATAATCAGATGATGTTTCCTTATCTCTTTTATATTGTTGTTATTTCTTTGTCTCCGATGTCTGGGTAGTTGTTATAATTCTGGTTTTATTATGGACAACTAGTTTATTATTTTACTTCCCGAGTTGTTAAATATAAATTCTATTCAGATTGTAGTTTTATTCCTTGCTTGTTATTGAAATCTCTTGTGATTAATTATTGCTTGAGTTTATTTGGTATGAATTGCTTACAAGTGAGAACTGCGGCGTTCATTAGACCTTAGGAATATTACCAGTGAAACTACAGATGGCAATTCCTGGGGATTAGCTGACTAGAAACCAGATGAATCATTTATGCTACTAGTTAATTTGTAAATTCGTAACGAGAGTTAGGATTTGGGAATTGCTACTAAGAATCTATCTTGCGGAAGACCGGTTTTAGATTAATTTAGATCTGAGGTTGCAATCTAGAATTTAGAAAACACTCAGGAAGGGAATTGATAAACTAGGGAGAAGTAGTAAACCAGGATTCACCCTTTAGATTTACTAGAAAATCACTTTAAATTGTTTTTGTATTAATTAATTGTTTATTTTCTGTAATCAAACCCCCAATCTATTATTGTTATTTTTCCTTCAGTTTATTAGTTAGATAGATTAAAGATTAAACTAGACACAGCCTCCTTTGGTTCGATAACCTAGGGAATACTACCTAGGAAAACTTGCTACGACAGACCAGTACACTTGCTGAAATACGTTTTACCCCGTACAAGTTTTTGGCGCCGTTGTCGGGGAGGCACGGTTATTTAGTTTAGTCTTTATTCTATTTTTATTTTATTTTCTTTTCTTTTATTTTGTTTAGTTTGTTTTTAGTTTATTTTTGTTTTGTTCTATTTTGTTTAATTGTTACTGTTTAGGTTTTATATTAAACTCTGATTGTTCGATTGTTTTTTTATTTGTAGTTATTTTATTTTTAGGATTAGTATTTCGTTTGGGTTTATTTCATTTTATTTTTGTGTCTACTCTTTTAATAGTTTTAATTTTTTGTTTAGCATTGTGCTGATTTTATTTTCGTTTTTTATCTCTTTAGTTGATTTAGTTTCTCTTTTATTTGTTTATCTTTATTTTGTTTCTGTTTATTTTACTTTTATTGATAGATTTTTGTTTAGTTTAATTTTTTTTTGTTTTGTTTTGTTTACATTTATTTTACTCATTTTTGTTTCCTTTAGCTCGACCTTATTTTATTTTAGTCTTTCTTAAATTTGATTATTTTTGTTTTGTTTCTATTTTATTTCAATTCGGTTAGTTTTATTTTGTTTGGATATATTTTATTATCATTATTGGTAGTTTAGTTGGTATTCTTTTTCTGATTGAGTTTAGTTGTTGTTTTTGTTTTAATTAGAGTTTATTTACTTCGATCAGCATTAGTATTTTACCTTTCTTTTATTGTTTTAAGTTTTGTTTATGGTACTTACTCGTTCTGCAGGAGAACCAGAATTTGAGCTTGATCCAGAGATTGAGAGATTAGCTAGAATAATTCGTTAAGAGCTCAAACTGGAATCAGTAAGTGAGGAGGAAGACAGTTGCTCTGCAGAACCACTAGTTGATCAAGTTAATCAAGGGAAAGCGGACATGAGTGGAGTTGTCAACCAGGAGAGACGGATGAATGACTACAATCGTCCTAGTGTAGAGGGACTCATGTCACCTATAGTGATCCCTGCATTACCACCTGGAGTTGAATGGACATTCAAAACCCACTACATCACAATGGTTTTGAATGCTCCACAGTTCAATGGGATAGTCACAGAGGACCCATATGTTCATCTTGCATCTTTCATGCGACTAGTTGGAGCTTGTTCTACTCCAGCATCACAAGAGGTAGCTTGTCTCACCCTATTTCCATTTTCGCTGAGAGATCGAGCTGCAGAGTGGTTGAATTCTTTGGCGCCCAACAGTATCACCAGCTGGACCGATTTAGCTAATGCTTTTCTGGTAATGTATTTTCCTCCTTCTCGTATGCTGACAATGAAAGGGGAAATTATTAATTTCAAGCAATACAGTGGTGAAACTCTTCCTGAAGCGTGGGAAAGATTTAAAGGAATTGTTAGGAGAGTTCCTCACCATGGCTTGGGGGAAGAAGTAGTCCTACAATCATTTTATAAAGACTTGGACCCCCAGAGCCGAATACTGGTTGATACTTGTGCTGGTGGGAGCCTTATGGAGTTGTCCATTGCCCGTATAAAAGAGCTTTTGGAAATATTGACAAATTCAGCTAATCAGTGGGGTGGTGCTAGAGCTTCTTCTTTAGTTCTTCCAAAGAAAGTTGCAAGTATTTATGAGGCAGATTCACATGCTCTCCTTGCTGCTAGGATGGAGAGTATGTCAAAACAGTTTGAGAAAATGTGTGCCTTCATGAGTTCGGCGTCTAATGTGCCGGTTGCTTCTGAGTCATTACCTCCATTGAATTTTGTGGGAGGAGTTCTAATATGTGTCAGTGTACCCTGCATCAGAATGAGGAGATGAACTATTTGGGTAACAGACAGGGAAACTTCTACAACAATCAGAATAATCAGGGGTATTACCAACAACAACCAAGATATCATAATAACTTCAATCAAGGCCCGACTCAGAATAATCAGGTGAATAATAGTGGAGCTGGCATTTCTTCGAGTTTAGAGGGTACAATTCATGAATTTGTCAAGTCAACCACTACAAGATTTGCAGAGCAAGACAAGATAAATAAAAGAATAGAGAAGCAGTTGGATGAACTTGCACAACAACTTGCTCATCGCTCTCCAGGAGCTTTGCCAATTCAGCCTGAGAGGAACCCAAGGGATCAGGCCAAAGCAGTTTCTGTTGTGGAAGATGATGCTCCACTTGTTGCTGCAGTTCAGCCTGTTCGAAAAGAGGTTGAGGACTCTAGTAAAGTTTTTGATACACCAAAGGAGAAGGAGTCTCCTGAAACTCAACCTTCTTACTCTTCTGTTTCTGATCGTAAATTTGAAGAACCTATTCCTTTTCCTGACAGGTTAAAGAAAAGGGACCTTGATGAACAGCTTGGAAAATTTCTTAAAATTTTTAAGAAATCAACTAAGGATATGCCTTTTTCTGATGTGCTTAAGTTTATGCCAAATTATGCTAAACTGGTGGATGATATCTTGGCTAAAAAATCTTCTTTGCAGAAAAAGGAAACGGTGAAGAAGGTAACTACTAGGAGTGGTAAAGGTAAAACTACTGAGCTTGAGATGGTGAATATAGAGGAACCGGTGCTAGAGAATGAGCGTAATTGCAAAGCCACCCAATCTCCTCCACCTACACCACCTGCAGTTGAAGTTGCTCCTCCAGTTCCCTTCCCAAACAGAACCAAGCGTTCCAAGGAGGATAGTGAGTTTGATAAGTTTCTTACTTTACTTCGTCAACTATCTGTTGATATTCCTTTTGTTGAATTAGTTGCGAAGGTGCCTAACTATGCCAAGTATTTAAGGAAGCTTTTGTCTAATAAGGCAAAGTTAGTTGAGACAGGGACTATTCAGCTTACAGAAACTTGTTCAGCGATCATACAAAAGTGCCTACCAGAAAAATGCAAAGATCCTGGAAGTTTCACTATTCCTTGCAAAGTAGGAGACATTGACTTCGACCACTGTCTTGCTGTTTTGGGAGCATCGATCAGTCTCATGCCATACACTATATTTGAAAAGCTTGGAATTGGGGACTTACAGCCTACACGAATGACGCTTCAGCTAGCAGATCGTTCAATTGTTTATCCTTGTGGAATTGCGAAGGATGTGATGGTTAAGGTGGAGCATTTGTACTTCCCTTGTGATTTTGTCGTACTCGACATGGCTGTAGATCCGACAGTTCCTATCATCCTTGGAAGACCCTTCCTAGCAACAGCCGACGCCCGAATCAAAGTTGCTCACGGTACAATTACTTTGAATGCTGAGGGTGAGCAACTACTATTTTATGCTGGTAGGTCTTCGAAACAAGTCTTGGAAGCTTCTCGAGCTTCTAGTCGATGGGTTCCTAAGAAAGTTCAATCATCTGGAGTCTCTTGAGAGAACGAGACACGTCTAGCCAAAGACGTTAAGGAAGGGCAGCTGGCTGGGAGGCAACCCAGCGTTATATTTTATTTTGTCAGTTTTTAATTTTAGTTTTAATTTATTTTTATAGTTATTCTTCCTGGTTTTGTTGTTTACTAACTCTTACCTCCGTTTTATAGTTTTGGTTGCTTCTGGTGTTTTTCTTTTCAGATGAATTCTTAATGATGATACTGCAACCAGGCTGCAACACTTGAGTAAAACTCAAGTGTGGGGTGGGGTCGTTCTACATATGCAACAAAAACAAAATCTAGGGGAGTTCTAGTTTCAGTCTGCATTATTTTAATTTTAAGTTTTATTTTTGACTGCTCTACTGTGTTTCCTTTGGACATAAATGTTTTTCTGCGAGCTTTGAATTTTTCACTCCTGCCTTGTCACACAATGAGGACATTGTTTAATTTTAAGTATGGGGTAGGGAGTGACCTTCAGTTATCACTTCAGACCACTAGTTTTTGTTTGTTTTCAAGTGATGAATAATATACTTCTCTTTGTCGTAAATGTTGAATTTTGGGTGAAAATATATGTGGAAGTTTGAAATTGAGCCTGATGACAACCTTAAAAATCTATCTGCTTAAAAGTTGTCTTTCCGGAATTGTTTTTCTCAAATTTATTCTGTTTTCACTGAAATTTGATGGATTGACTGATTGTGGAGACTAAATGTGTTTAGCTTTGGATCTTGGGAATGATATGAATGTTTGGAATGAAAGGATAAGGCAAGGTACTCCTCTGATCAAAATTTTCCTAAACCGAATCAGGCCTCTTTTATCTGGTTATTAAGTCCTCGGGGTGCTTTATCACCTATCTACCTAAGGTTTTGTGATCTGGGATAGTTGGCCCAAAGCCGTTACATGGATAAAGAGAAAAGTCTGGGTGAAGGAACAACTATGCAATTAATTAAATAAATTGTTTGTTTTTATTTCTTGACGAAGAAAAGTTTTTGCATACGAAATATTTAATTGCATTTTTTTTAATTTAGTTTTTGATCATGAGTGCGTGGTGTTGAAAGGTATTGCAGAATAAGGCATTACTTCACACCCCTTGTCATCCAAAGGGTAATGGAAAGAAATTGGTGGAAGGTCCTCAGCTAATATGTGTTTCAGTTTCTGCAATTTAGTTTATTCATGCTTTTATTAAAATTATTCTCTATTCACTGTTTGCGAAAACTGATAGCTTAGAGCAGATTGATTTTTCTGATTGTCATTTTTCTTGTTGTCCTTCTGCTTATGTTCGATCCTGGAGTTTAATATTTCGGTTTGGAGCAGCTATATTCTTTATTTGCTTGAGGACAAGCAAAAGCTAAGTGTGGGGTAGTTGATAAGTGCGGAATTTATCTATATTTCTATGCTTAATGTGATTAATATTTTATTAGTTTATATGATAAATTCCTCACTTATATGTTATTTTATGTTATATGTAAAGAACTTCCCTTACTTGTGGTTTTATGCTAAAACAGGTTAAAAACGCCGAAGAAAAGGTCTAGAAACAAATGTTATAAGTTTAACGATCAAACTGGGACCACAAAAGAGCAGAACTTACTGACAGATTTAATGCATGGTCCAGGTTTTATTGTGCCCGTCATTGGCCTTGTCCACGTGAATGAATTCATAGAAGATGGATCATGCACAGGACAACATTTCGACGGCTGCATATGGACCTGGGCCGACATCATTATGACGCTGCAGACGAGTATACAATTCAGAACCGCAATATTTGACGTTGTCCAGCACTTTCACGTTGACTTATTCTTTTAATTCATCATGAGCATGCATGGAAGTGGGCCGCAGCACACACTCTGGGCTACATGAGTGCGAGCCGACATATCAATCAGAGGCGCAGACAAATTGAAGCTCGCTGGGTCAAATTCATTGTCATCATGAATGATGGCCATCGGAAGTACATGCACCTGAAGTACGTGAAAGGAATGAGCCCATGAAGAGATATTACCTGGGCCACGTGCAAGTAAATGAAGGGTGCAAAACTTCAGAGGAGCGGACAAAGGAAAGAACAGAAGACAGGCGCAGACTTTTATACGGATACAACTCGCAAGATAACAAACCCTACAGAGCAGCCGTCATTAAAACCGGAGAGCAAGCACGAGAGAATAGAACAGTAGTGACATACGACAGAGAGAATTCGACATACGAATTCAGTAGAACCCATCGCCGAGGTCGAGACAGAAAGAGAGCTACATAGACAGATCGGAGCAGAAGCTAGAGATCGAATTCGTCATCATCCCATAATCAGGTGATGTTTCCTTATCTCTTTTATATTGTTGTTATTTCTTTGTCTCCGATGTCTGGGTAGTTGTTATAATTCTGGTTTTATTATGGACAACTAGTTTATTATTTTACTTCCTGAGTTGTTAAATATAAATTCTATTCAGATTGTAGTTTTATTCCTTGCTTGTTATTGAAATCTCTTGTGATTAATTATTGCTTGAGTTTATTTGGTATGAATTGCTTACAAGTGAGAACTGCGGCGTTCATTAGACCTTAGGAATATTACCAGTGAAACTACAGATGGCAATTCCTGGGGATTAGCTGACTAGAAACCAGATGAATCATTTATGCTACTAGTTAATTTGTAAATTCGTAACGAGAGTTAGGATTTGGGAATTGCTAGTAAGAATCTATCTTGCGGGAGACCGGTTTTAGATTAATTTAGATCTGAGGTTGCAATCTAGAATTTAGAAAACACTCAGGAAGGGAATTGATAAACTAGGGAGAAGTAGTAAACCAGGATTCACCCTTTAGATTTACTAGAAAATCACTTTAAATTGTTTTTGTATTAATTAATTGTTTATGTTCTGTAATCAAACCCCCAATCTATTATTGTTATTTTTCCTTCAGTTTATTAGTTAGATAGATTAAAGATTAAACTAGACACAGCCTCCTTTGGTTCGATAACCTAGGGAATACTACCTAGGAAAACTTGCTACGACAGACCAGTACACTTGCTGAAATACGTTTTACCCCGTACAGTGTACGACATGTATTCGGATACATTGTCTATGTGTTATGTTGTTATCTGGTTATGTTACAGACCATTGTGTCTGAATGATGTTGTGTGGTTAGGACCTTGTGTCCGGTGCTATGTAAGTATGTTGTTAATGTTGTTATGGAAGTATTGTTGTATAAGTATTCCCCGTGTTTTAATATCTAAGATATGTGGGAAGTATGAACTTCGGGGACAAAGTTCGTTTAAGGGGGGTAGATTGAAATACCCCAAACCTTAGTATGTTGTTTAAACATTAAAATATGGTATATTAAGACTAAAAAGAGTCTTAGAAACATTAGTAAACAATTTAAACCATAGAAAACACAAATAAATACCTTAAAGTCAAATAGGGCAAAAATGTGCTCTAAGCTTGGGATAAGCTTGGTTAAGACCTAATGAGCTTACCAAAACCTTATTTATATATTAATGAACATATTAAACCAATTACTAAAGAAAACCAAGCTTGAAAACAAGTTAAAACACAAAATGTGCTTTAAGGAGTCTTAAAGCACATTTTTGAAAAATTGTCTTGTAAATGAGTTTTGAGTGGCTAAATGTCCATCATTACTCTTTAATTAACATTTGTACTACTTAGTATCACATTAGGAAGTCTAAATCAATGGGAAATCAAAAATTTTACAACAATGTGCCTTGTTTTTGGTGAATAGTAACTAAAATATGCTAGTTATAACATGAGTCAATATAAGTAAGTTAATTAGTCAGAAAGACTAAAACACCCCTAGTAACATAAAGGGGGCCGGTTTTTATGGTGGTGAGTCACCACTTATGTTAGCTTATTAAGCAAATAAATAATGACTAAACAAAGTACTATTTACTTTATCATGTAAATATCTTACAAAAGCAAACTTATCTTCATTTGCTTCTTTCCTTCTTCATTTCCCACGTCTCCAACCTCTCTTCTACCTTGCTTCTTTCTCTCATTCACGGTAAAGCTACAGCACCACCACCATATACCACCTTTAACCTCTTGTAATTCCTAGTTCACTTTGCCAAATCAAAAACAAAGACCACCATTCTCTTTGTCTTGCCAAGCTCTTCAATCCTATCTTCTCAAAATTCCAAGAGCTCCATTTCGGTTCCAAGAGGAATCTTCATGGGAGGAGCTTGAGCTCATCTTTTCACATATTATTGTTCTCCTTTGCTTCTAGGTAAGGAAACTCAAAGAAAAATGACATTTCCTCCATGTTTATGTTGTCCGAAAAACACCATTAATGGTGCCCTTTACCTTGCTTGTTCTAGCTTCATTTGAATCTTCCAAGGGCTTGGTGGAGTCCTCTCTTGCTACATATCCAAACTCTCTTTCATATCCAAGGTAAAACAATCATCTAAATGTTCTAAGACAATATATGTATCTAGGGTTTTCAATGAGATGAAGCTTAAAGCTTGTATACTCATTTCATTATTTGTATATTGTTTAGAAGTTGACAAGCAATCAAACATCCTTACCGATTTTAATCAAGTAAACAAGAAAGAAGTTTGTGAGGAAAAGAGGTAAATATGCTAACCTAATATAGTTTAATGTCTTAGGAGAAATGAGCCTATATTGCTTATTAAAACTACTTAAGGAGCTAATGGTAAATGACTTAGTAAAATGCTCTCAAGGAGACTATTAAAGGGCATATGTGTTGTTGTATGTATTTGCAGGTCAAAGGCAAATATAATGTGGGAAATTCAGTGTTTATGGTTTATGCAATTTAAGGGCCTAAGTGCCAAGCAATTTAAATTATGCACTATATTGTGATGTAGTGCTAAATGAGTGAAGTTTTGTGCACAAGAAGGTTCTTGATGGATTTTAGTGTTCTTGGATGTTTAATGGTGAAAACAATGTGTTTTGGTGTAACAAGATGTTAGTAGAACCCATGTCAAAAATTAGGTAATGTATAAGAAGTTTTAAGTGTCTAAATGAGTTTAGGTGGACTAGGAAGTGTTAGAAGTGACTAGGTATATTACTAGGGAAAGAAAGTGTATTAAGGTGTTTTTAGAGTGTAAAAAGAACTTAGGCATTATCTTAGAGATTGTAGAAATCAAATGAGTGTTTTGGAATGCACCAAAGTCATTTTGGAGTGTGTAGAGATTTTGGCAAATTTTGGTAAATAAGGAGAAAGTATAGACTTGTAAAGGGATTTCAAGAATGACATAAGGAAATTTGGTTTGTAAGAAAAGATGCTTGGAAGATGATGTTTAATGGAGAGGAAAATACTTTGGCATAATGGTTATTATAGGCATGAAACACCACTTAGAAGTCTAAGGAGAAAACATTATAAGTGTTAGGAGTTTTGGTAAGAAATGAACAAGTGTTTAAGAGTGTAGAAAATGAACTTTCCTACACGTCTGAACTTCCGTCCGAATTTGGAAGTCCGGACGTGCCCTGTTGCGTTTAAGTTTTCTAAGTCTCGGCCACTGTCCGAACTTCTGTCCGACCCTTGAAGTTCGGACACCGCCATCTCTTTTCCCTGATTTTCCTTGACCTATGTCTGAACATAGGAAGATCGGACACAAGTTCGGACATACGCCTGGGTTCACCCTTTGAGTCACGACTTGCGTCCGAACTTGTGAAGCTCGGACACAAGTTCGGACAGGCCACTGTGTTGGCCAAAAATGTTGTTTAAGGCTAGAAAACGTGGTCTAAAAATGGTAAATAGTTAGCAATGATGATGTGAGGTTGTCTAAGATATGTTAGGTGAGTTATAATGGCAAATGAAAGGGTGAAAAGTTATAACAAGTGTGAAAATAAAATAACTAATTATATGAAGTAATAAGTTAACAACGAACTAGTGCGTTAATTAACCGACGTTACTAAATGTGTATAGGATTCTCCAACGGTGGAAACCCGTCGAAGCAAGGACCAAGGTATGGTTTTCTTGCAGTCTGTTGCCTACTGGTTTACACCGGCTTGTGTGTTGTTTGTTATTTTCTGTGTGTTTATGACCTTGTAAGACTTAAGTCATGTAATGAGTTTACAGTTGTTAAATATTTTTGTGTTGTTAAGTGTGACTCATTTCCCTTGTGTGTGTGTCTAACAAGACTTAATTACTTGTATGTGATTGTTTATTGAGTTCGAAGATGAACTTCTAACAAGTGCTAACTGGGGAGTGAGGAGTCCGGTAGTTCCGGCCACACGTGTGAGTATGGGAGTCGATGTCATAACCGGTTCGATTCTCTTTGTATGTTATGGTTGTTTTCCATTTTGTTTTTCAACTTTCCCTTTAGCTTATCCAAAGCTTTTACTGACTCATGTCGGGCCTCAGGGGCATACTATGTTTGGTTCGGTGTGCTTGGATCACTATATCCGACGCACCTGTGTGTTAAGTTATTCGTTCAATTTAACAAGACGGTAACGGTTATGTAACGAGCTTAGCATGAGTTTGGCAACATTCTCTAGGCTCTCCATGTGATCTAATTGTGTTGGTTCGCTTCCTAACAGGATTCGTTCTTGTATGCTATATGTGATGATTGTTATGCAATACTCTTGCTATGATATATATGTTGTATGTTTGAAATGAATGCCATGTCATCATGACAATTAGTTGCGCGTATTCCGGTAGCCAATGGGCTATGCGTTAACCATACCAGCCAAGGGTTGCTGACCCCCTCGGGGGCTCCATATTTTTACTCCAGGATGAGGATCGAGGAAGCGGAATGGCTATAGATTCTAGGTTGCAGAAACACTTTTGGTTAATTTGGATGTTGAGCCCGGGATGTGCCTGTTCTCCCGTGGCGTTATATTTTGGTACCGTTTGTATTACAGTGACGGTCGTTTACAGTTGATAGTGGAGTTCATGTGTACAGTTTACAGTGACGGTTTGTATTAGATACTCGGTATGTTGGTAATGTATATATATATGGATGTTAGTACCTAATGCTCAGGAGTCTGATCATCAGACCGGTACACTTGTATTTATTCTGCCTTGTTAACCACGTGGGTGGTTAACGGCGTTGTAGCACCGAACCGTTTAGTTACTGTTTAGTTGTTATTTCCGCTGCGAATTCAATTATTGTTAAGTGCGTAGTAGGGGTGTTACAGTTTTCTTCCTATGAGTCATGACATTATGGAATGTAAATAATAAAATACAAAACATAATATAACATAAAATAACAAAATACCATAATAACGAATACATGAAATGACGAAAAAGTACTGGTACGATGGAAATAAAATACAGGTGAATATCCTAAAAATGGGAATTTGATCAGATATGTACGAATAGCAGTAAATAAGTAAATGTTTAAAAAGAAGTAACAAAATGAAATGAGATGAGAGGCAGTTTAATCGAATTAGGCACAAAATGAAATATGCTAGTATGGAATATAATAGTGAAAAGGTACATAAAATGATGAAAATGATTCTAAAATAATAATGATATAGACAAAACAAACAAGTACTAATAAAGAACATACAAGTAAAAGTATCAATAAAAGGAAATGAGATAAAATGAACAAGTACCAAAATAGCATGAACCAAAATAAGCAAAAGGCAAATAAATATGCGAATAAAACAAGACTCACTAACATGAAACAAATCAAAAATAAAATGGTAAAATAAGTAAACAACGAAAGGGGACGACATCGAAAACGAATGCTTTGAAAATTGTCTTAAAAAGATTGTCATAAAATGACAGTTTCATTTTGGCATGTACATGAATAAGTTTCAAAAAGAAAGGCGAAGACCCTCTAATTTTATTTATTTGTCTGATTTTTTTTAGTTGAGAATTTTGGGTGTCTACACTAGGATGTCGAAGAGGCCACTTGGGAGTTAGAGGAGAAGATGAGATCGAAGTACCCTTCATTATTTACTGACTAGATTGTCTGTATAGGGTACGGGGCGTACCCCTTTTTAAGGGGGGTAGAGCTTCCTTGTTTTTGAGTTAGTAAACGAACAATGTTTGTCGTTTGCTTGGTTGGTATAAGATATGGTTTTGTGTAAGATATTACACTTTTTGATAAGTTTGAGATATGTATAGTACTTATGTATTGTAATTTTGGCAGACCATTTGAGTCTTGAGATGTATGAATGTGAATATAAGATATGGTATTAAGTTATTTGTGTGTTGTGAATATTATAGCATACATGTGAACTTTGGGGACCAAGTTCTTTTAAGGGGGGTAGATTGAAATACCCCAAACCTAGCTATGGTGTTTATATGTTAAACTAAGATATTATAAGGCTAAAATATGCCTTATAAACATTGGTAAACAATTTAAACCATAGGAAACACAAGAAAACACCAGAAAGGCAATTTAAGCAAAAACATGCTCTAAGCTTGGCGTAACTTTGATTAACACCCAAATATCATTATAAGACCTTATTAACATGCTAATGGACATGTTAAATCAATTACAAAAGAAAACCAAGCTCAAAAACAAGTTAGAACACAAATTGTGCTTTAAGGACTCTTAAAGCATATTTTTGAAAAATTGTCTTAGAAATGGGTTTTGAGTGGCTAAATTCCCATGATTACACCTTAATGAACTTGTGTACTACTTAGTATCACATTAGGAAGCCTAAATCAATGGGAAACCAAAAATTTCACAAATATGTGCACTAATTGTGAATAGTAACCAAATAGTGCCCAGTTTAAGCTTTAGTCAACCTTGCTTAGTTAATTGGTCAACAAAGACCATAAATATCCCATTAAGAAGGAGGAGGTCGGTTTTGGAAGTGGTGAGTCACCACATGTGCCAGCCAAGTTAGAAAAGAAGAGGGAAATAAAGAGGTTACTATTTACTTTAAGGAAATATCTTACAAAATAGCTTACCTCCTCCTCTCTTCATCATTCTCTTCTTCTCCACCATTTTTCTTCATATTCTTCCTCCCTAAGATTCCGTAAGTGCATCTCCATTCTTGCTCCACCTTGTCTTGCACACCAATTACTCATTTTAGCACCAAATCAAAAACTAAACATAGATTACTCTTAGTTGGAGCAAGCCCTTTAGTTCTATCTTTTCAAAACTGGAAAAGCTCAAGTTTGATGCCATGAAAAAACTCCATTGAAGGGGGGAAATCAAGTTTGAAGAGCTCTTTTGCTTCTCCATTCATTCAAGGTAAGAAAACTTAAAGAAAAATCAACTTTCCTTCATTTTTCACCCGTCTGAAAATTACCTTCTCATGGGGTCTTGTTTTATCCCTTGAACTAGCTTGTTTTCATTCTCCAAGGAATAGTGGAGGTCCTCCTTGATTCATACCCAAGTCTATCTTAAGACTTCAAATGTAATCATCCATTTTTAATACATTAAAACACTCTTTTTAACCTAGAAATGATTCCTTAAGTTTAGGTGCATTCCTTTGCACTCATTAGATTATTTGGATATTGATTAGAACATTGGCAAGGGAATTAAATTTGGTTGCCGAAAATCAAATAAGAAAACCCAAGGAGAAAAGTGTGAGAAGCTTGGAAAAACAAGGTAAATGACTTACCTTGAGATGGTTTAATGCTTTAAGGAATGGGTTTAGATAGATACTAAATGTAGCTTAGAGTTTACATTATGTAAGGGCTATAAAACTTAGGAGAAAGAACATGATCATATTTGAGAACTTGTGACTAAGGAGCAAATGGGAAATGAGTTAGTAAAACAATCACAAGGTCAATTACAAGAACACTTAAATTGCAATGGGAGCATTGTTGTGTGTATTTGCAGGTTGAAGGCTATTATATGTGGGAAGTTCAGTGGTTAAATTTATGTCATTTAAGGGCCTAAGTGCCAAGCAATTTAAGTTCATGCACTATATGATGTGGTGTAGTTTGGGTGTAGTTTGTGTGTAGAGAATGTGTATTAAGGATTTGAGTGTTCTTGGTTGTTTAAGGATAAAAAACCTAAGTGTTTGGGTATAACAATATACTAGGGAAGCCATGTAAAAATTTGGTGAAGAAACTAAGTGTTTAAAGTATTTTAAGGAGATTTTATGACCAAGGATGTATTAGTAAACAATAAGGGTTGTTTCGGTGAAAAAAGGATAAACTAAGGAGTTCTTGAGGATTAGAATGACCTAGGAATGTCTAGGAGGAACTAGAGGTTAGTATGATTAATTTTAGGTGCCAAAAGCATGATAAGATAAGTTATACAACTTGTGCAAATTTTGAAGGAAATAAAGTATTATGTCTTGTGAAGGTTTAAGCATGAGCTAGAGTATATAGCCTTGAGAAGTTTGAGTAAAGGAAATGGGAATGAGTAATAATGCTTGAGGAGTGGTTACATTGGTGGAAATAAAACATTTTGGTTAGTTGAAGTCTTAGGCAAAACTACAAGTTGGGAGTGTAAGGAATTAAGTTCTAAGTGTTAAGGATTTAGTAGGAATTTGAGTAAATGATAAAGGAGTTTGATTGCGGGTGAATTAAGGAGTTTGGTGGAGGGTCTAAGAGGATATTAAGTGCCTAAATGATATTAGAACATATTAGGGAACTTGTGGAAGAGTTTGGTGCAAGATAGACATTTATAGGAAAGGTTCTACAGTGGACCGACCCTGGGGACCGACTCTGACTGGGTCGGTCGGGCTAAAATTAGAGAACTAGAATTTTTCTGAAATGGACCGACCTTAGGACCGACCCTGGTTGGTTCGGTTGAGTAAGAATTTTTCTAACCGGATGTCTTCTGCATTCAACTGACCCAGGGGTAGGGTCGGTCGGGTGGGTCGATCGGCCCTTTTAATTTTTTTTTTGAAGTTTTAAGAATCATAAGAGGTATTAGTAGTATGCCATTAAGGGGGTAATGATGATTAGAAAGATAGGCATATAAGGACTTAAGAGATTAAGTTAAGTGAATGATTTAAGTGTTTAAGGTTAAGTTTATAAAGACTTAGTGGTTATTTGTAACACCCCTTCTAATTCGGCTCCTAATTATCGTATAAACGTCGTACTTAATAATTAAATCGCAGCGGTAAATAACAGACAGTCGTTCTATGGTGTCGCCGTCATCGCTCGCCCATACGAATGATAACGCGTTACATGATAATCAACATACGAAACGTATTCCCGCAGTGACCACAAAAGATAGATAATAGTGCTTAAATAAAACTAGAATATGTACAACATAAGTCTGTCTTTACATAAATCCGTACATGTGAGTGTCTAACCAAATATACACCTGGTTCACAAAACCCGAGTCCAAAATAACCACTCTCTCAGTTCGTACCAAGTCTAACCAAAAGTCGCTAAGAACCGTCGCGCCCCGCGTCGACAACCAGCTAGTCTCCTGAAATTAAACATGGTTGTGGTAAGGAATCAGCCCCTGCTGAGTATGTTATCACATGCCCCGTCATGCCTCCTCAAGCCTCTCAATTAATTGGTCGAGAGCCTGAGAATCATTACATGCAATACCATTTTAATATTTAAACTATAAAACAATTAACAGTAATAGCCACACAAATAACACAACCATTAACACACATAATATAATCTACACAGCATAACCAATGAACAACAAGGTGAAATGTTATAACCCAAGGTTTTTATACAACTTTAGTACGTCACAATCTTATTTTAAGTTGGTTCACTTTAAATTCAGGACATGGAAGTCCTTTGGATTAAAGTCAGGGGCGTGGAGGTCATTCGTTATTTATTTTCTGGTAAGGGATTTATTTTATCAATTAAGAGATATTAAAGCTTCTCTTATCGTGATGTTAATCACGTTCAATATTCCTAACCCTCGATCAGTTTGTCAGACGTCTCGCTCTCCCTCTCCTTCTCAACGTTTTCCTTTCTTCTCAATCTGTCAAGAATTGACTGTTGCTGTGTTCGTCCGGGTTCTGAATCTCTGCTGTGAATTCATCTTCTCTGTCGCAATTCGCTTTATGTTCAAGGTATAGTATTCAGCCCTCTCTCAGTTCTATTGTTGTGTAGAATTTCACGTTCTAATTCGTTCTCTGCAATCTGATTATGGATCAACGGTTCTTCTCGACTCCTTTATCGAATTCATCTACTGTCGGCGTGCTCTGCAAATCCGTAGACAGATTTAGGTGAGGATTGTGTTGCAGCTTCTGGATTTCAGTTTCAGTTTGGGGTTTAAGTTTTGCGTTTCTGACTTGGGAATTGCCCTGTAATTGTGTTCTAGTCAGAAGCTTGGAACTGCATTTTTGGATTGCGTTGCCGGTTTGCTTTTCGGGATTCTGCGTGGTTGGGCTCTGCTGTTTTTGATTCGGGATTCGTCTGTCAATTAACGAGGTAGTTGGCTCGCGGATTCAGCTAGTGTGTTCACCCATGGGTGTTTAAACTGTTGTTTAGTGATTGGTGTTGTCTTGCGTTTGTGGTGCTCGATTCCTCTGATTTAATGTGGTTTTAATTGTGTAAAACCCCATGGTTATTTTCTACAAATTCTGTGTTTCTGTGACAATTTGGCATTGTTTGAAGCCTCTGTTCGTGTCTGTTTTCGTTCAAAAAACTAGATTTTTCGGGTTGCCCGAACTTCAGTCCGAACTTTGAAGTTCGGACATCTTGATTTTTCCCTCTGATTTGATTCTGAGCTTGTGTCCGAACTTCGAAGTTAGGACACAAGTTCGGACTACTCTCTGTTTTGATCATAACTTGCTCATTTGAGCTCCGTTTTGGGTGCCGTTTGCGGCGTTGGATTCCTCTATTCAAATAATATCTGTTTATATATGTTTGAGCACATGGTTATGTGTTCTTTGATTTAAAAGACTTCAACAAGCTTCTGAATTCTGTGACTTCTGTTTGCGGGGTTGGATTCCCCTTCTGATTTCTCAGTTTTCTATCTGCTCTCTGGTGCAATGGTTGCACATGTGCTTATCTGATTTTAAGCTTCTGTTTTGGGACCTAGTTATCTCTGTATCTGAACCCTTGGATGGCTGGTTTAGCTGTCTCGTAGCGCACTATGTAGGATATCATTCTGTTTCACGGGTGATGTTCCCCGTTCTGTTCACAGGTATTCCACCTGTTATGTTTACGAGTGAGGTTTCCTCGTTCTGTTCACGAGTTTTTTACTCGTTTTTCTGTCTGTATATTGTGATCAACTAGTGTCCCCCTCTATTTTCTGAATTCGTCTGTTACTAATTCTGTTTAGTCCCTTTCATGGTTGGACTTCTGCTTCTGATTTATGACATGGTTTCCTTTTGTCTTATTCTAATTTGATAATATTCTATAAATGTTTTGAGCATGCTGGTTGATGAAGTTAGTCATCTACTGGGCATAGTTGTTTGCTCATTCCCCTACTTTATCTAACATTGCAGATTGATCAGTGAGGATCACTTTGTTCAGCTCCTGGAGTTTAGCTATTGTTTTATTCAGTTCTTTGGGATATTTGTATTTGACTTGTAGCCTTTGGGCATCTGAAGTTAGCTTCCCCTTTTGTTATTTCGTTGTGGGATTTGTATTAACTTTTGGGATGTTTCAACATCACTTTGACTACTTTTATATAAGTATTCTGTTTTGGGCCTTTATTTGCTTGTTTGCATTCGTTTATTAGAGCCTTACGTTATTAAGTAACAATACGCGGCGTGTAATACCCCTAACTCCTAGGCCAGTGTTTGGGGGTGTTACACGAAACAACGAGAATAATAAACGAGTATTAATTCCCGTCCTTGGCATAAAAGTCCAATATTGTTCGCCAATATACGAGCTAACAAGCTATCATAATTGTTCAGTTATACCTAGTGGCAACGTCTCGTTAAAACGACATGTCTCTAAATTACCCATGTATTATGGCGGGTCACCCACGGCAGTAGCCACTCTAGTGGTAGAGTCTCCGACCAACGAACCGTTCTAGTTCGCGGGAAATTTCTTAATACTTGTAGACTCGTACGCGGACATCCTAGTATCGTTTTTGTGATCACAGCGCGCACCAAGAGCCACATCCTCTTTGCTTTGTTTCATTTATACCATTGCATCGCATTACCAATTTTTCTAACATAACAGACTAAGGTCGTTAGTCCAATCCGAAGTATGTGAACTCGGGATCCAGTGTTAGATACGAGAGCGGCGTTAGAAAAGGCCAATGCTCCGTATTTAAGTCTTGGATAATGTATATATCTTATTATCCTAGTGCTACAACGTTTTTCTGACGTTCCTAATATTACATATAAGATAGCACCATAGCCGCTAGTTCGTTTATATATAGGTCCATATATACGAATCGATACTGTTATCGCAAAAAACAGTAAATAATAAGCAGCTTAAATATACAGTTCATGCATATTTATTCACACATTTAGACAAAATCTTATCACAGTATTCACAGAAGTCTGAACTGAGGAAGCCCTCAGAGACAATCAGAGACACGTAACACATACCGTTTACCCTGATTATAAACCGTGGAGTATGAATCAGCTAGATCTGATGTCCTCGTGACATCTCTAACAGTCTAATAATACATAACGCTACAGATTAGCATCCCGTATAAACAACATTACTAACGGTACCCTGTACGTCACTAATCCTCCCGGTTCATTCCCCGTTATTTACTAACAACGTTTGTCGGGTTTTCGGTTTAACTCGAGATAGGAAAAATGCTATATTACATGCGTGGTTACGTCTCATATATTAATATACTTAATGTTAAGCTTTTGTTTATCGCATGTAGTTAATATACATTGTATATTATATGTTCACTATATTGCAATTATAATTCTTAATCATATATATACATCTCACCTTAGTATTTATTTTCCTATGGTTAGTTTTTCCCAAGTGTAATGTTGTATAATTCATATCTAAAAATACTTTGAATTATATAACTCCTTATTATTTCATGTTGTGAGCCTCGATTTTAAACCCTATCCTATGTTGATTAAGTTGATCAGGATCTAGTCGGGTTTTAGGTCCACTTATAATCTAAGGTTAATAACTATGTCATACAACATTAATTATTAAAACCCAAGCTAGATCACTGGAACCTATTATGAGTCGCCACCTAATTTTTACCTAGATCAAATTAGGAAAGGAGAGTTCGGGTTCGGGGGCTTGGTATTCGACCTAATTAGGGTTCAAATTACTTTCACTACCATTAGAAGTCGTTTTTCCTCTACTTAGTTTAATTACGGCTTATTACGAGTTGTTTTTAACCTAAGTGCGCGCTTCTGCTTTTTTTTAACGCTTTTCGACAGAAAATTGAAGTGGAAATTAAAATACCTAAACTAGGATTTCGGAGGCAGAATTAGGTCAAATTTTGTTTCCGCCGTGGCTAGACCTAATGCGGAACCCACGGACCCTAGTAACCTAATTACACAAAAAAAGTCAAATTTAAACAGAAACGAAATTTTGAAAAGTCCGGGGCCACGGACAGGACGTCCGGGGCCCGGACATGTTTATAAAACCCTAACTTTTGAAAATAAAAATATCCGCCACATCCGGGGGCATCCGGGTTTCGGACAGAGCGTCCGGGACCCCGGACATAGCGTCCGTGGGTGCGGACGGCCCTCGGACGACGGCGTTTAGGTGGCTCCCGGCGGTGTTTCTGGCTCAAATTTTATGGGTAGGTAGCCTGAAAGATTCTAAACACGTTAGTGATCGAAAAGTTACAATTTGAATTCGAAATAAACACGAAACTTAGCAAACAAGTTATTAGGCAGAAGCGAAAACAAACGCTAATTCAGAGGCGGTAAAAAGCCAATTCGACTCCAAATTTTACCACAGAGTAGTTAAAGTTGAACAAAGTCAGAAAAACATGATTTCAACCTGTTTTACCTTCGGATTTAATGAGACTCTTCACATCGGGGATCTTTTGGTGCATCGTTGATGCCGGTTCTGGATTGACTTTGAATTAAGCTTCTGACTCCTTCTTCTTTATGCTGCTAAGGACGTTTCTCTTCTGTTTTTGTGGTGGTTTTGTGTGTTTTTGGTGCTTGGAAGTTCAATGGGAGAAGAAAGGACGAGTTTTTGGTGATTTCGGGGTGATTTCTGTAGTGTTTCGGTATTGATTTGAGGCTTGGAAGTGTAAAAACGTGGGGAGAAGGTTTGTGGCTGTGTTTTCTGACTTTGGAAGAGTTCTCCTCTGCCTTAGGTCGTTTTTGGAAGGTCCTTTTATAGAGAGAGCAAAGCCATGTTGATAGAACAAAATTTTTATCCAAAATCCAGATTTTGTGCTCTAAGAGAATCTGATTCTCTAAGAGAATCTAATTTTTTAGAATATGCTGCAGGCCGAGAAAAGTTATGAAATTTTAACTGTAGGTAAAGGATGATTTTTAAGAATTTTGAGAGTTGGAATCGGGTTAGTTTGATAAATAATCGATTAGATAAAAATCTCACAATGTGGAATCTCCCATAATTCATAACTAATTATTGGAAAGTCAAAATAACGAAATTCCAATGGGATTAGTCTCTAAAAATCATCCTCTATCTTAAGATAAAATTGCATGACATTTTGTTTTGATTTCAGTATTTTCCAGAGGAGAGAGAAAATTGCAAAAATGATTGAATTTCTCTTTTAAAATTTGGGATAAGGTTCCAAATAAAATGATTTCAGGTTTATGACTGTATGTAGTCATGCTAACCATGTGACAATTTTATTTTAATTTTGAAAACCCTTTTATTTCTATTTTGAGGCTATTTCATGTGTTAATTATTGAAGTAACTAGCTTATTAAAAGCTTAATGTCCAGAATAAATATTATCAGAAAATCATGAAATACCTTTCATAATGACTATGCTATTTGGAAGTGTTTGGAGATAATGAACAAGTCATATGAAAATAGAAAATCCCGAGAATGTCCATGGAAAATCCTGCATTGGCGCATTTTGACCATTTTGCCCTTAGTAACATGTATGTCTTAGAGACTACTCCGAGGGGGTTGAAATTTTGGGTATAACAGATTGCCCCCCGTCAACTAGACTTTGTAAGGGATATGAAGAGTCTAGTTGATGCTTGAGTGATACCCCAAAATTTCGGACCTTAAAAGACCCTGCATGCCGCTTGAAATCTAGCGGGTTGTGTCGAGCTATTCGAAGGCGCTGACTACCTAAAGAGGAAGGAGATGTTGTTGAACTATTCAAAGGCGCCAACTACCCGAAATAATGATATGCTGTCGAGCTATTCTAAGGCGCTGACTACCTAAAAAGATGAAAGTGATGTCAAGCTATTCTAAGGCATTGACTACCTAAAAACGAAATGATGAAATAAATGTCAAGCGATTCTAAGGTGTTGGCTACCTAAAATGATGAAGTACATGTCAAGCGATTCTAAGGCGTTGACTACCTAAAATGTGAAAAGTGGACTGAACTAAGAGTGAATAATCAAGACCGAGCATCTAAGGTGTCGGGAACCTAAAATTAAATGGAATACGCCGAGCATTATAAGGTGTCGGGAACCTGAGGTTGAATGAAATACGCTGAGCATTATTAGGTGTCAGGAACCTGAAGCTGAATGGATTACGCCGAGCATTATAAGGTGTCGGGAACATGAAATTGAATGGATTACGCCAAGCATTATAAGGTGTCGGGAACCTGGAGTTTGATTGGAATACGCCGAGCATTATAAGGTGTCGAGAACCTGAAGTTGAATGGATTACGCCGGGCATTATAAGGTGTCGGGAACCTGAAGTTGAATGGATTACGCCGAGCATTATAAGGTGTCGGGAACCTGGAGTTTGATTGGAATACGCCGAGCATTATAAGGTGTCGGGAACCTGAGGTTTGATTGGAATACGCCGAGCATTATAAGGTGTCGGGAACCTGAAGTTTGATTGGATTCTCACATATGATAAGAGCTAATTACG
This sequence comes from Limonium bicolor, assembly GCA_023374045.1. Lineage (NCBI taxonomy): Eukaryota > Viridiplantae > Streptophyta > Magnoliopsida > Caryophyllales > Plumbaginaceae > Limonium > Limonium bicolor. Next base: position 143,724,102 of record CM041776.1, on the reverse strand, counting down.
AAAGTGCCAAACATGGCAATTATGAGGTGTGAAAATTGTCCAAAGCAAGAAATAACTAGAAAATATACCAAACATGGCTATGAAAAAAGATTTGTCCAAAACAAGAAATTGCTAGGAATACGCCAAACATGGCGATGATGCAGATTTGTCGAAAGCAAGAAATTGCTAGGAATATACCAAACATGGCGATGATGCAGATTTGTCGAAAGCAAGAAATTGCTAGGAATGTGCCAAACATGGCGATGATGCAGATTTGTCGAAAGCAAGAAATTGATAGGAATGTGCCAAACATGGCGATGATGCAGATTTGTCGAAAGCAAGAAATTGCTAGGAATATGCCAAACATGGCGATGATGCAGATTTGTCGAAAGCAAGAAATTGCTAGAAATATGCCAAACATGGCGATGATGCAGATTTGCTGAAAACAAGAAATTGCTAGGAATATGCCAAACATGGCGATGATGCAGATTTGTCGAAAGCAAGAAATTGCTAGAAATATGCCAAACATGGCGATGATGCAGATTTGCTGAAAACAAGAAATTGCTAGGAATATGCCAAACGTGGCAATGTTTGAAGAAAATTCTGGTACTGAAAAGGAAAATGAAACTACCATTTCCTGACTAAAGATTTCAGACTTGTAATTTATCTCCTAGGAGATGAACATGCTACCAGTGGGGTGTGGTGTTTGATGTGGAGATCTTTTGAGTGATGATCAAGGCATATATGTGGTGTATGATGTGAAGGTAAGGGCTTATGTGGGCCTGTGTAGTGGTGGTGTGGAGGTAAGGGCTTATGTGAGCCTGTGTGGTGAAGTGGCGTTTGTTTAGAGTAAGGGCTTATGTGAGCCTGAGGTGTTTGATGTGGAGGTAAGGGCTTATGTGTGCCTGTGGTGGGATGGTGGTGTTCAAGCTTTGGGTTTCAATTGGTGTTGTCATGGCAATTGTTGGAACCAACAATTGCCCCCAGTATTTCTCCTTAAGACAATCTGAGCTAGACTTCATGGCAATTGATCGGAACGGTCGATTGCCCCCAATATTTTGATTAAACGTGCGAACGAGTCTCGTCTTCACATGGTCAAGGCTATATTTTGATTTGGTGCTTTCTAACCTACACTCGACGTGTTTGGTGTTTACACTCGTTTCTCACTTACGGTCACAACTTCTAGACCATTGAATTTGATATTTGATGAATTTACGCATTCGATCTGTTACTTTCACGTGATTGGACACACAACTATCAAGTCGGAAGTCTTTAAAGCTTATAACATGGCCATAGGGTGTGATGAAAGACGACGGGATCATGGAGGGATATTGAGGTATGTGGAGCTTAAATGGGTGACCAGTGCTACAACTTGCATCTTCTCTGGATTCATCTTCCTTGTCTTGAAGTCGTCTGGCTGCTTCATGTTGACGTTGTTTTCGAGCTTCTAGACCTGGACTTTTGAAGTTGTCCTTTACACCATTTCTCTTTTCATCATTTGGATTTCTTCTAGGCACTTCTGGTTTGCCTTTTGTTTTATCCTTTCTTGGCTTTGCCTTCGGGGTTCTTGTGTTTCCCGGTTTTGGGCTTATAGTTGTTTTGATGTGAGCTCTTTTGATCCTGTGTCACTCTGGGACCATTTGTGGATCGCTTCGTCATGCTGATAGCGGTATTGCTTCTTTGGACTGATGAGAATGTTATCTGAGAGTCGGCTCCTCGTTTCCTTTGGTCACCGGGTCGGACATTCATCATTGGCTGGGTTATTTGTGGAGCTCACAATATCGAAAAGGGATATACGAAAGGCTCAACGGGGGTGCCTAGGGTTTAATGATAGGGTTTACAAGCTTTTGGCTATGTGGTGCTGTACCTAGGTGCTTGTCATTCCTGATAGTTGTGTATCCGTTCTTTGTTACTTTTCGCAGGTCTAAGAGTAAATTTACAAATTATCTCCTTCGGTCGGAGTTATACCGTTTACCTCACCTTTGAATGTGGTCTCACCGGAGTCGTGTAAAAATGACACGCTCGTTCGCTCATGGTTTTTCCGCTCAAGACACTCTCGTGAATTTCACATAGAGACTAGTTCACACGCTTAAACGAAAGATGAAAAATGACGAACCTAAACTCAGATTGCCCCCAGTATTGATTTGGGGTTAATGACGACAATTTAAAAGATATGGATTTGGAACCGCTTTAGGGGTTATTTGGATGTTTTGGGATAAGCTGTGGGGTTTGGTAAGGCATGTTCAAAACTTCAGAAACAAAATACAAATCTTTGTATTCCATTGTCGGGAGATAATTAATTCATGAACCATTTTCTCAAAAGAAACTTGTGTGAAACCAAACCTTCTCTTTTTTTTTGTGTTATCATTTAGACTTGAAAAAGTCATCCATTTGTGAACACGAGGAAGAAGATGATTTAACAAGATCGGTGCTTCTTATTAGTGGTTTGAAAACTATCATTCTTTGAAAAATATGAGAGGTGCATTTGAAAGATGAGTGTTATGCAGTAGAATGCATGGGAACCCTAAAATTTCTATTGAATCCAAATCCTGCTGAACCGTCTGAAGTCGGCATGCTGAAGACTCGAGCTCTTGACCGCCGGGATGTCGCTAAGATGACTGTGATCATCTTCTTCTTGGACTCTTAGTAGGCTCCTAGGAATGCCTATGGATGACGCATGAGACACTTGGGCCTGGATGTGAGGTGCATGGGTTGAAACGGTTTCATGAATGTGGATTAGGCACTCAGGCCTGGATGATTTTCATGGATGTGGATAGGCACTCGGGCCTGGATGAATTGAAAGTGAGGCACACATGCCAGAATGATTCATAAGGGGTTGGCACTCGGGCCGGAATGAGGATGCGGCATTGGGGCCAGAACATGTTGTGAGACTGTGGCACTTGGGCCGGAATGTTTAGAATATGTGGCACTTGGGCCAGAAAGTATTTGAAAGCGTGGCGCTTGGGCCGAAACGTGTTTGAGATGTGGCGCTTGGGCCAGAATGTGTTTGGAAGGTGGCACTTGGGCCGGAATGATTTGGAATGTGGCTCTTGGGCCGAAATGATTTGGGGTTGAAGTAGACATATGGGCCAGAGGGATCTTGACTAGAATGGATGTGTGGGCCTGAATGCCCTTAATCTGGTAGTGATACATACAGGCTGAAGGAAGCCACATGAACTGTGAATGGGCCACTGGGCCGAGAGAGAAACTTTGAAGTCTAAGATTTGTTTGATGAATGAGTTACGAAAAACTATCTTGAATTCGAATGGGTTGAAACCTAAACAAATGGTTTTGAGGGCCTAAAAGGTATGACACCTAGATCTAGGACTTTGGGCCAGGGCCCGAACAAAAAGTTTACCTAGACTAGAATAGACCTTGGGCCGAAATGGAAAAGCCTGATTGATTTTCATGTCTTATGGACTGCTTTAGGTAGATTTGTTTTTCATGGGCCTGGAACTAAATTGATAATTAAACTTGGCTGAAAGAGAAATCACCTAAGTCTAAACTTTTAGGCCGAAGCCCAGATGACTACATATCAAACCAGACAGGGCCTTTGGGTCGTAAACAAATAAAGCTGCCAATTCGGGTGGGGCTAGGCTGACGTAGGGAAAAGTTCCTATCAATCTCTAGGCTGGGTATGGGCCAATCATACAAGCAAAAAGCCCACACAAATTCAACATGTCCTAGTAGATGTTCAAGTCAAACCGGGTATAGATCGATCCGGAGAGGTGCTGGGGCGCGGGCCCAGGTCACCACAAAGGAATAGGGCTTGCACGCTATTCTCTTTGGGCTTCCCCACTCTTTTCACATCACCAAAAGGTGTACGTCTACGGTCGGGTCTTTGACTGACCAAACAATGGGCTAGGTAAGGGTACTGGCAGGAAAATGCTTGGGGCTAAAACCCGGGTATTAAGGGGATGTGGTTAGACGACATCCTCCTCTTTTCCCCACTTATTCACATCACCTAGTAAGGTGTGAGTTCCTGACAGGGGACCCTAAAGTGGGTCCCGGGGTGAGATCGGTTTCCGTGGACCCTCGCTCTCATATGATGCAAAGGTGCAGAAATTAAAGTGCGCACAAAAGTAAACAAAAAATGTAATAAAGCCATAAATAAACAATTTCGAGTTAAGCCCTCTTTCTTAAAATTAAACAAGTTAAAATTAAGAAGTTTGTCCCCAGCAAGTCGCCAGTCTGTGAGCTCGATTTTAAACCCTATCCTATGTTGATTAAGTTGATAGATCTAGTCGGGTTTTAGGTCCACTTATAACCTAAGTTAATAACTATGTCATAAACATAATTATTAAACCTAAGCTAGCTCACTGGAACCTATTATGAGTCGCCACCTAATTTTTACCTAGATCAAATTAGGAAAGGAGAGTTCGGGTTCGGGGGCTTAGTATTCGAAATTAGGGTTCAAATTACTTTCATTACCCTTAGAAGTCGTTTTTCCTCTACTTAGTTTAATTACGGCTTATTAGGAGTCGTTTTTAACCTAAGTGGTGCTTCTGTTTTTTTTATTTTTTAACGCTTTTTGACAGAAAATTAAAGTGGAAATTAAAATACCTAAACTAGGGTTTCGGAGGCAGAATTAGGTCAAATTTTGTTTCCGTCCGTGGCTACGGACCAATGTCCGAACCCACGGACCCTAGTTAACCTAATTACACAGAAAAGTCAAATTTAAACAGAAACGAGATTTTGAAAAGTCCGGGGCCACGGACAGGACGTCCGTGGGCCCGGACATGTTTTATAAAACCCTAACTTTTGAAAATAAAAATATCCCGCCACCGTCCGGGGGCGTCCGGCTTTCGGACAGAGCGTCCGGGACCCCGGACATAGCGTCCGTGGGTGCGGACGCCCTCAGACGACGGCGTTTAGGTGGCTCCCGGCAGTGTTTCTGGCTCAAATTTTATGGGTAGGTAGCCTGAAAGATTCTAAACACGTTAGTGATCGAAAGTTACAATTTGAATCGAAATAAACACGAAACTTAGCAAACAAGTTATTAGGCAGAAGCGAACACAAACGCTAATTCAGGCGGTAAAAAGTCAATTCGACTCCAAATTTTAACACAGAGTAGTAAAGTTGAACAAAGTCAGAAAAACATGATTTCAACCTGTTTTACCTTCGGATTTAATGAGACTCTTCACATCGGGGATCTTTTGGTGCTTCGTTGATGCCGGTTCTGGATTACTGAATTAAGCTTCTGACTCCTTCTTCTTTATGCTTCTAAGGACGTTTCTCTTCTTTTTTTGTGGTGGTTTTGTGTTTTTGGTGCTTGGAAGTTCAATGGGAGAAGAAAGGACGAGTTTTTGGTGATTTCGGGGTGATTTCTGTAGTGTTTCGGTATTAATTTGAGGCTTGGAAGTGTAAAAACGTGGGAGAAGGTTTGTGGCTGTGTTTTCTGACTTTGGAAGTGTTCTCCTCTGCCTTAGGTCGTTTTTGGAAGGTCCTTTTATAGAGAGAGCAAGGCCATGTTGATAGAACAAAATTTTTATCTAAAATCCAGATTTTGTGCTCTAAGAGAATCTGATTTTTTAGAATATGCTGCAAGCCGAGATTTAACTGAAGGTAAAGGATGATTTTTAAGAATTTTGAGAGTTGGAATCGGGTTAGTTTGATAAATAACCGATTAGATAAAAATCTCACAATCTGGAATCTCTCATAATTCATAACTAATTATTGGAAAGTCGAAATAACGAAATTCCAACGGCATTAGTCTCTAAAAATCATCCTCTATCTTATGCGAAAATGATTGAATTTCTCTTTTAAATTTTGGGATAAGGTTCCAAATAAAATGATTTCAGGTTTATGACTGTATGTAGTCATGCTAACCATGTGACAATTTTATTTTAATTTTGAAAACCCTTTTATTTCTATTTTGAGGCTATTTCATGTGTTAATTATTGAAGTAACTAGCTTATTAAAAGCTTAATTTCCAGAATAAATATTATCAGAAAATCATGAAATACCTTTCATAATGACTATGCTATTTGGAAGTGTTTGGAGATAATGAACAAGTCATATGAAAATAGAAAATCCCGAGAATGTCCTTGGAAAATCCTGCATTGGCGCCTTTTGACCATTTTGCCCTTTGTAACATGTATGTCTTAGAGACTACTCCGAGGGGGTTGAAATTTTGGGTATAACAGATTGCCCCCCGTCAACTAGACTTTGTAATGGATATGAAGAATCTAGTTGATGCTTGAGTGATACCCCAAAATTTCAGACCTTAAAAGACCCTGCATGCCGCTTGAAATCTAGCGGGTTGTGTCGAGCTATTCGAAGGCGCTGACTACCTAAAGAGGAAGGAGATGTTGTTGAACTATTCGAAGGCGCCAACTACCCGAAATAATGATATGCTGTCGAGCTATTCTAAGGCGCTGACTACCTAAAAAGATGAAAATGATGTCAAGCTATTCTAAGGCATTGACTACCTAAAAACGAAATGATGAAATAAATGTCAAGCGATTCTAAGGTGTTGGCTACCTAAAATGATGAAGTACATGTCAAGCGATTCTAAGGCGTTGACTACCTAAAATGTGAAAAGTGGACTGAACTAAGAGTGAATAATCAAGACCGAGCATCTAAGGTGTCGGGAACCTAAAATTAAATGGAATACGCCGAGCATTATAAGGTGTCGGGAACCTGAGGTTGAATGAAATACGCCGAGCATTATTAGGTGTCAGGAACCTGAAGCTGAATGGATTACGCCGAGCATTATAAGGTGTCGGGAACATGAAATTGAATGGATTACGCCAAGCATTATAAGGTGTCGGGAACCTGGAGTTTGATTGGAATACGCGAGCATTATAAGGTGTCGAGAACCTGAAGTTGAATGGATTACGCCGGGCATTATAAGGTGTCGGGAACCTGAAGTTGAATGGATTACGCCGAGCATTATAAGGTGTCGGGAACCTGGAGTTTGATTGGAATACGCCGAGCATTATAAGGTGTCGGGAACCTGAGGTTTGATTGGAATACGCCGAGCATTATAAGGTGTCGGGAACCTGAAGTTTGATTGGATTCTCACATATGATAAGAGCTAATTACGAAAGTGCCAAACATGGCAATTATGAGGTGTGAAAATTGTCCAAAGCAAGAAATAACTAGAAAATATACCAAACATGGCTATGAAAAAAGATTTGTCCAAAACAAGAAATTGCTAGGAATACGCCAAACATGGCGATGATGCAGATTTGTCGAAAGCAAGAAATTGCTAGGAATATACCAAACATGGCGATGATGCAGATTTGTCGAAAGCAAGAAATTGCTAGGAATGTGCCAAACATGGCGATGATGCAGATTTGTCGAAAGCAAGAAATTGATAGGAATGTGCCAAACATGGCGATGATGCAGATTTGTCGAAAGCAAGAAATTGCTAGGAATATGCCAAACATGGCGATGATGCAGATTTGTCGAAAGCAAGAAATTGCTAGAAATATGCCAAACATGGCGATGATGCAGATTTGCTGAAAACAAGAAATTGCTAGGAATATGCCAAACATGGCGATGATGATGCAGATTTGTCGAAAGCAAAAATTGCTAGAAATATGCCAAACATGGCGATGATGCAGATTTGCTGAAAACAAGAAATTGCTAGGAATATGCCAAACGTGGCAATGTTTGAAGAAAATTTTGTGTACTAAAAAGAAAAATGAAATTACCATTTCCTGACTAAAGATTTCAGACTTGTAATTTATCTCCTAGGAGATGAACATGCTACAAGTGGGGTGTGGTGTTTGATGTGAAGATCTTTTGAGTGATGATCAAGGCATATATGTGGTGTATGATGTGAAGGTAAGGGCTTATGTGGGCCTGTGTAGTGGTGGTGTGGAGGTAAGGGCTTATGTGAGCCTGTGTGGTGAAGTGGCGTTTGTTTAGAGATAAGGGCTTATGAGAGCCTGAGGTGTTTGACGTGGAGGTAAGGGCTTATGTGTGCCTGTGGTGGGATGGTGGTGTTCAAGCTTTGGGTTTCAATTGGTGTTGTCATGGCAATTGTTGGAACAAATTGCCCCCAGTATTTCTCCTTAAGACAATCTGAGCTAGACTTCATGGCAATTGATCGGAACGGTCGATTGCCCCCAATATTTTGATTAAACGTGCGAACGAGTCTCGTCTTCACATGGTCAAGGCTTATGTTTTGATTTGGTGCTTTCTAACCTGCACTTGACGTGTTTGGTGTTTACACTCGTTTCTCACTTACGGTCATAACTTCTAGACCATTGAATTTGATATTTGATGAATTTACGCATTCGATCTGTTCCTTTCACGTGATTGGACACACAACTATCAAGTCGGAAGTCTTTAAAGCTTATAACTTGGCCATAGGGTGTGATGAAAGATGACGGGATCATGGAGGGATGATTGAGGTATGTGGAGCTTAAATGGGTGACAAATGCTGCAACTTGCATCTTCTATCGGATTCATCTTCCTTGTCTTGAAGTCGTCTGGCTGCTTCATGTTGATGTTGTTTTTGAGCTTCTAGACCTGGACTTTTGAAGTTGTCCTTTACACCATTTCTCTTTTCGTCATTTGGATTTCTTCGAGGCACTTTGGGTTTGCCTTTTTTTTTATCCTTTCTTGGCTTTGCCTTCGGGGTTCTTGTGTTTCCCGGTTTTGGGCTTCATAGCTGTTTTGATGTGAGCTCTTTTGATCTGTGTCACTCTGGAACCATTTGCGGATCGCTTCGTCATGCTGATAGTGGCAATGCTTCTTTGGACTGATGAGAATGTTATCTGAGAGTCCGGCTCCTCATTTCCTTTGGTCACCGGGTCGGACATTCATCATTGGCTAGGTTATTTTGTGGAGCTCACAATATCGAAAAGGGATATACGAAAGGCTCAACGGGAGTGCCTAGGGTTTAATGATAGGGTTTACAAGCTTTTGGCTATGTGGTGTTGTACCTAGGTGCTTCGTCATTCCAGATAGTTGTGTATCCGTTCTTTGTTACTTTTCGCAGGTCTAAGAGTAAATTTACAAATTATCTCCTTCGGTCGGAGTTATACCGTTTACCTCACCTTTGAATGTGGTCTCACCGGAGTCGGGTAAAATGACACGCTCGTTCGCTCATGGTTTTCCGCTCAAGACACTCTCGTGAATTTCAATTAGAGACTAGTTCACACGCTTAAACGAAAGATGAAAGATGACGAACCTAAACTCAGATTGCCCCCAGTATTGATTTGGGGTTAATGACGACAATTTAAAAGATATGGATTTCGAACCGCTTTGGGGGTTATTTGGATGTTTTGGGATAAGCTGTGGGGTTTGGTAAGGCATGTTCAAAACTTCAGAAACAAAATACAAGTCTTTGTATTCCATTGTCGGGAGATAATTAATTCATGAACCATTTTCTCAAAAGAAACTTGTGTGAAACAAAACCTTTTTTTTTTGTTATCATTTAGACTTGAAAAAGTCATCCATTTGTGAACACGAGGAAGAAGATGATTTAACAAGATCAATGCTTCTTATTAGTGGTTTGAAAACGATCATTCTTTGAAAAATATGAGAGGTGCATTTGAAAGATGAGTGTTATGGCAGATTATGCAGTAGAATGCATGGGAACCCTAAAATTTCTATTGAATCCAAATCCTACTGAAACGTCTGAAGTCGGCATGCTGAAGACTCGAGCTCTTGACCATCGGGATGTCGCTAAGATGACTGTGATCGTCTTCTTCTTGGACTCTTAGTAGGCTCCTAGGAATGCCTATGGATGGATGAGACACTTGGGCCTGGATGTGAGGTGCATGGGTTGAAAAGGTTTCATGAATGTGGATTAGGCACTCGGGCCTGGATGATTTTCATGGATGTGGATAGGCACTCAGGCCTGGATGAATTGAAAGTGAGGCACACATGCCAGAATGATTCATAAGCGGGTTGGCACTCGGGCCGGAATGAGGATGCGGCATTGGGGCCAGAACATGTTGTGAGACTGTGGCACTTGGGCCGGAATGTTTAGAATATGTGGCACTTGGGCCAGAAAGTATTTGAAAGCGTGGCGCTTGGGCCGAAACGTGTTTGAGAATGTGGCGCTTGGGCCAGAATGTGTTTGGAAAGGTGGCACATGGGCCGGAATGATTTGGGAATGTGGCTCTCAGGACGAAATGATTTGGGGTTGAAGTATGACATATGGGCCGGAGGGACTTCTTGACTAGAATGGATGTGTGGGCCTGAAAGCCCTTAATCTGGTAGTGATACATACAGGCTGAAGGAAGCCACATGAACTGTGAATGGGCCGCTGGGCCAAGAGAGAAACTTTGAAGTCTAAGATTTGTTTGATGAATGAGTTACGAAAAACTATCTTGAATTCGAATGGGTTGAAACCTAAACAAATGGTTTTGAGTGGGCCTAAAAGGTATGACACCTAGATCTAGGACTTTGGGCCTGGGCCCGAACAAAAAGTTTACCTAGACTAGAATAGACCTTGGGCCGAAATGGAAAAGCCTGATTGATTTTCATTTCTTATGGACTGCTTTAGGTAGATTTGTTTTTCATGGGCCTGGAACTAAATTGATAATTCAAACTAGGCTGAAAGAGAAATCACATAAGTCTAAACTTTTAGGCCGAAGCCCAGATGACTTACATATCAAACCAGACAGGGCCTTTGGGTCGTAAACAAATAAAGCTGCCAATTCGGGTGGGGCTAGGCTGACGTAGGGAAAAGTTCCTATCAATCTCTAGGCTGGGTAGTGGGCCAATCATACAAGCAAACTAAGCCCACACAAATTCAACATGTCCTCAGTAGATGTTCAAGTCAAACCGGGTATGGATTGATCCAGAGAGGTGCTCGGGGCGGAGTGCTACCGCCACACCCACACCAACTAGTGTGGATGCTAAGGCTAATCCACCTACATCCTAACTCCCGGAACATGCTCCAAGGAGTTTGCCACTTACAAATAAATGAAATCCCTAGCTATGTCGGCGCGTTCCCTTGTCCCAAGCTCAAGAGCAATATCACACAAAGAATCAACTTCACCTGCAACCATAAACACAAATCTGTGGCCAGCAAGCAATCACACGAAGGGGCCATAGGCACAAACCAGAAAACGTCAGCAAAGCTGAGTAACAAATATCACACCCTGTAAAATTCATTCTTTCTTTAAAACTCTTTGCATAACAAGTAAGCACCCAACATCATCACACAAGCATAAGCATGCAATAAGAGTATATCACACAGAAGAGTTTACCTGCCCTTGGATTACCATCACATTCGTACCTCGTGAACCGGTTAAATCTCAACACCCCACTGGAATCACAAAGTGAAATCCACAACTCAAACTGTAACACCCCGACTTCGCCAACTCCGAATTACTACTCATAACTCTGGATAAATAAAAGGATGCTAGTGCCCATAATGATGTTATGTATATATTACAGCGGAAGACTTTCCAAAATAAAGGTCAGTGTAACACCCCAACCGCTAATCCTATACTTACCGTCTAATCGTCCCGTTAATCTTACGAGTTCGCAGCGGAAATATTACTACTTACTACGGCGGGTGGTACAACGCCGCTAACCGCCCATACGGCTAGCTAGGCTTACCTTACTTACAGTCACGGTCTGATGAACATAATATACCGAGCTACTAAAATTGCTTGCCAAATACCATATACCAAATACTTACATCATTGGATCACCGAGTATTTAAGTATCGAATTACATCCTTCACCAATCTTCCCAAAAGAATGAGTTTACCAACTACTCATCTATACCAATTCCTATTCTATCAAAATCCAAAAAGGTGTACCCCATGGTACACCGGCTATTCAAAAACTGTAGCCATGTACTACTTAGTACACCCATCATAATTTCATTGTTTACAAACCAAAAGAAAGACAGGAAAATTAAACTTCAACTCTCCTAGTCTTCATCCTTCACGGGTACCTGCGTGTAGTAAAAATGGTGCCCCAAGGGGCTCAGCAAACGCTGCGTATAAACTCCGCATATACCGCGTGCTAGCTAGGGCACGCCGACTATTTGACGTCCACTAAACATGCTGTTCATTTATTTCATACATACATGCTTTTCATACAACATACATGCTCATACGATTCATTACATAATTCAAGGCAACGATACAGTAGCACACAACTTACTTACCTTCACAAGGTTAGCCAAATTATGCATCCGGGTTAATCGGAATGCTTTTACTCTTTTACTCATTACTTACTTTTTCTTACTTACAATTACTTACTTTCATTTACTTTACTTACTCATTCTTACTTACTTACTTATACTCAAGTTAAGTCGTCGGGACCTCCGGCCCTGGGATTTACTTGACTCACCAATCCGGGATGCTACCCACTTAAGGGATTTGGGCCGCGGGCCAGTTTAAGAGTCAGGAATTAGAGCCAACCTCTCGTGACTCCGCATCCTCACGCGTGGCCGAAACTATATCGGACTTCTACTCATTCCAATTTAATTATCAATTTAAGTTAGAGTGGTTAGCTTGTTAGGAATAAGCTAGAAGTCCAAACACAATAATAAACGGTCACGGTACAGTACAACATTCATACAAGCATTCATATTCATCCATACATTTCATGAATTATACAAACTGAAATTTAAGAGAATATTCACAACATACAACACTACATATTCACAAGTATGCATATTAACTCCGATTCGTGCATTTATCTTATTTGGTGATCAATTAGCACACAACACACAAATCAGAGTAACCAAGATAGCATACGGGGCATGAGGAATCCATACCGTTCACCGTTGCACGTGTTTCCAAACGTCCTTCGGTGTCACAAATCAAGTCCTATTATATATACAATTGAATGATTAATTTACCTATCATCAACTTAATTCCTACTTACTATGTCCTTACACTTCTTACACTACACTTTACTTACTTATTTTTCATTACTTAAGTTCACTTTCTTACTTACTTTGGCATGCTTTCATACATGCACATATATATATATATATATATGTATATACATATATATATATATATATATATATATATTATATATATATATATTATATATTAATTTAAATAATATTATTTTTTTTTTGACCGGACCGGACTTGCGACCGACCTTGCAAGTCCGGTCCATTCCAGTAGCTCACATTACCGAAATTCTTCTGGCCGACCGACCTTGCAAGTCCGGTCGCAAGGTCGGTCCATTCCAGTAAGTTTTGGTTTCGAAATTCTGGAGTCGACCGACCTTGCATGTCCGGTCCCAAGGTCGGTCCATTCCAGTAAGTTTCGCTACAGGCGAATTTTAGCCCGACCGACCTTGCAAGTCCGGTCGCAAGGTCGGTCCATTCCAGTAGCTTACCCGACGGAAAATTTTTGAGTCGACCGACCTTGCAAGTCCGGTCGCAAGGTCGGTCCATTCCAGTAGGTTACAGACGGGAGAATTTTCTAGTCCGACCGAACTTGCAAGTCCGGTCGCAAGTCCGGTCAATTCCAGAAGCTTTCCCGTCTTTGTAAATCTGGGCTCGACCGACCTTGCAAGTTCGGTCCCAAGGTCGGTCCGCCCCAGTATTTGCATTTTAATTTCTGTTTTCAGTCCCTCTTCTTACCCATTTTTCCCCATTGTTCCTACACTTAACCCCACATGTTTTAACACTAATTAAACCTCCTAATACACCTTAATTCACTCATTAACTCTTTACACCTTTCTATACTCATTCACTCACATATTTTCCAAGTTTCTTACAACACTCACCTAGCTTCTTCTCTAGTTGCATTATGCTACAGATTTTAACACTAACACTCTCCATCTACAACTCCCTCTTCTAATGTCATTTCTAACACCTCTAATACATTACAACTACATTAGCTATCTCTCCTAATATACCCTATCTTTCTCTAACAAAATCTGTTACAACCTACCTCATTCACCTAGTTTAAAATTCACTAAGTGTTCTAATTCTAGATAAATTTTGCCATAATCTCCCCTATATTTTTACACTCTCACCACACATTCTAGTTCACAAATCAACACCTATTTCACCTGTATCAATAGACATCAATATACAAACTTTCTTACACAATTCCCAAACACTAAACACTACTAAAAATTCTGCACACCACATTCAATTCCCAATCTGTTTGTAACAGTTTTTACAATGTCTTATAAGGGTTTCAAATACTTATATTCTCTTATACGTTACTCTACTACAAAATACCATTTTACGATACACATTTTCATTTCTAAAATCTGTTACATATACAAATACATACAAGGCTACACAATGAGCATTCTTACCTTGTTTTCCTTCTATATTTTCTTTCTCTTCTTCTTCCTTCCTTCTCTCTCTCTACCGGTTTTAGTCTCTCAACCAATCTAATATTATCACCCATACATACACACATTCAATGCTAAAACTAACCTTAAACATTATTTGAGTTCTAATGCACATTCTAGGGTTTAGAATTTATAGTACCTTTCAAGGGTGCAAATGGAGCTTGGAGTGGCTCAAGAACAATATTTCCAACTCCACCAACAAGCCAAAATCGGCTAGAACAAGAGGAAGAACAAGGGTTTAGTTCATGAATTTCGTTTTGCCTTTGAGGCTAGAAAAGATGGAGTTTTTGAAGATGTTTTTACCTTAATAGAACAAGGAGAAGGAGGGCCTTCTAATGGTGGTGTTGAAGCTCCAAGTGGGATATACCCATAAAATCGAAAGTGCTCTTTTCCGGATTTTGAAAAGAGAAAATGTTGCTCTTGAGGAATACCCCTAACCTTTAAAATATAATTAAATGATCTATTAATGATCTAAGATGATTATTAAACATCTAAATATTATTGGGGAACAATTTAAAAGAGCTCAACAAGGCAAAACACGCCTTAAGATCGGTAAAGCCAAAAATGTGCTTTAAGACACCATGAAGGTTGTATGACCCAAGCAGGATCCAAAGTGGATTCCTAAGTATTATAATGACAAGGAACACAATAAAACCATTCTCAAAGAGAACTAAGCTCAGGAACATCCTGTGACACAAAAATGTGCGCTAAACTCCTTAAAGCACGTTTTTGTGAGATTGCCTTTAAATTGATTTTTAATGGGCTTCAAAAATTATAATTATCCTTAAATATGATATTTTATCATATTATATCATATTAGGAATTTAATTCCAGAAATTTACGAATTTTTACAAATTTAATATTAAAATATTAATAAAACCCTAAAGTGGGGCCCGCATGAGTCAACATTGACCAAGCATGGTCAATGGTCAATTAATTGACTCATTTGGACCATGGAGGCCGGCTGCAATAAGAGAGGAGGGAGCATAAGTCATTGATTGACAAATAATGCTACCTAATACATGACTTTTTCAAAATTAAGTTACTTTTTCATTATTACCAATCATTCCCTCCTTCCTCCTTCCTTCCTTGTCCTATCTTCACCATCCCAGCCGAGTTCTCCCTTCCTCTCAAGCTCTCCAAGTGTGTTCTTGAGCATGGAAGGCAAGCCTAACTCCTAAGCTCCTAATGTAAGTGTTTTAATGTCATTTTTAGCTCTTTTTCTTCATCTCTTCACCACCAACACCTAAATTTCGTGGCTCATCAATTCCTATGGCTTATTCTCAGTTTTCTAAGGTTAGAACAAGAGCTAAACTCGGTTGAGACCAGTAGAGGGACCAAGGTTGTTCAAATCTACATTTTAAGGTAAAAATGTGCTTTAAGCTCATAACTTTTGATTCCCTTCGAGTTTGGCTGTGAAACTTTGGTCATAGCCTCATCTTCTTCTCCTTGTCATGTGGAATCTGTTGGTTAGCCATTTGGAGCAAGGGTGACCGAGATCCAAGAGAAATACTCTCTTTTAAGGCATTTTTCCAAGGTAAAACCTAATAACAAGGTAGTATTTCGAGATCTAACTATTTCCTATGTCAATATGGTGGATCTAACACCTTGTGGTGTGTTTGGTTCAGGTCGAAAATACCTAGAACTTCCCTTGCATTTTTAAGGTGATTTTTGCCTTAAATCTTACATTAATTATTCCTTATTGTTAAGCTCAAGCTTGGAGTGTAACCATATCTTGTTTTTGTGTATTAAACATGTCTAAATCAAGTGGTGAATTTTCCTACAAGTGACCGAGCCTATACAAGGATAAATCAAGGTATAAACACCTTAAACTTATGATTTTTGTAATTTTTAAGTATATATATATATGGCCGAGAGTGAATGTATATATATAGGTCATATTGACCTAAAAATGGAAAAAAAATGGCTAAGATAAATTAAGCTAGTCATTTAAGGGATTTAATTAACATAATGGTCAAATTATGACATTATGTGGAAAAATAATTAAACCTAAGTGAGGCCGAATATATATGTGATATTTTGAGACATTTATTGTGTAATTTATTTTGCAAGTTCAAGGTTGTAATAAGGCCATGTCATTAGGCCATTTTAATTTAAGTTTATAAGCTTATTTATGCTTATAATTAAAGTTGGGGCCAATTCGTAATTATTAAGGAATTAGAAAGCCGTGGGTAAATTAAGAGCAGTTTAGGGTTTTTAAATGAATTTAATAAGAAGTATAACATTTTATAAAGTTTTGGGTAAAAATTGTAAAATAGAAAAGTATGGGATGTTGTTGGTAATTACCGAAAGTTTGGGTCCCAATTGGTATTAGTAGTCAAAGTTGACTATGTAGGAGACCTTGACCAAGTTTGGAGAATTTAAGGAATTAAAATACTACCTTATATTAAGATAGTAATTAAATTGTAAAAGATTTATAAGTCTTGGGGTGGTATTGTGATTTCCGAAAACTAGGGGTACTAAATGGAGCTTAGTACAAACCTTAGATTATTAGGGATTTTTAGAAGTTGATTTGGGTAAATTTGGAGTTTATATGAATTATCTAGGTATATTATAAGATATTTCATAACATTGTTACACATGGTAACATATGTGGTAAAACCGAGATTTAGAGGAAGTAAGGTTAATAATGATATTTATAACCTTTTGGTATGGTTTCGTAATTTTTGGGATTATATATAAGGTTTTATGAAGATATATGTATAATATATAGTTTTGGTGATATTAGAAACTATATGTTTAAAAATGGGGTAAATTGGTGAATATAGAAAGTTAGTGGTGGAAATTAAATTTAAATAGACCATGGGGTCTGCTCGGCATTTTGGAGAAATTATAACTATGGGTTATAATTATATTAAGGTTTAAGGATTATAAATAAGGTATACATTATAAGTGTAACAATGGAATATATTTTGGGATTGATTTGTAAGTTATGGAAGTTGGTGGGAATTAATTAAAAACTGAGAGTTTAAGTGCTGTTTGGATTTTATAAAAATATAACTATAGGTTATAATTGTTTTAATGACTTAAATGTCATAATATATGTTTTACAACTATAATATAACATTATATAAATTATGTGGTGGATTTTGTAAATATTTGGGAATTATAGGTGCTGTTCGGAAATATTACTTTTGGAATGAAGTTTATAATATGGTTTTTATGTTATAAGAGCTATAACATTTATATATAAGAGGTATTCATCAAAAAGAATGAATATATATTATAATGACTTACCATATAATAAATAGCCCTATAATGCATATACATAAATAAATATATGTCATATTGTGGAAAATATAATATAGTTCAATAACTATGTGTTACCACAATTAAAATGATATGAGATGAAGGGAAAAGAATTATAAACATTGGATATGGAATTCTAATGTTAAGAGTGTACATGAAATAATAAGGATTTATATAATTCAAAGTATTTGTACATATGAATTATACAACATTACACTTGGAAAAACTAACCTTAGAAAAATAAATACTAAGGTGAGATGTATAGTGCATGACAAGAATCATACATGCAATAAAGAAACAAACTATACGATCTACAAATATACGTTTAAGTTACATGCGATAACAAAGTCCAACAATAAGTATGTTAATATACGAGATAAGACTACGCATGTAATGTACACTTTTCCAATCTCGAGTTAAACCGAAAGCCCGACCAACATTGACAGTTAATAACGGGGGGTTAACCGGGAGTTATTAGTGACGGTACGGGGTACCGTAGAATTTTTGTGTTATACAGTATGCTAATCAGTAGCGTTATGTATTGTATAGACTGTTAGAGACGACACACGGAGCATAGGATCTTGCTGATTCATACTCCACCGTAATACACCAGGGTGAACGGTATGTTATTTATGTGGCTTGATTGTCTCTGAGGATTCCCTCAGTTCGGACATTGTGTGAAAATCTGTGATAAGATTGAATGTCTGCTTGTGTGAATTAATATGCTTGAGTTGTGTATTAATGCTGCTTTACTATTACTGTCATGCGATAACAGTACCGTTCGTATATATGAACATATTATAAAACGAACTAGCGGCAGTGATGCTATCTTGTATGTGTAACATAAGGAACGTAAGTAAACGTTGTAGCATCAGGATAATAAGATATATATATCTGAGACTTATATACGGAGCATTGGCCTCTTTAACGCCGCTCTCGTATCTAACACTGGATCCCGAGTCGACATACTCAGGATTGGACTAACGACCTTAGTCTATTGTGTTAAAGGAAGTAATAAACGATGCGATGGTATAGATAAGTTATCAAGAGGATGTGGCTCTTGCTGTGAAATGTGATCCATTAACGATACTAGGATACCGTGTGGTAACCGTAAGTATCAGGATAAATTTCCAACGAACTACAGATTGTTCGTAGGACGGAGACTCTACCGCTGGAGTGGCTACTGCGTGGGTGACCCGCCAAAGAGATGGGTAACTTAGAGACACGTCGTTCTAATGAGACGTTGTCATTAGACATGACCGAACAATTACGAACGATTATAATAACTCGTACATTAGGCGAACATTATGTGGGCGTGCATGCCAAAGACGAGTTCATACTCGTTTATAATTCTCGTTGTTTCGCCTTGTGTTCAGGGTTATGTTGTGTGGTTTAGTGTGGTATGTTGGTGGTGTTGATTGAATAAGTCATTGTACTCATAAGTGTGTGTTGTGAATTGGATTAATTAAATAAACTGTACTTATATTGTGTGTGAACTGGATGAGTCGAGTCACTGTGCTCGTGTGTGGATTTTGTGGATTGTTCGTCGAACGGGTCGACGTACTCAACTATGAACTTTCAGGGTTGTTGGAGTGGAGTCTACGTACTCATATAAGCGTTATAACGCTTTCAGTGGTCTATTACGATGCGATGTGTGGAGCCGGGGGCTTATTTTGTTATTTGAGTTTACTGCAAAATATAATGTTGCTTTACAGTTTTAATATTAAACTATTTGCATGAAAATGGTTTGCATGCTCTCGACCAAATAACTGAATGGTCCGAGGGTGCATGACAGTCAGGTAATAACATACTCAGCAGGGGCTGATTCCATACCACAAACTACCATTTTTGCAGGTATGCAACTTCCGGTGTCGGCAAAGAGAGTGACGCGCTGGGTAGTATGATTACAGTTATTCGAACATGCACTGTTGCATTTTGATACGAACCTAGAAACGTGTATAGGTTTTGGATACTTAGAAAGCTCACTGTGAATGTATTACATTTTGGTTTGGGAAGTTTAGATCTATCTCTTGTTGTCACTGCGAGAAAATGTTTCGTATGTAAGAATATATCAGGAAGCACGTTATTACTCGTATGGGCGAGTGAGAACGGTGACACCAGTAGTTGAGTTGTTGAGATTACCGCTGCGATTATATTGTTAAGTAAGATGATTAGGAGCCGATCAGAGTAGGGGTGTTACAAAAGTGGTATCAGAGCGGAGTACCGCTCTGATGACAAGAGATAGTAGGATTTATACAGTGAGCATAGGTTATGGGGATATGGGAAACGTTGTGAGGATACGTGACTTTGCGGGGTTGATGCAATGATTAAGACTTGCACACCATAGCCGTAGAGGCACTTCAATATTAAAAGACCGAGACTGCGGTATTAGACCGAGTTGAGGTTTAACCCGTCCTCTTGACTTATGTCAGGAAGAGGTCTGGGTAACAGTACTAAGGAAGAACACGGGGCAGCGGATGGTGGTGAAGGTTCAGCAACCCCAAGTAATGCGAGGACGGTATGAACCGCTCGCACTTGATGGGAGAACATCCCGGGGAATTTGCAATGGTACCCCACCCGCCGCAGCCCGTACCCTGGGTACTATCTAGTGAGACAATGAAATGAGAAACACCACGGAGATAACTCTCCTGATCGGAAAGACTCGATGTGGATGCTATGAGAATTATGTTAAATATAGAGAATAAGACTTTAAGTTATGATGAGCTGTGGCATAATGCCTACCATATGAGTATTAAATGAATATTAAAACAAGGTTGAGGAGATAATTTCCATAGGACTAATGGGGTTCGCTTGCTATAAGCAAAACAACCCTGTCCTATATCCAAGAAAGCACGGGTCAGTGCGCTTGGGGGAAAAGGAGTGGAAACGACGAGTAATGATTAGTTTAAAAGATATGTGACAGATGGAAGGAATTACCTTTTTAAGTCTCATCCAAACCGGGTAACTCTAAAACCATGCAACACTGAAGGTTCAAGATGGCCCGACGTGCATGAGGAGAAATCTTAAGAACTGTAGGAACAAGAACTCGTTAAATTGCTATCATGCAACGCCTCGTGAGGAAAGTAAGACCTTACTACCATGACAAGCTTGTGGGAACGAGTGCGGGAGTGAGACTGTATAAATTTGAATAAGAACTTCTGACATGAACAGGAACCCGACTAGGGAATAGCACTGCACTGACACACCGTACCGGTGGTGCAGGCTGCATGGCGCACTTGCCATTGCAAGTGCCACACTAACCAAAGTACCAAATTTCAACCTACCTTACGCACTTGCTACAGCAAGTGCAGCGACAGTAAACTATTTCTAAAGGACCGAGTGGTCCAAGTGGTTACCAATAAACACTAAATTTTATGTGAGTCCGTAATGCAATAAAGTAAGACATAGCCTTCTGAAGGGCAGAGGTACGAAACCCTCGGGTTGGAGGTCGATTAAACCTCGGGAAGACCTAGCCGGTCTGACCATTAAACCTGAAAATAATACACCATTCCGTAGAAAATTAAAAGGAGAATAAATGAGAATAACAATAATTAATGCCTACAAGCCTAACCCCAGTGCCGGTATGGACATGAAACGTCAATCATTACCGGTGGGGAGTGACGGGTCTTTAGGACCAGCGTGACCATGTTTAGAAGGTGCACGACACTCGTGGTTAAACCATTACCACTGAATATTGCCAGAGGGCAAGAGGTGAGTTATACGAGTCAGAACTTTTCAAAAATAATTATAAGGCAGAGGTGATCGTGCAATAAAAAGGGCCGAGGTTATGCCCGCACTACACACACCGGAGGTGTTGTTGATCCGTTATACTGCTAGACTCCCGTATGGAGGGCAGTGGATATAACAAAAAAAAAGTGAAAATTGTTCGATGACGGGAGATACCGTTACCTCAAAGAGGATGGAGGAGATATGAGTTGAATAAGAGTAAGAACTACACAATGAAGAGGAATGATTAGCGGAAACCACTAAATTGTGGGTATCCAATTGTAACCTCAGAGAAAGTATTAGAACCAACTAGGAATAAATTAAATAACAAGATTAACAGTCATTTAACTATCAGAATAAGTATTGAGTCTGAATACCGTATGGCATAGGCCTACGGAGGGATACCTTAGTACCACCAAAGTGACCCAAAACTAGGGGAAAAAGGGTGATGAATCACAAGTACTGATTAATATCAGACTAACGGGACGACCATAAGACAGGGGAAACATGAAGTGTCAACCTTTATCATGGAGTCCGGAAACACCATAAGGTGTAACCCAATAGATTGGGTGGAATTCGAATACTGGAAACTCATATCTGAAGGCGTTGACAGCCTAAGAGTGAACGGGAGAGATAATAAGTAGTTACTGATCCCCACTCACAGATACCAGATGACGAGCGTGTGGAAATCAGAAGTAGGGCGATAAGTCGCAAACACCTATCTTAGAGAAATTGAAGGAAAGATACATTAATACAAGAACCCATAGAACCTAATATTAGGGCCATTCTGACATTAAAGGTTAAGAATTGGCAACATAGTTACTCAAACATAAATTACCGAGACTAAGAGTACGATAATCACCGGGTACGAACGCTACGAGTGCACTAAACGAGACATGGGACGACCACACTCCTAGGAGCTTGTGGGCCTGACAGACTATATTAAGTTAGTTGGGTAAGTAGTAATGTATCAGTATGGTACCCCATGCATGTAAACGAGTAGTGTAGGACCCAGGAGGTAATCCACTCTGTGTCTAAGTCAGCGAATGGAACCCTGACTAGGTAAACCATGTAATGACGAGAGAGATCTCAGTCAAACTAGCAAGGTTAGGAAAATCAAGGATAGCTTGATAATAAAGTGACATAAGGTCGCAACTCCACAGTGGAGGAGTTAAACATAAGTTTTGGGGATTTTAGTAAACAAGGAAACTAAGGCCAATTTAATGGTAATGGCAAGTTGAACTCATGAATGAAAAGAGGAATTGAGGTATCTAAGGAAGTTATATTAGAGAAACCTGTGTGATATTAGATGCTACCCAAAAAGGGGGGACACAGAGAGAATTATACCACGCGCTGAGGGCGCCGCGATGATGTCGCATTAAATAATAATAACCACATGCTCAAGTCATAAACGTTAGTATGTTAGTACCAATTAGGTTGAACAGAAAATGAATACCAAGCTAAAACCCACAGTCGTACTGTATGTTTACAACAGACGAAGGGCGAAAGCGAGCGTTATGAGAGATACTCTAAACTAGAGATTAGATACTCCATGCAAACCGCAATAGCGGATAACCGTCTAATCGACTGGTACATGGTGCGCAACAAACGACCATTAGAATAACTGTTAACCCAGTTATGTTAGTATGAATTAGAACATGAAAGACCAGATAAACTAATGGATTCCCCTAATCGAGTAAAGGGATGAACCATACGTGTGGGTACTAAAATACCAAAACACTAGGGATTCGAGTTCACACCAACAAAAGAGGACCTATAAGGTACCTACAGAATGAACTCATTCCTGAGGGAAAAACTTTGAGTCTTGAGGCGCCAGTTAGTTGCGCATAGCAGACTCGTTTTGAAATTTAAAGGAAATTACTACAAACACTAGGTGCTAGAGCATAGCTCGACAACCCTTAAACCGAAGGTTAGTTCGGTAGGGTGACATGAACCCTTGGGAGTATACCATGAACATGTATAGGAAACAGAAAGAATAAATAAATAGCTAATTGAAATAATAAAAGTGTGTAACAAACAATACCACACAGTGAATAACTTACTCCATTCCCATAATTATTGAAATACCCCAAACCTTGATATGTGGTTTAAATATCAAATTATGGTATGTAAAGGCTAAAAAGTGCCTTAGTAACATCAGTGAACAATTTAAACCATAATAAATGCAACAAAGCATTAAGACACAGTTTGAGCAAAAACATGCTCCAAGCTATGAGTGAACTTGGTTAGGACCCAAAGAGCCTACCAAGACTTGATAACATTTAATTATGATTTAATAAGGCTAAATAAGTCCTTAAGAAACTTCGGTGGGTAGTTAAACCAAATAAAACACAAGGTAATACCTTAAAGTCAATATGAGCAAAAATGTGCTCTAAGCTTGGGATAAATGTGTATAAGGCCTAATGGTCATACCTATACCCTATTTATATGTTAATGAACATATTAAATCAATTACTAAAGAAAACCAAGCTTGAAAACAAGTTAAAACACAAAATGTGCTTTAAGGAGTCTTAAAGCACGTTTTTGAAAATTGTCTTGTAAATGAGTTTTGAATGGCTAAATGTCCATCATTACTCTTTAATTAACATGTGTACTATATAGTATCACATTTGGGTGGCCATATTAGTGGGAAATCAAAAATTTCACTTCTATGTGCCTTGTATTTGTGAATAGTAATTTTTACAAGCTAGTATATAACACATATGTTATGTTAAGTAATTAAATTGACAAACAAAGACTAAAATACCCTTGTTATATTAAAGGGGGCCGGTTTTTGTAGTGAGGAGTCACCAAGTATGTTAACTTGTTAAGTAAATAAATGTGACTCATAGTTACTATTTGCTTTAAGACTTAAATATCTTCAAAAAGTAAGTTCTATCTTCATTCTCCCTTCCTTTCCTTCATTTCCCACGGTTCCAAACACCACACCAACCTCTCTTCTTCATTCTCTCTCGGTAATACCACTACCTCCATTAGAACTCAAGCTTTGAACTCTTGTCAAATCTTGCTCTCTTGTCCAAATCAAAAACAAACACACACCACCATTCTCTTAGTTAAGCCAAGCTCTACAATCTGTCTCTTCAAAACTTCAAAACCTCCATTTCGGTGCCAAGAGAAACCACCATGGGAGGAGCTTGAGCTCATCTTTTCACATATTCTTGTTCTCCTTTGCTTCAAGGTAAGGAAACTCAAAGAAAATCCATGTTTCCTCCATGTTTTGTTGTTGTCCGAAAATTCACCATTAATGGAGCTCTTATATTGCCTTGTTCTAGCTTCATTTGAATCTTCCAAGGGCTAGGAGGAGTCCTCTCTTGATACTATTCAGGTTCTCTTCCAATTCCAAGGTAAAACAATTACCTTAATGTTTTAAAACAATATATGTAACTAGGGTTTACAATGAGATGAAGCTTAAAGCTTGAATACTCATTATGTTGTTGTACAATGTATAGAACTTGACAAGGAATCAAGTACCCCACCGGTTTGTAAGGAAACAAGAAAGAAATTTGTGAGGAAAGAGGTAAACAAACTATCTCAATGTAGTTTTAATGCCTTAGGAAAATGAGCTTGATTTGCTTGATAAAATACCTAAGGAGCCAATGGTGAGTGACCTAGTAAAATGTTCTCAAGGAGACTAGTAAAAGAACATATGTTTTGGTGTATGTATTTGCAGGTCAAAGGCATTATTTATGTGGGAAATTCAGTGTTTAAGGTTATGCAATTTAAGGGCCTAAGAGCCATGTTATTTAAGGGCCTAAGTGCCAAGCAATTTAAGTTATGCACTATATTGTGATGTAGTGCAAAATGTGTGAAGTTTGTGTATAAAGATGTGTTTGATGGATTTTAGGTGTTCTGTTCTTGAGTGAAATAAGGTAAAAACCTAAGTGTTTGGATGTGGGTATATACTAGAGAAGCTATGGCCAAATTTGGGAAATGTGTAAGAAGTTCTAAGTGTGGTAAGTGAGTTTTGGTGAACTAGGAAGGATTAAAGGTGAATGAATGTTTACTTGAGAGGGAAACATGTAATAAAGTGATTAAGAGTGATGCAAGGATTTAGGTGTTGTCTTGGAAGTTCTAGGAATTCAATGGGTGTTTTGTGAATGTATAAAGTCTTGGAGAAGTTGTTAAGGTTTAGGTAAGGTTGGTGTCAAGGAATAAGTGATGTTTAGGTATGATGTGAAAAAGGAGATTTAGTTAGTAAGAAAAGAAGTTGAGAGGTAATGATAAGGTGTAGAGGAACACCTGGTATTGTGGTCATTATAGGTGAAATGCCACCTAGAATCATAAGGAGAAAACATTGTAAGTGTTAAGGAATTTTACAAGGAAATAAGTAAAGGTTTAAGGAATTAGGAAAAATAGTTTTGTGAAGTGTTTAAGAATATCTTAAGGGTGTGTTTGAAGTGCCAAATGATGTTAGAACACATTAAGAGGCCTTAGGAGAAGTTTGGTGAAGATTGGCAAAGTTTGGGTAAGTATAGAAGGCGACCGACCCAGGGGCCGACCCAGTTTTGGGTCGGTCGAGCCTCTGTTAGATGTTAGTAATGTGTTCGGTAATGGTCCGACCCAAAAGGGTGGGTCGGACATGGGTCGGTCGGCCAAGTTTCAAAGGAAGGAAAAAGTTCGCACATGGACCGACCCAGAATGGTGGGTCGGACGTGGGTCGGACGGGCATGATTATAAGGAAGTAAAAGGGTTCTGTAATGGACCGACCCAGCTGTGGTCGGTCGGTGGGTCGGTCGGACCAAAAACATGGTTTAAGGTTATGAAATGATATGTGATGATGGGGATTGGTAGGTAATGATGTTATAAGGATGTTAAGGACATGTTAGGTGAGTTTTAATGACAATAAAGTGGGCTAAAGTTGTATTAAAATGTGAGAGTAAAACAAGTTAAATGTTAAGTTATGTAAACTAAGTTAACGGGGAAAAATTAAGCATTGACTTTAATAATCAAGCAAACCCTGTTGTTAATAAAAACCATGTGATGTTAACAGTTGTTCGAGAATTGCTCGAGGAACATAAGTGGACGTGGTAAAGTGGACTCCGGTGACAGGTATGGTTTTTCTTGCAAACCTGTGTCCTACCGGATTACACCGGCTTGTATGCCAATGTGTTTTTCTGTATGTTTGCCACGTTATGATATAAATCATGAAACGAGTTTACAGTCGTTATTGTTAATGTATGTTTACGTGCCGATCCGGTAACCTCTAATGCGCTTAAGGGCTAGTTAACCACTATTAGGTAAACGTAAGAGAACGGTATCCGGTAACAACGTTTCCGACTTAAGGAACGTTCTAACCAGGCTATGCGTGATTGGTTATGTGATGTTTGTGCGTGATGTTGTATGTGAATGTATGACTCTCTTTCCCTTGTGTATGTCTAACAAGACTTACCCAATGTTGTGTTGTTTAATAAAGTTCAAAGTTGAACTTCTAATAAGTGCTAATGGGGGGAGTGAGGAGTCCGGTCTGTTCCGGCCACGCGTGTGAGTATGGGGGTCGTTGTCATAGCAGGTTCGATCCTCTCTGTATGTTATGGTTGTTTTCCAATTTGGTTCCCAACCTTCCCTTTAGCTTAACCAAGGCTATTACTGACTCACGTCGGGCCAGGGGCATACTATTGTTATGTTTGTTTCGGTGTCTTGGATCACTATATCCGGGACACCTTGTGTTAAGTTAACCGTTCATTTAACGAGACGGTAACGAGTTATGTAACGAGCTTATCATGAGACTGGCAAAAATCTCTAGGCTCACCAGTGTGTTGGTAATGTTTGGGTCGGTTCCTGAGAGGACCATTCCCGTTATGTTATGTATCTTTGTTGTGATGCAATATCTATTGCGGTGTTATGTTGTGCACGTGGAAACGTGCAAAGTGTTGTTAAGTGTTGTTATGTAGTGTATGTTATATGTAAAATATGGAGTTTGTGGATCATGGATATGATTCCCAGTTTGTGATAAGAGGCGTTTGTAAGGGTAACCCGACTTAAGGGTATGTGTCGTCTATTAAGGAAGTAGCTCCATCAGAGGAGGAATACTCTAGGCATGATGAATACCAGGAGTGACTTATTAAGTAAGGATATATTATCCGTTGTTGAGCCATTGAGGCGAAAATGTTATGTGATGTGTTTTATTGTTACATGCATGATTTAAATATAATCAAAACCGCATGTTAAGACGACAAGTAGTTGTGCGTGGCCGATAGCATGTGGCTGCTGCGGGATTACCATACCAGCAAAGGTGCTGAGCCCCTTGGGGCCACCCCCCTTTCTCTCTTTTCCTATTTCAGGTACGAAGTGCTGGAAGCCGTTCGAGAGTAGACGGGTAGTTATTGTACATGGGTAAACTTTTATGTGTATGTATACAGTAAGTGTAGTAAGACCGAATTGTTGTCGGCAACAGTTTATAAAAACTCGGTATAGTTGATAAGGTGTATGTTGTTGTGTTGTTAATGGAAAGGGATACTAATGTATAGTTGCTCGGGAATTTAGCCATCAGACCGGTACATTGTGTATGTATTAGCCTTGTTAGCCACGTAGGTGGCTAACGGCGTGTAACACCAACAAGTTAAGTAATGTGATGAGGTTGTTCTTCCGCTGCAGTTGTTGTAATATGTTAATGTTGGATGGGGTGTTACAATTATGGAAGCCGTGTAGAAACACCGTCACGGAGTCGAAACCGACATAAAACTACTACCCTAAAAGAGGTAAACTAACCATAAAGTAGTTGGGCATACTGCTTGCGAGCGAGTGGGCCCATATATTGCATAGGTTTGACAGCCTAGCAGTTTGGGGAAAACAAATGATGTGTTTACATCTCCCGATCAAACCGTATAAATAGACATACACCTAACCGAGATAGGCTGTATAGCCAGATGGACTAAAGCCGACCCTAGAAAAAAAAGGGGTAATGAAATATGTAACACATTAGTGCACGAATAGATCCACAGGATGGAAACTCTTGAACTTATTACTTCAAGATGATATATTCGTAGATTACTGGGCGTTAATCCTTTTAAGGGGGTAGAACGCCTTAAACATACCGTACTTGGAGTACGTAGCGCATGGTACACATGCTGCAAACACTATTATTGTACGTAAGTACAAGTGTCATGATTGTGTTATATTACTTGAAGTAATACTGTGATGTATTATGTGTATGAACATAATATATTTTAATTCGCATTAGTTATGGCGAATAGGAAAGGGAGTACAGATAGATTGTTCTACCCTATTTCCGACTATTTACGCACATTGCGAACAATAGTCACATCACACCTAACTTGTTAGCTCTGATGTGAGAATTCAAGTAGAACTTTCTGTAGCCCTGATGAGAGATTTTGGATAGAAGGAGTAGCAAGCTCGTATTATGTGATTTGTGACTCGGTATAAAACCGACTGTTTGAATGCGATGAGTGGATCGGCATGAGACCGATGGTGTAATCTAGTAGAAGAGAATACTCTAGGTGTTGTATGAATAATAATAAGTCAAGAGAACTTGGTACACGGTTAGGATACATGATCTTATATGCCAACGACTAGATTAATTACCCTAGTTGACTTGTGTATCTATAGAACCAAGGTGGCAAGTAACAAGAGGAAACAAGATTAGAAATGAATAAACAATTAATTGATTGAAATGGACGTGGGAAGTTGAGCTTGATCCTGGTCCGATCAAGGGAAACCGAACACAAATTGAGGTGAGAGATAGTTCAACACTGACACTGACCACGTCGGGGTTGAATGATTCTCGAACTTCCTACAAGTGGACACAGATATGAATGGAAATTGGAATTTAGGCGTCACTCGAAGAGCCGTGGACCGTGGAGTCCTTCGCCATTAGACCGGTGTGTCTGCGAGTGACATCACCCAGAGAGCCGTGGACCGCAGAGCCCTTTGTCATTAGACCGGCGTGTCTGTGGGTGACTAAGGAAATAAGGTGACTGCCCGGGGAGCCGTGGACCGCAGTGTCCTTTGTTATGATAAAACCGGTGTGTCCGCGGGTAGTAGACGTTGGTTGGGTTGGGGATCGCCAAGTCCTGGTCTTTAAGACTGCTTCCCTGTGAGTTGTCAACGTTAACTATATGTGCACATGAAATACCCCAAACTTAGATATGGTGTTCAAATGATAAACTAAGATATAAGGAGGCTAAATAATGCCTTAGAAACATTAAGAAACATTCTAATCAAAGAAAATATAAGGAAACACCAAAAGAGCAGTTTTGACAAAAACGCGCTCTAAGCTTGGAGAGACTTGGGAGAGTACCCAAATATTGTTCTAAGACCTTGGTAATATCCTAATGGTCATTTTAAGTCAATTACCAAAGAAAACCAAGCTTGAAAACAAGTTAAAACACAAAATGTGCTTTAAGGAGTCTTAAAGCACGTTTTTTGAAAAATTCTTGTAAATGAGTTTTGAATGGCTAAATGTCCATCATTACTCTTTAATTAATATGTTACTATATAGTATCACATTTGAGGTCTATATCAATGGGAAATCAAAAATTTCACAACAATGTGCCTTGTTTTTTGATGAATAGTGAATTAATTAAGCTAGTTTATAACATAAGTCTATATAAGTGAGACATTGGTCAACAAGACTAAATACCCTCATTCATTAAGGGGGCCGGTTTTTTTTAAGTGTGACCACCACACTTATCTAAGTAAAGAGAAAGCAAAAATAAGTAAGTTATAAAGTAAAACACTATTCACCTTTTAGATAAATATCACATTACTTACCTCTCTCCTCACTTCTTCATTTCTCCCTGTTCACACGGTTTCTTGCTCTCTTTCTCTTCTCCATTCACGTAGAGCTCAACTCCATGAAAGCTCCATCTTCTCTTGCACACCACTTGCTCATTTAACTCCAAATCCAAAACAAAATACATATTCTTCTTAGTTAGCTCAAGCTCCTCCTTTCTATCTTTTCAAACTTCAAGAGCTTCATTTTGGTGCCAAGTCAAACCACCATTAGAGGAGGAAATTCAAGTTTGGAGACTCCATTGGCATCTCCATTCTCTTAAGGTAAAGAAGTGTAAGAAAATCTAGTTTCCACCATTTTCTTCACATGTCCGAAAATATATACTCATGGGACTCCATGTTTATGCCTTGTTCTAGCTTGTTTCTACTCTTCAAAGGAGAGAGGAGGTCCTTCTTGCTTCATACCAAGTTTGTCTTGGGAAACCAGGTAAAATAATCACATTAATACCTTAAAGCATATTTTTAACCTAGGGTTTTGTTCCTTAGGGTTAATGTGTTATCTAGTACTCATTGGAGTCATTGGATATTGGTTAGAACATTGGCAAGGAGAATCACATGGGTGACCGAGATTGAACAAGAAAACCTAAGGAGAAAAGCTTTTAAGCTTGTGAGAAAACAAGGTAATTACTTACCTTAAGGTGTTTTGTTGTTTAAGGGAATGAGATGTAGGTAATGATGAGTTTAGTGTAGATTTATATTGGGAAGGTGCTATAAAACCTAGGAGAAACAATGACTATTCTTGTGAACTTGTGACTAAGGAGCAAATGAGAAAAGAGATAGTTTAAGAATATAAAGGTGAAGTACAAGAAGCATTTTATTTCAATGGGAGCCTTGTTGAGTGTATTCGCAGGTTGAAGGCTTATATATGTGGAAATTCAGTGGTTAAGATTATTGTCATTTAAGGGCCTAAGTGCCAAGCATTTTAAGTTTAAGCACTATATGATGATGTGGTGTGGCTTTGGTGTAAATGGGGTGTTAAGGTGTTGTGGTGAGAATTTGTTGATGTTGGTTGTTTGATGGAGAAACCCTGTGTTAGGTGGTATTATATACTAGAGAACCTATGGCAAAATTTTAAGGAGAGTTTAAGTGTTTAAGATATTCTAAGGGAATTTAATGATCAAGGAAGTACTAGGAATGTTCTATAGGTTGTCTTGATGGAAAAGGGTGAAGTTAAGGTGTTTTAATGACTTATGATGACTTAGTATCACCATGGGAGATTTATGAATCAAGAGAAATGTATTTGAGTTATTTAGGACTTAGGTAAAGTTGGTGCACAACTAGGAAGGAAGTTTAAGTTGTGAAAGAACATTAAGTAAATGCTTAAAAGAGTTTTAGGTGGTGAGAGATGCTCGGGAGATGATGTTATAGTGGTGAAGGAAACATTTGGCATAGTGGTTACATTAGGTATGAACCACCACCTAGAAACCTAGAGGAAGCATTACAAGTGTAGCATTATCACAAGGAAAACGCATAATGACTAAGATGGATTTTGGTGAATGATTAATGAGTTTGGTGAGGTTATAAGGTGGGTTTAAGGTACACAAGATGGTGTTGGACCTATAAGACACTTGTGGAAGAGTTTGGAATTGAAAGAGGCAATTTAAGAGGAAGGTCTGTAGAGGACCGACCCAGGGTCCGACCCAGTCTTGGGTCGGTCGGGCCAAGTTAAGCCATCCGGAATGCCTCTGGACTGGACCGACCCAGGGGGTTTGGGTCGGTCGGCTTAGCCTTGGGTCGGTCGGGCAAGTTTAAGTAGGAAAATGGTTCTGTAAGGACCGACCCAGAGGGTTGGGTCGGTCGTCGCTCTGGGTCGGTCGGAATGGGTTTCAAGAGACGAAAGAGTTTCTGTAATGGACCGACCCAGGGTAGGGTCGGTCGGTGGGTCGGTCGACCCTTAACACTTAGAAAAAAAATATTTTGAATTCTAAGAATGGTGATAGGTAAGAGGTATACCTTTGATGGGTGGTAATGATTGGGACCCTAAGAACTTAAGGAATTAAGTTAAGATTAAGTATAGTTTTAATGTTTAAAGTTAAGGTTGTAAGCTAGGTGGCAAAGACTTAAGAGGGTATTAAATGGGAATCTTTAGGAACTAAGTGAGTTAAGTAAGGTGCAAATAACTAATAACCTAAAAATGAATGAATGTTTTAGGTTTGTGAATTGGGACCCCGAAGAAGATTAGTCAAACAACGATCGACGGTGAACGGTACAATCCTTCTTGTGACCTGCTTGCTAACGAGGTGTCCCTCGGCTTGTGTGCTATCTGTTTACTTGCTATGACTTAAACAAGATAAAGCATGCAACCGGTTATATTTATTCTCGTTGTGTTGTGTTATCTTTACACTAACCCGCGAGACTTGAGATGATTACTAACCAGGTTTAGTACTTACTGAGTTAAGAATAAGAGTTAAGTTTGGTGGTTGTTGGTTAATGCCCGATAAGGCTTAGCTAGCACATGGTGTTTAAGATGTCTACTAACTGGAACTTGAGTAAGGAAACCCGGGACCGATCTCCGGTCATGCATGCTGAGGAAAAAGGGGGACGGTATCTGAATCAGATCCGCCCTCCGCTTAAGGACTTGTCTTCGGACTTGTTGCCTAGGGCCGGTTGCCGGCTCAGCTACGCTGGACTCCCGTCCAGAGTAGGTGGCATTAAGATGGTGCGGTGGGATCACCTAAATCCCAGGTTCGAATTAAGCTACAACCAATCCCTTCCAGGAAAGGTTTGTATACTGAGATTAAGATTAAGATTGAGATTAAGATTAAGGTAAGGTAAGGAACTAAGATTAAGGAAATGAGGACTAAGGAGGGGGTTACTAACCCACTTGTTAAGGGAACGCTTGAGTCATTCATTGGTTGTGAACTATATATGTTCATCTGTGGTTATTGTTATTGCACTTCATATTATGCTTGTGTATGTAATCAATTTCCATGCTATCGACAATTAGTCGTCGTAGCCCCGTTAGCTTGGGGGCCATGAGAGGGTGTACCAGCATTCGTGCTGACCCCCTCGGGGGCTATTTTTACACTTGCAGGTAAGAGGCCCATGAGGACGCACTACGAGAGTAGGAGCGGTTAGACTTAGGTCGGGACATTCATTTTGAGTTCGGGTTGCGCCTGTGCACCCGACTGTTTATATTAAACTGATGTAAGTTTGGGATCATGTGTAAAATACTAGTACTCGGTTGGTTGTGGTGTTATGAATGTTGATGTTTAAGCTGGATAAATTTTTGGATAAGTATTGTAAGCGTTTAAGCCGGTATATTCTAACGATCAGACCGTGGCGAGGTCCAGGTGTTGTTTATTTCCGCTGCGACGTATTCGATTAAGTGTTCAGATTGCGATAACCACGATAGGCTTTGGATGGGGTGTTACAAAAAGTGGTATCAGAGCGTAGTTACGCTCTGATCAAGAAATATCGGACTTGAGTGACCACCGAGTTAGGATATAAGAAAGGAATAAGTGATGTGATAAGGGTGTGAGAAGTTAGAGTGAGTAGAGTCAGATGACCACTAATAAGTGTGGATTGTCTTTACCGTCTACGGACGTTATAAATTTACTAACCAAAACAGTGGTGAGTACGAATCTAATGTAAGTTATGCTTGTTCAGATGGCAGGACGCCCTAGAGGAGGCCGTGGTCGCGGCCGGGGTGAGGATACTTCAGGGATACCTGGAGGGCAGACGATCGCAGAGATCGTAGCTGCTGCTTTAGGGCATATGGGCTATCAGCCTGGTGTGGGTGCACCACCTCTACCGCCACAACCTAGGGAACCCAACTGGGTGAAGAGTCTTGCAGACCTTCGACCCGCTCATTTTAAGGGGGAGACCGATCCCGCCAAGCTTGAGGCGTACATCTCCGAGCTGGAGACCGCCTTCGAGACCCTTGATGTCCCTGCTGGGATCAAGGTGCGCTTAGCTGCTTTCTACCTGAAGGGGGCGGCGGGCGATTGGTGGAAGCTGGTGAGGGCCGAGCATGTGGCCAATCCAGAGTTCGGCTGGGAGCAGTACACCACCTTGCTACGAGCAAAGTACTACCCCGCCCATGTCCAGACGAAGAAGCGCTTGCAGTTGGATGCGCTTAAGCAGTCGGACAAGATGACAGTGGACGAGTATTACTCAGAGTTCACTGCCTTGCTCCGTCTTCTGCCGGGTCTAGGGTATTCTGACCAGATCTTGGTGGACCGCTTCTATGGCGGGCTTAGCCATCGACTCCGCTACGGCATGGGGCCGACGAGTTACACTACCTTGCAGGTAATAAGAATGATTGAGATTTGAGTAAGTGATGAATAAGATTTAGATTATGAGAAATAAGTGAGACTAATATTATGGAAAAGCAGGAGTGCTATCATGCCGCTGCTAAGGTTGAGATTACCGTCCAGCTGAGGGACGAGGAGAATGCAAAGAGGAAGAGTGCTGGGAAGAGCTCAGAAAGTCAAGGGCAAGGAGGGTACAAGAAACAAAAGTACCAGCCTCAGGCCCAGAAAAATCAGAACCCGAAAGGGAAGGAGGAAAAGGAGAAGGCTTCGGAAGAGCCATTGAAGCTGACATACGCTATTGCAGCTACACCCCTGCGCTCTAAGGCGCCAAAGGGTAAGGAAATGGATATTGAATGAGTTAAGAAATAAATTAGTAACCGTGTGAGATATGAGAATTGACAATGTGAATCATCAGGATCTGAGACTGAGAGGGGAGCCGGTGGTGGCTACCAGCGACGCTTCATTTGTAGGTGGTGTCACAAGGACCACCCCGGGCTCGACTGTAAGGGAAACAAGGTGGAGTGCAACTTCTGCGGAGTGTATGGACACCGGGCATACGAGTGTTACCGGAACCCTGCTAGTAGAGCCTACAGGCCCGACACCAGGGGCAAGGGCAAGACCGATCAGGGAGCTGGATCTGACGGTCAGAGGAAAGTGCAGCAGCCGGCGGACAAGAACCCACGGGTGACCCAGAAGACGGGACCCACTCTACACATGGTGGACCGGGACGATGAGCCTGAGCCCTCATCGAGGCCAGGTACCACTATAACCATTTAGTAATAAAACTACCTGCTTACCGCATTATCATGCATGTTTGGTGAATAAATGAGTTAAGTAAAAATAAGATGAGATTAGAACTTAAGTGAGACATAACCTACTACCACTCTAGGAAGATTCAACATCTGCTACCCAATACCATCTACACCTAACCCGGAGCACACCGACATCGAAACTGTACACTTTCCAACCGAACAATGTCAGGTTATCCGCCCAGGTATGATTTTATTAAGGGGATACCTGACACCCGACGCACAAATAGCCATCATCAGAGATGCAATCAACTAGGAATGGGACCGGGAGGTTTTTACACACCGGAGTACCCAGGGGGAGCAAGGATGAAATTAAAGATGATGAGCTTGGGCAAGGATTGGAATCCGTATGCCAAGAACTACCAAACCATGAGGGAGCAAGACGGAGTCTCACCACTGGGAATACCCGAAGAGTTCCATCCAGTTATTACACAAGTCATGGAAATCGCTCAGCAGTTGGAAGCTGAACCGATTCCAGACATCCAGCCAGACATTTGCATTGTAAACTTCTACGAAAAAGATGGGAAACTGGGACTACACCAGGATAAGGACGAGACAACGGAATCTCTCGAAAGAGGGATACCCGTAGTGTCTTGGTCCATTGGAGATGATGCGGAATTTTTATACGGCGAGCAGAAGCGTGCGGACCGTGCAGATAAGATAATACTTAAGTCAGGTGATGTATTAATTTTGGGAGGAGAATCAAGGATGTTGTACCATGGGATTAAGAGAATCAAGCTGAATACAGCACCGTCAGCAGTAATCAATGCAACGCATATGAGACCAGGAAGATTAAACCTAACCTTTAGACAATATTAGCCATGTAATGTTAGAATGAGATGAGAAATGAGATGTAAGATTGAAGCACATGTTGTAAACAGGATGGTCATGAATAAAATAACAGTGTTGTTCATATAAATTGTTACGACTCTTGTTATACCATCAATACTCATGGAGCTTGTGAACACAATTAGGTTATGGACTCGGTACGGAAGGTGCACTAAGCATACTTACAGAGGCACAGGCCGACGCCAGCGGTACTATCCTCACCGGCACCTTTCCGATCAATGGGATTGAGGCATCAGTTCTCTTCGACTCAGGGGCCTCGCATACCTTTGTCTCTGCATCATTCGCGAGCAGGTTGGGGCTAGACGCTGATGAGCTACCCGACTTCACGGTTACGCTCCCGTCTAAGGAGAAGGTTCGTTGCACTCGTTACTACCGAGGAGCCACCATCAGAATTAAGGGAGAAGACTTTCCAGTCAGTTTCATTGAGTTTAGTAAGCTAGGATTTGATGTTATCGTCGGGATGAACTGGTTGGAGCGGCACAAGGGACGTATCCTCTGCGCCGAGCATAGATTGCTGCTCAGGAGTCCGTCTGGGGTAACAATATCATACCGCCAGAGGCCCAGGGAGCCTTCGACTAAGATCATCACCGCCGCGCATGGCAATGCATAGAGAATTAAGGAGAAAGGAAGAAGTATACCTCTGCTATGTACAGGACATAGAGAGAGACCCTGAGTTCGACCCCGACTTACCGGTAGTGTCGGAGTTCCCCGACTTATTCCCGCGGGAACTTCCCGGCATGCCACCCACTCGGGAGGTAGAGTTCACCATTGAGCTGCTACCTGGTACCGGACCGATAGCCAAAGCACCATACCGTATGGCTCCGGCAGAAATGACTGAGTTAAAAGAACAATTGGGAGATTTGTTAGATAAAGGATTCATTAGACCAAGTGTGTCACCATGGGGAGCGCCAGTCCTCTTCGTGAAGAAGAAGGATGGTAGTCTCCGCCTCTGCATCGACTACAGAGAGCTGAATGCAGTAACAGTGAAGAATAAGTACCCACTACCCCGCATTGACGATTTGTTCGATCAGTTGAAGGGAGCATCTGTGTTTTCCAAGATTGATCTCAGATCGGGGTATCATCAGATAGCCATTAAGGAGGGAGATATTGAGAAGACGGCATTCCGGACACGATACGGCCACTATGAGTTTACAGTGATGCCGTTCGGTTTGTCGAACGCACCGGCGAAGTTTATGGATCTGATGAACCGCTTGTTCCGGGAGCAGCTGGACAAGTCGGTTGTGGTTTTTATTGATGATATTCTGATATATTCAAAATCTAAGATTGAGCATGAGGAACATCTGAGGAGGGTATTAGAAATATTAAGGGAGAACCAGCTATATGTAAGTTCTCCAAGTGTGAGTTTTGGCTTGACCAGGTCTCTTTCCTATGTCATGTCATCTCAGATGCTGGGATCGCAGTGGATCCAGCAAAGATTGATGCCGTACGTACCTGGCCAAGGCCGAAGACTGTTACCGACATCCGGAGCTTTCTCGGTCTGGCAGGTTACTACAGGAGATTTGTTAGAGATTTCAGCAAGGTCGTGAAGCCGATGACCAGTCTGATGAAGAAAGACGCACCATTTCTGTGGACAGTTGACTGTGAGAGATCATTTCAGCGCTTGAAGGACTCACTGACCACTGCACCGGTACTGACCATTCCAGACGGTACAGAGGGATTTGAGGTTTATTGTGATGCATCCGGCAGAGGGCTGGGTTGCGTGCTCATGCAACATGGCAAGGTGGTGGCATATGCCTCACGCCAGTTGAAGAAACATGAGGAGAACTACCCCACACATGATTTAGAGCTGGGAGCTATAGTCTTCGCTTTGAAGATATGGCGCCACTACTTATATGGGGTTAGTGTCACGATCTACACCGATCACAAAAGTTTGAAATACATATTCACTCAAAAGGAGTTAAATCTTCGACAGAGGAGATGGTTAGAGTTTCTGAAAGACTATGACATTGACCTCCAATACAAAGAAGGGAAGGCCAATGTTGTAGCAGATGCCCTGAGCCGTCGAGCACACTCACTCCATTCGCTAGTTTCTTTCTCCAGCTTGGTTGATGAGGTGCGAGAGGCTCAGAGGACAGATGAGTATATGAGAGAGGTCAGACAGAAGCTGGCAGATGGTACCTTTGAGAGTCAGAAATACGACTTCAGACTTCATGATGATGATCTGATCAGACTTAAGGGCCGATTATGCATACCACGAGGCAACACGGATCTGAAAGACCGTATACTTAGAGAATCACACTGTTCTTCAGTTTCCATCCATCCGGGAGCCTCTAAAATGTATAAAGACATGAAGAGATACTTCTGGTGGTCGGGGATGAAGACAGATGTTACCGAGTTCGTCTTGAGGTGTCTCACATGCCAGAAGGTGAAATTCGAGCACCGACGACCGGGCGGAATGGTACAGTCGATGCCAGTTCCGGAGTGGAAGTTCCATGATATCTCCATGGACTTCGTAGTTGGGCTTCCACCTGCTAGGGGAGGTCTCAACATGATATGGGTGGTGGTGGATCGCCTTACCAAAGTAGCCTGATTCATACCGATGAAGGATACTTGGAAGGTGACCAAATTAGCTGAGTTATTTGAGAAAGAAATCATGAGACATCACGGCATACCAAAGACCATAGTGTCAGATAGAGATACTATATTCCTTTCGAGGTACTGGAGAGCTACCAGAGAAGCGTTGGGTACAGAACTCAAGCTGAGTACCGCGTTCCATCCTCAGACAGATGGTCAGACTGAGCGTACTATTCAAACACTCGAGGACATGCTGAGAGCATGTGCCTTAGACTTCCAGGGCAGTTGGATTGACAGATTGCATCTGATCGAGTTTTCATACAACAACAGCTATCACGTGTAGGATCGGGTGGCTAACTCAAACCAACCAAAGGTGTGAGTCTAAGGATTGGTTTGACTCAATCGTCTTCTCTACTAAGAGGCACTCTATGAAGCAGAGTCACTCAATCGAATAAACTAGACTAATGACACGAAAGACTCTTGTGGTAATTGTAGTGAGACAATAGAAGGAAAGAAGGACTCTGTGAAACTCAGCAAGATACACAAATAAGTTATTTCATTTCCTGGTCAAACAAAACAACTTACAGATGCCCACTAAGTAGAGGAAATCTACTTAGCGGTTTTCACTCACTTACCCAACACACTCTCTGATCAGAACAATGGTAAGCGTAATGAAACTAGGATCTTCCTAGATAGAGTCTTTCTAGAGGTGCTAACTAACTTGGTACGAATTCTCTCTCTCTTTCGGGCTTACAATGCAATTCTTCTTTCTCTCTCTAAGCTCTGGAATAATACTCAATGAAAGCACACTTACAACTATCTATTACATGTCTTATTTATACTCTAAGTGTAGCAGCCAATCGAAGGAGTTAGTTCCGAAAATACCGGAACTAACTTAGTGGGCAACTTCCAACGGCTCTTACTTGGTCTTCTTACTTGGGCCGCGATCTTCGGTGTTGAGGAAGAGCTTGGTGACCGTTGAGGCGCTTAATGTGCTCCGAGTTGACTCCTGATTTTTCGCAACAGCATGGCAGACTCTGTGGAGTCTTCTTTGTTGCGCGGACTCCATCGCAGAAGCTCAGTCTTTGTGTCTGTCAAATGACGCTCGACTCTGTCGCGGTGAAAGGCTATCTCTGCAACACTCCGATGTCCCAACAATTTCCCCCTTGTTGCTGATGATAGCAAACCTTCGTGAATCCCGATGGAGTCAATCCTGAAAGATAAAAACACAAAGACTAGGGGAACCGACCCTGTCAAAGTTCCCCCTTAATAGTAGCAGTAACAAGCAAGTGCAAGGACTCTGTTTAGGTTCCCCCTTGATCGGAGAGGGACTCTAGGCAAGCAAACCATAAATAAGCAGTGTAATGAGCAGGATAGTGTATAAGGCAGTCAACAAAATACTAGACCACATAGTCTAGCAGCGCAATCCGGAAAGCAGTTTTAAACCAGCAACAAAATAACCCGTACACCAGACGGGATTCACCGCTTCCCCCTTTTGCTTTCATCAGAGGGGAAGCCCATAGTAGCACAGAGTTAGTCAAGTATTCACACAAAAACCAATAAAAAGTGTTTAGAACTTAAAAAACAA
Organism: Limonium bicolor; assembly: GCA_023374045.1. Taxonomy (NCBI): domain Eukaryota; kingdom Viridiplantae; phylum Streptophyta; class Magnoliopsida; order Caryophyllales; family Plumbaginaceae; genus Limonium; species Limonium bicolor. The sequence goes on along the minus strand of CM041776.1, from coordinate 143,684,057 downwards.
CCTAAGTTCTAACACTACACAGCCACGTCATTCTAAGGGTTGGGGGTAAGGGTGGATTGAAGGTCAAGGAGTTGTTCCTGCAAGGCCGACACTGTCGTCTCTATCCCGGCGAGTCGGTCTTCCATCCGCTTCTGGCCCTGAATCAGCTCGGCTGCACGCGCAATGAGGTGCTCCACTTTCTCCAGGAGAGGTTGGAGTGAAGCTTGAGGAACTGCCTCTTGAGAAGTGGATGTCCCCGCCGTTGTTGAGAGTAGATGGAGGGGGCAGCAGCGTTGATTTGTCGATTGAAGTGAGCCGATTCAAATACCGCAGGTTGATGGTGTCTGCCTCCTCGGTGGACTCTGCGTCGAAGACGCCAAGGGTACCTGAAAGAATTGGAAGATACGAGGCAGCCAGAACACGTACCCCAAGGAGTGTTTCGGGGTGTCGACCGACTGGGCTAGCTAGTGATGGAGAATGATGTGTGCCAAATTGATAGAGTGACGATTAATGATGCAGTACATAATGGTTAAGTCCAAGCAGTTGACCACAAGGTTCCCTTCCTTTCGTGGGACGATATTTTTGATGACCAAAATGTGGAGGAGTTGGTGTTGGATAGAGAGATCACCACGGGGTATGGGGGAGCCAATCTTTTTCTTGGAGGAGAAAAAGCGGTAGATTTTATTATGTGGTACCCCGGGGATCTCAGGAAGGATTCCTTTTTCATAAAATGACAGGCCAGTGGCAGGAACGCCAAGAATTTCAGACAGCTTTGCAAGATCAAAAAATATTGGGTGGAATTGACAACACTGATGAGCAGCACCGTTACGGATGACAAGGTTTTGGAAGAAGTCGACAGACTCTTTGGGATACCACTCGGAATTTCGCAGAAGAGGTGTTTCCACCCCTGAATTTCTAGCATTGTGACTAACTCCCCTAAGTTGGAAGACTGAGCCCAAGAAAAGTCTAGGAACTTACCCCTACTATGTTACGGTCGGAGGCAGGGTCCGAGCATGTACCTTTGAGTGAAGGGGTCGACCTTCACACTCCGACGGTGGGGTTTTGGAGGTTTCTGATCTCTGGCGGAGGTAGCACCCGTGGAGGCATCGTGACTGGCGGTGGGCAGTTCTTGGATGGGCGATGATTCACCGGAGCCAGAGGAGACATGGTGGGCCTTGACAGAGGAACGGAGGATTCTTTTGGCTGTAGGTCGGGATGAGCTTGGCCTTTGCGCTTGGTTTTGGTGGAGGTTGTTGAGGCGGAGTTGCGGATTTAGCGGGGGATGCTGGTGGGTTGGTGTAGGAGATTTGTCGGTGATTTGCTGGCATGGGTTTGTGGCTGATCAGTTGGCTGATTTTCGGTAGGAGGGTTGTCAGCTTGTGGGGTTGGGGATGGTGGTAGGGTTTGGATTGGGGTAACTTCTTCAATATCGGTGTCAAGAATCTCTGTTCTTGCAGCGATGGTGGTGTTTGAAGGGTGGATGGGTCGGGTATCAGGCGGTGGTGTGGAGGAGTGTGTGGGCGAAGAAGTGGCGGTGGTTAGTGGGAGATGTAGTGGTGGTGGTGGTGAGTGTAGGTGGGTTAGGGTTTGCCATCGCTTGTAGATACGCCTGAAGGCGAATGGGATCGGCGAAAATATCGGCTGGGATTTGGATTCCGTTGAAGTTTATGCCGGCCATTTGGAGTTGGAGGGATGCTTGAGTGTAAAGGGAGTGGAAGTGATAGAGCTGGACTGTGCGGTGATTGATATAAGGCAGGCAGTTGCAGAGTTTGTGTGTCAGGTCCGATAAATGTGGCGACGTCATGGGGGGTTAGATGAGGGGCGACGATTTAGGCGGGTTAGGTGCGGATAGATGACGTGGAAAGTAGCGCTAGAGCAATAGGTATGCGAAGTAACAAAACACAATTCACTGATTCAAGTGCAAACAAAGACAGACTCTATGATACATGAGGGAGTACCTGCTGAAGATTGCGGTTGGGGCAAGGAGATGCGACCGTCTAGGTAGACGGAGTCAATCCGATTGCTGATCGCAGTGCTTCGAATCTCGCTGTAGACAAGGCTTAGTAAAAATATCTGCAAGTTGATCTTCTGTGGGCACAAAATCAAGTTGGATAAGCTTTTTCTCGACACAGTCTTTCAAGAAGTGAAAACGTATTTCTATGTGTTTGGTTCTTGAGTGTTGGACTGGTTTTCGGATATTTTGATTGTGCTTTTGTTGTCACAAAAGATTGGGATTTGTTCTTGGGTGATATGATAGTCTTGAAGTTGTTGTTTCATCCAAAGGAGTTGAGAGCAACATGCTGCAGCAGAGACATACTCTGCCTCCGCTGTAGACAGTGCTACGGAGTGTTGTTTTTTGGAGGACCATGAAACAAGGCAAAGACCCAAGAACTGTGCATTACCTGAAGTACTCTTTCGATCTTGGAGAGAACCAGCCCAATCAGAGTCACTATATCCAGATAAAGTAAAAGTAGGAGATCGTGGATACCATAGATAGAGTGTACTTGTACCTTTAAGATAGCGAAAGATGCGCTTGACTGCTTTGAGATGAGACTGTTTTGGTGCTGCTTGGAAGCGAGCACAAAGACAGACATGGAGAATGTCTGGGCGACTGGCAGTCAGGTACAAGAGAGACCCTATCATTCCTCTATATTCAGTGGCATTCACGCCGACTCCGTCATCATCAGGATGTAGTTTGCAGATGTACAGCTTGGTGTGGACATACTCTTGGCATTTTTTAGGTTGTACTTATCAAGGAGTTCCTTGATGTACTTTTGTTGATGAATCTTGATCCCGTCCTCTTCTTGCTGAATTTGTAATCCTAAGAAGAACTTGAGCTCACCTAACTCATTCATGGAAAACTCTTGCTTCATAAGGTTAGCAAAATGGTCACAGAGGGTGTTACTTGTAGAACCATAAATGATATCATCAACATAGATCTGGACTAGAAGTAAGTCATGTGATGAGTGTAGAATGAAGAGCGTTTTATCTACATTACCTCGAGAGAAACCATTTTGCAATAGATATGTAGACAGTCTTTCATACCAGGCGCGTGGAGCCTGTTTCAGTCCGTAAAGGGCCTTACATAGTTTGTAAACATAGTTGGGATGGACGGAGTCTGTGAATCCTGGAGGTTGTTCGACGTAACTTCTCTATCAATGTAGCCGTGGAGGAAGGCGTCTTAACATCCATTTGATATATTGGAAACCTTTGTAGCAGCAAATGCAATGAACATGCGAATTGCTCAAGACGAGCTACTGGAGCGAAGGTTTCGTCATAGTCAATCCCTTCTTCTTGATTGTAGCCCTGAACAACTAATCGAGCTTTATTCCTGAAAACTTGCCTGCAGTATCAAGTTTATTACGAAAGACCCAACGAGTGCCAATGGCTTGTTGATGCGTGGGGCGAGGAACTAATTCCCAGACAGCATGGCGCTGGAGGGAATGAGTTCCTCCTGCATAGCAGTAACCCAATCACTATCAAGGAGTGCTTCTTTGACATTTCTTGGTTCAGTACTAGACAGAAAAGCACCAAAGGCACAGAGATTTTGCATGGCTTGTAGGCGTGTTTGGACACCGGTGTTTGGGTCTGTAATGATGTTTTCAGGAGGGTGAGCAGATCTTTGCTGGAAATGGCGACGTGAAGCAGGAGGGGGTGTTTCTTTTTCAGAGGAGTCAAAATTCAAGTTTTGTTGTAAGGGTGTCTCCGGGGTTGTTGAGTCTGTAGATTCTGATGAATTGTCTTTGTTTGCAGGGGAAACATGAGGAGTGATGGAGTGGGACTCAGGGAGTCTTCCTATTGGTACAGTGATGAAGTGTGGATCGGTGAGAAAATCATCGGGGGCAAAGTCAAGTTGATCAGAAGATGAGCCAACATTGTGGGACTCATCGAACTTGACATGCGGGCTTTCTTCTAAACATTGAGTTCTAAGATTGATAACACGATAAGCTTTGCTTAGAAGAATAGCCAAGAAAAATACCTTCATCACTTTTAGGAGAGAACTTACCCAAGTTGTCCTTACCATTGTTGTGAATAAACACTTACATCCGAAACGCCTGAGATGTAGAAGACTTGGTTTACGTTGACGGAGTAGTTCATAGGGTGTCTTGTGAAGGAATGGATGAATCATCGCACGATTTAACACATAGCAAGCTGTGTTAACGGCCTCTGCCCAATAAGATGGAGTAAGTTGACTGTCGATGAGCATGGTGCGAGCCATTTCTACCAAGGTTCTATTCTTGCGTTCAACTACTCCGTTTTGTTCTGGAGTGCGTGCAGATGAGATTTGGTGATCCACTCCATTGTCCCTGCAAAACTCATCAAACGACTTATTGCAAAATTCAGTACCCTGGTCCGTTCTCAGGGTCTTTAGAGTGAATGAAAACTTGTTGACAAGCATTTTATGGAGTTTGACAAACTCCGTAAAAGTTTCATCTTTGGTAAATAAGAAAATGACCCAGGTCCACCTGGAATAGTCATCAACTATGACCAGGATGTACCTCTTACCGCTTCTGCTTTGTGTCGCATGGGGCCAACAAGATCCATGTGTAGTAGTTCCAGTGGAGAGTTAGTAGAGAGAGTAGGCTTACTTTTGAATGAGGACCGGGTGTGTTTACCTTTAACACATGCTTCACAGACAGAGTCTGTGTCAAAGGTGGTGTCTGGTAAACCAATCACCAAGTCCTTGCTTTTGAGTTTGTTCAACAGCCTATGATTTGCGTGGCCAAGTCTGGAGTGCCACATCAGTGAGTTTTTGGAATGCACATTGAGACAGACTTGGTCGTCTGGCTTAATGGAGTTTAAGCACATTTTGTAGAGATTGCCTTCTCTACGACCACAGCTTTTAGTGAACCTGTACGCTCATCATAAACCTTACAATCCGAAGAGGAGAAAAGTACCAAATTGAATCTATCACAAATTTGAGAGATGCTTAATAAACTATGCTGGAGTCCAGTGACCAGATGGACTCCATCAATTTTAAATCTTGAGGGGTTACCTACGGATCCAACTCCCACGATTTCACCCTGGTTGTTGTTTCCAAAAGTAACCTTACCTCCTTGGTAGGATGAAAGCGAATTGAATTGATTTGGATCTCCAGTCATGTGACGAGAGCATCCACTGTCCAAGTACCAGCTGTCTCCATTCGCCTTCACCTACAAAAGAACAGATCATTTGTTAGTTTTGGGAACCCAGATGTACTTGGGTTCCCTTTTCGAGCCAGACTGTTTCAATTTTTCTCGTGCTTCAAGTATCAGTTTAACACGTTTGACATTAAAAGAGAGATCTCTATTCAGTTTATCACATGCACTGTCTCGATGTCCAAGACTCCCGCAGTAGCCACAAATCTTGGTTGGTGGAAGATTGACGTATTTCTGTTGTCCTTTCCACCAGGAGTCGAATTTTTCTTTTTCTTGATATCGTTTGATTCTGTTGTCAGGTTTGGACATATTTTGTGGATGTCGAACTTTCCTTTGTGCCACTTGGGTGTGGATTGAGTGGATCGAACTCCGGATTGTAGATTCACAATCTGCTGAGAGAGTTGTTCTACTTTAGAGCGAAGAGTATCTCGATCTTGGCTAATTTCTTTGATTTTGGAATTGGCCCACTCAGGTAGTTCGGAGGCGGTGACTTGTTTGATAAACTTGACTGGCTTAAGGGAAAGGGCGTGTTCTTTTTCTTTCAATTTTTGAGTGAGATTTTTGATAGTGGTGTTCAAGGATATGTTTTTGGATTCAGAAGCATTAAGATCATTTTGAAGAGAACAACACTTATCAGTAAAGATGGTGAGGTCTTGTTTGAGGGAGTCGATCAGGGTGAGAGACTCTTTCTGGTCACCCTGTTCAAACTGATTGCATTCTAAGGTATCACGAAGTTCCTTTTCAAGGGAGTCAACATGACACCTTGATTCTTGTAGATCTAGCCTTAGAGAACAGAGATGGTTTTTGTTCCTCAGCTTCGTCTCTTAAGGCATACATAAGACTTTTTGATATTTCGAGCTCCTCTGTTAACTCGGAGATTTTTGTTGAGACTTGCTTTGAGAGAGTTTGTCTCAGAGACAATCTTAGCAATTAATGTCATAAATCCCATGGGAGAAATACGGTAAAGGTCTGTTTCAAGGTGAGAACGGGTTACCTCATTATCAGGGATCATGGACTCCGTCGTGTCATGTGCCATTAGACATACCAGTCCGCTGGACTCTGTGTCTGGATCGTCGGAGTCTGAATCGCCCCATCCAACAGCTGCCATGAGTGATCTCCCTTGAGATTTTCCATAATGGCTTTTGAGTAAAGGACAGTCCTTCTTGAAGTGACCGGGTTTATTGCAATTGAAGCAAGTGACGGAATTGAAAACTTGTTTAGAGGTGTTCGAGAACGACCGACTCTGTCGATTAGGTTGGTTACGCATGAACTTTCGGAAGTTCTTGACTATGAAGACGAAGTCCTCCATAGTCTCAGCCTCACTTTCCTCAACAATAATATCCACCAGTTCAGCCTTGACTTGTCTGATTTGAGTATCAGCAACATAGGCTCCTTCTTGAGTTAACTGAGTTGAATTAACCTGCAAGGCTTGGTCATTCAGAGTAGCAGTCTTACCAGAAGAGGAAGAGGAAGCATTACCACACTTCTTCGAACATTCTTCTTGTATTTATCTACGGATTGTAGATAGGAACCTAGGTCTTGACAGCTCCATTTGGATAAGTCCTTGCATGCTTTGGTGGAGATTACCGTTTCTGCCCATTCTTCTCTCAGACTGTCCAGCAACTTGTGTAAAACACTCTCTCTATCTGGTAGGATGCTAACTTCCTGCATAGTAGTGGTTAGTAAATAAAACGATCAAGCACTTCTTCCAGAGACTCACCGGGTTTCTGCAGGAAATTTTCATAGTCCATTCGAAGTTCTTGAGCTTTGCATTTCTTGAGTTCAGTGACTCCTTCGGGTTGCTTGAAGGAGTGTCCATATCTCATTTGCGGACTTACAGTGATTGACTCTCCTTTGTTCTGGGATGGACAAGCAAGTGTATATCGCACGTGATGCTTGTCGATTCAGCTCGTATCTTTGCGATGCTGCAGGTCCATGTTGATCGGTCTGGATTAACTTCAAGATCGCCTCCGGTGACGATCTCCCAAAGCTCAGAGTTGACGGACTCAATGTGTTGCTCAATCTCGTTCTTCCAATGGTCATAGTTGGTGGAGGTGAGTCTGGGGTGCTCGAAGTGCATTTTGTTGTTTTGGTTGGCAAAGAGATCTGCCATTGCTTCGTTGATTGATCGTTAGCCTAAGCGAGGCTCTGATACCACGTGTAGGATCGGGTGGCTAACTCAAACCAACCAAAGGTGTGAGTCTAAGGATTGGTTTGACTCAATCGTCTTCTCTACTAAGAGGCACTCTATGAAGCAGAGTCACTCAATCGAATAAACTAGACTAATGACACGAAAGACTCTTGTGGTAATTGTAGTGAGACAATAGAAGGAAAGAAGGACTCTGTGAAACTCAGCAAGATACACAAATAAGTTATTTCATTTCCTGGTCAAACAAAACAACTTACAGATGCCCACTAAGTAGAGGAAATCTACTTAGCGGTTTTCACTCACTTACCCAACACACTCTCTGATCAGAACAATGGTAAGCGTAATGAAACTAGGATCTTCCTAGATAGAGTCTTTCTAGAGGTGCTAACTAACTTGGTACGAATCTCTCTCTCTTTCGGGCTTACAATGCAATTCTTCTTTCTCTCTCTAAGCTCTGGAATAATACTCAATGAAAGCACACTTACAACTATCTATTACATGTCTTATTTATACTCTAAGTGTAGCAGCCAATCGAAGGAGTTAGTTCCGAAAATACCGGAACTAACTTAGTGGGCAACTTCCAACGGCTCTTACTTGGTCTTCTTACTTGGGCCGCGATCTTCGGTGTTGAGGAAGAGCTTGGTGACCGTTGAGGCGCTTAATGTGCTCCGAGTTGACTCCTGATTTTTCGCAACAGCATGGCAGACTCTGTGGAGTCTTCTTTGTTGCGCGGACTCCATCGCAGAAGCTCAGTCTTTGTGTCTGTCAAATGACGCTCGACTCTGTCGCGGTGAAAGGCTATCTCTGCAACACTCCGATGTCCCAACATCACGCTTCGATCAAGATGGCACCTTTTCAAGCGTTGTACGGTAGACCATGTCGTACACCGCTCTGCTGGGATGAGTCGAGTGAGATGGTCATTATAGGACCAGAGTACTTAGAACAAGTTAAGGCTGAAGTTCAGCAAATCAGGGAGAACATGAAAGCTGCTCAAGATAGGCAGAAGTCGTATGCTGATGTTCGACGACGGGACCTGGAGTTCGCAGTGGGCGACCGGGTATTTCTGCGAGTATCACCGATGAAGGGTGTATTCAGGTTTGGGCAGAAGGGCAAGTTAAGCCCGAAATTTGTTGGTCCTTATGAGATTACGGAGCGGGTGGGCCCGGTTGCTTACAGGTTGAATTTACCTGCTGAGTTGGGTAAAGTGCATGATGTTTTTCATGTTTCACAGCTAAAGAAATACATGCACCACCCCTCCCATGTGTTAGAACCTGAGAGGTTGACTTTAGAACCAAACATGAGATCCGTGGAGACTCCTCAGAGAATCTTGGACAATAAGACTAGGGACACTCGCCACAAGTCAGTGTGACTGGTGAAGGTTCTCTGGTCTAACCAGGATGTCGAAGAGGCCACGTGGGAATTAGAGGATAAGATGAGGGCGAAGTACCCTTCTTTATTTACTGACTAGATCGTCTGTATAGGGTACGGGCGTACCCTTTTAAGGGGGGTAGAGCTTCCTCGCTTTTGAGTTAGGAAACGATCATGTTTGTCGTTTGTTTTTGTTTAAGATGTGAATTTGTGTAAGTTGCTACACTTCGGTTGTAAGTTTGAGTTATGTATAATACTTATGTATTGTATTTGAGATTGACCTTTGAGTCTTGAGATGATGAATGTGAATATAAGATGTGGTATTAAGATTAAGAGAAATGTGTACCGTGAATGGTTAAGCACATGTCTGAACTTTGAGGACAAAGTTCTTTTAAGGGGGGTAGATTGAAATACCCCAAACTTAGATATGGTGTTCAAATGATAAACTAAGATATAAGGAGGCTAAATAATGCCTTAGAAACATTAAGAAACATTTCTAATCAAAGAAAATATAAGGAAACACCAAAAGAGCAGTTTTGACAAAAACGCGCTCTAAGCTTGGAGAGACTTGGGAGAGTACCCAAATATTGTTCTAAGACCTTGGTAATATCCTAATGGTCATTTTAAGTCAATTACCAAAGAAAACCAAGCTTGAAAACAAGTTAAAACACAAAATGTGCTTTAAGGAGTCTTAAAGCACGTTTTTGAAAAATTGTCTTGTAAATGAGTTTTGAATGGCTAAATGTCCATCATTACTCTTTAATTAATATGGTACTATATAGTATCACATTTGGAGGTCTATATCAATGGGAAATCAAAAATTTCACAACAATGTGCCTTGTTTTTGATGAATAGTGAATTAATTAAGCTAGTTTATAACATAAGTCTATATAAGTGAGACATTTGGTCAACAAAGACTAAACTACCCTCATTCATTAAAGGGGGACGGTTTTTTTTAAGTGTGACTCACCACACTTATCTAGCTAAGTAAAGAGAAAGCAAAAATAAGTAAGTTATAAAGTAAAAACACTATTCACCTTTTAAGATAAATATCACATTTACTTACCTCTCTCCTCACTTCTTCATTCTCCCTTGTTCACACGGTTTCTTGCTCTCTTTCTCTTCTCCATTCACGTAGAGCTCAACTCCATGAAAGCTCCATCTTCTCTTGCACACCACTTGCTCATTTAAACTCCAAATCCAAAACAAAATACATATTCTTCTTAGTTAGCTCAAGCTCCTCCTTTCTATCTTTTCAAAACTTCAAGAGCTTCATTTTGGTGCCAAGTCAAACCACCATTAGAGGAGGAAATTCAAGTTTGGAGACTCCATTGGCATCTCCATTCTCTTAAGGTAAAGAAAGTGTAAGAAAATCTAGGTTTCCACCATTTTCTTCACATGTCCGAAAATATATACTCATGGGACTCCATGTTTATGCCTTGTTCTAGCTTGTTTCTACTCTTCAAAGGAGAGAGGAGGTCCTTCTTGCTTCATATCCAAGTTTGTCTTGGGAAACCAAGGTAAAATAATCACATTAATACCTTAAAGCATATTTTTAACCTAGGGTTTGTTCCTTAGGGTTAATGTGTTATCTAGTACTCATTGGAGTCATTGGATATTGGTTAGAACATTGGCAAGGAGAATCACATTGGTGACCGAGATTGAACAAAGAAAACCTAAGGAGAGAAAGCTTTTAAGCTTGTGAGAAAACAAGGTAAATACTTACCTTAAGGTGTTTTGTTGTTTAAGGGAATGAGATGTAGGTATATGATGAGTTTAGTGTAGAGTTTATATTGGGAAGGTGCTATAAAACCTAGGAGAAACAATGACTATTCTTGTGAACTTGTGACTAAGGAGCAAATGAGAAAGAGATAGTTTAAGAATATAAAGGTGAAGTACAAGAAGCATTTATTTCAATGGGAGCCTGTTGAGTGTATTCGCAGGTTGAAGGCTTATATATGTGGAAATTCAGTGGTTAAGATTATTGTCATTTAAGGGCCTAAGTGCCAAGCATTTTAAGTTTAAGCACTATATGATGATTGTGGGGCTTTGGTGTAAATTGGGTGTTAAGGTGTTGTGGTGAGAATTTGTGTGATGTTGGTTGTTTGATGGAGAAAAACCCTGTGTTAGGTGGTATTATATACTAGAGAACCTATGGCAAAATTTTAAGGAGAGTTTAAGTGTTTAAGATATTCTAAGGGAATTTAATGATCAATGAAGTACTAGGAATGTTCTATAGGTTGTCTTGATGGAAAAGGGTGAAGTTAAGGTGTTTTAATGACTTATGATGACTTAGGTATCACCATGGGAGATTTATGAATCAAGAGAATGTATTTGAGTATTTAGGACTTAGGTAAATGTTGGTGCACAACTAGGAAGGAAGTTTAAGTTGTGAAAGAACATTAAGTAAATGCTTAAAAGAGTTTTAGGTGGTGAGAGATGCTCGGGAGATGATGTTATAGTGGTGAAGGAAACATTTGGCATAGTGGTTACATTAGGTATGAACCACCACCTAGAAACCTAGAGGAAAGCATTACAAGTGTAGCATTATCACAAGGAAAAAGCATAATGACTAAGATGGATTTTGGTGAATGATTTAATGAGTTTGGTGGAGGTTATAAGGTGGGTTTAAGGTGCCAAGATGGTGTTGGACCTATTAGGACACTTGTGGAAGAGTTTGGAATTGAAAGAGGCAATTTAAGAGGAAGGTCTGTAGAGGACCGACCCAGGGTCCGACCCAGTCTTGGGTCGGTCGGGCCAAGTTAAGCCATCCGGAATGCCTTGGACTGGACGACCCAGGGGGTTTGGGTCGGTCGGCTTAGCCTTGGGTCGGTCGGGCAAGGTTTAAGTAGGAAAATGGGTCTGTAAGGGACCGACCCAGAGGGTTTGGGTCGGTCGTCTAGCTCTGGGTCGGTCGGAGGGGTTTCAAGAGACGAAAGAGTTTCTATATGGACCGACCCAGGGTAGGGTCGGTCGGTGGGTCGGTCGACCCTTAACACTTAGAAAAAAAGAAATTTTGAATTCTAAGAATGGTGATAGGTATGAGGTAACCTTTGATAGGGTGGTAATGATTGGGACCCTAAGAACTTAAGGAATTAAGTTAAGATTAAGTATAAGTTTAAGTTTAAAGTTAAGGTTGTAAGCTAGGGGCAAAGACTTAAGAGGGTATTAAATGGGAATCTTTAGGAACTAAGTGAGTTAAGTAAGGTGCAATAACTAATAACCTAAAAATGAATGAATGTTTTAGGTTTGTGAATTGGGACCCGAAGAAGATTAGTCAAACAACGATCGACGGTGAACGGTACAATCCTTCTTGTGACCTGCTTGCTAACGAGGTGTTCCCTCGGCTTGTGTGCTATCTGTTTACTTGCTATGACTTAAACAATAAGCATGCAAACCGGTTATATTTATTCTCGTTGTGTTGTGTTATCTTTACAACTAACCCGCGAGACTTGAGATGATTACTAACCAGGTTTAGTACTTACTGAGTTAAGAATAAGAGTTAAGTTTGGTGGTTGTTGGTTAATGCCCAATAAGGCTTAGCTAGCACATGGTGTTTAAGATGTCTACTAACTGGAATTGAGTGAGGAAACCCGGGACCGATCTCCGGTCATGCATGCTGAGGAAAAAGGGGACGGTATCTGAATCAGATCCGCCCTCCGCTTAAGGACTTGTCTTCGGACTTGTTGCCTAGGGCCGGTTGCCGGCTCAGCTACGCTGGACTCCGTCCAGAGTAGGTGGCATTAAGATTTGCGGTGGGATCACCTAAATCCCAGGTTCGAATTAAGCTACAACCAATCCCTTCCAGGAAAGGTTGTATACTGAGATTAAGATTAAGATTGAGATTAAGATTAAGTAAGGTAAGGTAAGGAACTAAGATTAAGGAAATGAGGACTAAGGAGGGGGTTACTAACCCACTTGTTAAGGGAACGCTTGAGTCGTTCATTGGTTGTGAACTATATATGTTCATCTGTGGTATTGTTATTGCACTTCATATTATGCTTGTGTATGTAATCAATTCCATGCTATCGACAATAGTCGTCGTAGCCCCGTTAGCTTGGGGGCCATGAGAGGGTGTACCAGCATTCGTGCTGACCCCTCGGGGGCTATTTTTACACTTGCAGGTAAGAGGCCCATGAGGACGCACTACTAGAGTAGGAGCGGTTAGACTTAGGTCGGGACATTCATTTTGAGTTGGTTGCGCCGTGCACCGACTGTTTATATTAAACTGATGTAAGTTTGGGATCATGTGTAAAATACTAGTACTCGGTTGGTTGTGGTGTTATGAATGTTGATGTTTAAGCTGGATAAGTATTTTTGGATAAGTATTGTAAGCGTTTAAGCCGGTATATTCTAACGATCAGACCGTGGCGAGGTCCAGGTGTTGTTTATTTCCGCTGCGGCGTATTCGATTAAGTGTTCAGATTGCGATAACCACGATAGGCTTTGGATGGGGTGTTACAGCACACATACATGTGGAATGATGTGTGGGTATCCTCGCGAGATACTAACATATAGATAGGGATGCGTGGAGTATTCCTTGCAAACACCTTTGAGTACTTTATGAGATTTGCACCTTGTCTAGTGCTGTGTATTATGAGATTGCACCTTGTCTAGTGCTGTGATTTATTACGAGATTTGCACCTTGTCTAGTGCTGTGTATTATGAGTTTTGCACCTGTTTGGTGCTGTGTCTAGAGTTTACACCTGTTGAATATGTACATAGTACCGCTGAGTACTTTGTGGTTGATAAGTTGGATGTGCACCTCGTTTAGTGCTTGATATGAATGAGTTTATACCATGAGTTGGCTATTGATATATACTGTATGTATAGACTAGGTCTGAACCTAGTGGGAGTTACTCCCTTAGCAATGGACTGTTTGGTTACTTAGTGAACTTGATTCCTTAGGTGAACTGTAGAGGATTAAGGACTTCGGGACGAAGCCTTTTAAGGGGGGTAGACTGAAATACCCCTAACCTTTAAAATAAATTAAATGATCTATTAATGATCTAAGATGATTATTAAACATCTAAATATTATTGGGGAACAATTTAAAAGAGCTCAACAAGGCAAAACACGCCTTAGATCGGTAAAGCCAAAAATGTGCTTTAAGACACCATGAAGGTTGTATGACCCCAAGCAGGATCCAAAGTGGATTCCTAAGTATTATAATGAAGCAAGGAACACAATAAAACCATTCTCAAAGAGAACTAAGCTCAGGAACATCCTGTGACACAAAATGTGCGCTAAAACTCCTTAAAGCACGTTTTGTGAGATTGCCTTTTAAATTGATTTTAATGGGCTTAATGATTAATTATCCTTAAATATGATATTTATCATATTATATCATATTAGGAATTTAATTCCAGAAATTTACGAATTTTTACAAATTTAATATTAAAATATTAATAAAACCCTAAAGTGGGGCCCACATGAGTCAACATTGACCAAGCATGGTCAATGGTCAATTAATTGACTCATTTGGACCATGGAGGCCGGTGCAATAAGAGGATGGAGCATAAGTCATTGATGACAAATAATGCTACCTAATATGACTTTTTCAAATTAAGTTACTTTTTCATTATTACCAATCATTCCCTCCTTCCTCCTTCCTTCCTTGTCCAATCTTCACCATCCCAGCCGAGTTCTCCCTTCCTCTCAAGCTCTCCAGTGTGTTCTTGAGCATGGAAGGCAAGCCTAACTCCTAAGCTCCTAATGTAAGTGTTTTAATGTCATTTTAGCTCTTTTTCTTCATCTCTTCACCACCAACACCTAAATTTCGTGGCCTCATCAATTCCTATGGCTTATTCTCAGTGTTCTAAGGTTAGAACAAGAGCTAAACTCGGTTGAGACAGTAGAGGACCAAGGTTGTTCAAATCTACATTTAAGGTAAAAATGTGCTTTAAGCTCATAACTTTTGATTCCCTTCGAGTTTGGCTGTGAAACTTTGGTCATAGCTCATCTTCTTCTCCTTTTCATGTGGAATCTGTTGGTTAGCCATTTGGAGCAAGGGTGGGGACCGAGATCCAAGAAATACTCTCTTTTAAGGCATTTTTCCAAGGTAAAAACCTAATAACAAGGTAGTATTTCGAGATCTAACTATTTCCTATGTCAATATGGTGGATCTAACACCTTGTGGTGTTTGGTTCAGGTCGAAAATACCTAGAACTTCCCTTGCATTTTTAAGGTGATTTTTGCCTTAAATCTTACATTAATTATTCCTATGGTTAAGCTCAAGCTTGGAGTGTAACCATATCTTGTTTTTGTGTATTAAACATGTCTAAATCAAGTGGTGAATTTTCCTACAAGTGACCGAGCCTATACAAGGAAAATCAGGTATAAACATTAAACTTATGATTTTTGTAATTTTTAAGCATATATATATATATATATGGCCGAGAGTGAATTATATATAGGTCATATTGACCTAAAATGGAAAAAAATGGCTAAGATAAATTAAGCTAGTCATTTAAGGGATTTAATTAACATAATGGTCAAATTATGACATTATGTGGAAAAATAATTAAACCTAAGTGAGGCCGAATATATATGTGATATTTTGAGACATTTATTGTGTAATTTATTTTGCAGTTCAAGGTTGTAATAAGGCCATGTCATTAGGCCATTTTAATTTAAGTTTATAAGCTTATTTATGCTTAATTAAGTTGGGGCCAATTCGTAATTATTAAGGAATTAGAAAGCCGTGGGTAAATAAGAGCAGTTTAGGGTTTTTAATGAATTTAATAAGAAGTATAACATTTTATAAAGTTTTGGGTAAAAATTGTAAAAATAGAAAAGTATGGGGGTGTTGGTAATTACCAAAAGTTTGGGTCCCAATTGGTATTAGTAGTCAAAGTTGACTATGTAGGAGACCTTGACCAAGTTTGGAGAATTTAAGGAATTAAAATACTACCTTATATTAAGATAGTAATTAAATTGTAAAGATTTATAAGTCTTGGGGTGGTATTGTGATTTTCCGAAAACTAGGGGTACTAAATGGAGCTTAGTACAAACCTTAGATTATTAGGGATTTTTAGAAGTTGATTTGGGTAAATTTGGAGTTTATATGATTATCTAGGTATATTATAAGATATTTCATAACTGTTACACATGGGTAACATATGTGGTAAAACCGAGATTTAGAGGAAGTATAAGGTTAATAATGATATTTATAACCTTTTGGTATGGTTTCGTAATTTTTGGGATTATATATAAGGTTTTATGAAGATATAGATAATATATAGTTTTGGTGATATTAGAAACTATATGTTTAAAAATGGGGTAAATTGGTGAATATAGAAAGTAAGTGGTGGAAATTAAATTTAAATAGACCATGGGGTCTGCTCGGCATTTGGAGAAATTATAACTATGGGTTATTAATTTATTAAGGTTTAAGGATTATATATAAGGTATACATTATAAGTGTAACAATGGAATATATTTTTGGGATTGATTGTAAGTTATGGAAGTTGGTGGGAATTAATTAAAAACCGAGAGTTTAAGTGCTGTTTGGATTTTATAACAAAATATAACTATAGGTTATAATTGTTTTAATGACTTAAATGTCATAATATATGTTTTACAACTATAATATAACATTATATAATTATGTGGTGGATTTTGTAAATATTGGGATTATAGGTGCTGTTCGGAATATTACTATTTTGGAATGAAGTTTATAATATGGTTTTTATGTTATAAGAGCTATAACATTTATAATATAAGAGGTATTCATCAAAAAGAATGAATATATATTATAATGACTTACCATATAATAAATAGCCCTATAATGCATATACATAAATAAATATATGTCATTGTGGAAAATATAATATAGTTCAATAACTATGTGTTACCACAATTAAAATGATATGAGATGAAGGGAAAGAATTATAAACATTGGATATGGAATTCTAATGTTAAGAGTGTACATGAAATAATAAGGATTTATATAATTCAAAGTATTTGTACATATGAATTATACAACATTACACTTGGAAAAACTAACCTTAGAAAAATAAATACTAAGGTGAGATGTTAGTGCATGACGAAGATCATACATGCAATAAAGAAACAAACTATACGATCTACAAATATACGTTTTAAGTTACATGCGATAACAAAGTCCAACAATAAGTATGTTAAATACGAGATAAGACTACGCATGTAATGTAACACTTTCCAATCTCGAGTTAAACCGAAAGCCCCGACCACATTGACAGTTAATTACGGGGGGTTAACAGGGAGTTATTAGTGACGTACGGGGTACCGTAGAATTTTGTGTTGTTATACAGTATGCTAAAGTAGCGTTATGTATTGTATAGACTGTTAGAGACGACACACGGAGCATAGGATCTTGCTGATTCATACTCCACCGTAATACCAGGGTGAACGGTTATGTTATTTATGTGGCTTGATTGTCTCTGAGGATTCCCTCAGTTCAGACATTGTGTGAAAATCTGTGATAAGATTGAATGTCTGCTTGTGTGAATTAATATGCTTGAGTTGTGTATTAATGCTGCTTTACTATTACTGTCATGCGATACCAGTACCGTTCGTAATATGAACATATTATAAAACGAACTAGCGGCAGTGATGCTATCTTGTATGTGTAACATAAGGAACGTAAGTACGTTGTGCATCAGGATAATAAGATATTATTATCTGAGACTTATATACGGAGCATTTGGCCTCTTTAACGCCGCTCTCGTATCTAACACTGGATCCGAGTCGACATACTCAGGATTGGACTAACGACCTTAGTCTATTGTGTTAAAGGAAGTAATAAAACGATGCGGGTATGATAAGTTATCAAGAGGATGTGGCTCTTGCTGTGAAATGTGATCCATTAACGATACTAGGATACCGTGTGGTAACCGTAAGTATCAGGATAAATTTCCAACGAACTACAGATGTTCGTAGGACGGAGACTCTACCGCTGGAGTGGCTATTGCCGTGGGTGACCCGCCAAAGAGATGGTGGTAACTTAGAGACACGTCGTTCTATGGACGTTGTCATTAGACATGACCGAACAATTACGACGATTTAAATAACTCGTACATTAGGCGAACATTATGTGGGCGTGCATGCCAAAGACGAGAGTTCATACTCGTTTATAATTCTCGTTGTTTTGCCTTGTTGTTCACTGGTTATGCTGTGTGGTTATGTGTGGTATGTTGGTGGTGTTGATTGAATAAGTCGTTGTACTCATAAGTGTGTGTTGTGAATTGGATTAATTAAATAAACTGTACTTATATCTGTGTGTGAACTGGATGAGTCGAGTCACTGTGCTCGTGTGTGGATTTTGTGGATTGTTCGTCGAACGGGTCGACGTACTCAACTATGAACTTTCAGGTGTTGTTGGAGTGGAGTCTACGTACTCATATAAGCGTTATAACGCTTTCAGTGGTCTATTACGATGCGATGTGTGGAGCCGGGGGCTTATTTGTTATTTGAGTTTACTGCAAAATATAATGTTGCTTTACAGTTTTAATATTAAACTATTTGCATGAAAATGGTTTGCATGCTCTCGACCAAATAACTGAATGGTCCGAGGGTGCATGACAGTCAGGTAATAACATACTCAGCAGGGGCTGATTCCATACCACAAACTACTATTTTTGCAGGTATGCAACTTCCGGTGTCGGCAAAGAGAGTGACGCGCTGGGTAGTATGATTACAGTTATTCGAACATGCACTGTTGCATTTTGATACGAACCTAGAAACGTGTATAGGTTTTGGATACTTAGAAAGCTCACTGTGAATGTATTACATTTGGTTGGGAAGTTTAGATCTATCTCTTGTTGTCACTGCGAGAAAATGTTTCGTATGTAAGAATATATCAGGAAGCACGTTATTACTCGTATGGGCGAGTGAGAACGGTGACACCAGTAGTTGAGTTGTTGAGATTACCGCTGCGATTATATTGTTAAGTAAGATGATTAGGAGCCGATCAGAGTAGGGGTGTTACAAAGACAATGGTGTAGTTTTTATAATTTTTGGAGCAAGTTTAATGGGTTAACACAAGGAGAGAAGTGGTAGTTTTTGTGAGGTTTCCTTATTTCTCCATGGATGACCGATGAGGAAGGAGGAGGAAGAAAAGAGAGGGTGCTGGGTGAGGGTATTCACGTGAGAGAGAGGAGAGAATGGGGTAGGAGAGAGAGTATGTGAGAGTGGGGGTTACTTTTGTGTTTTTAATTGTTTTTTGTCTTTAGTTAAGTTAAGAGGAGAGTGTGAGGGTGTGAGGGGGGCCTTAAAATCGGCTAGCACACAGACCCTCTAGGGGTTTTAAAATTTTATTTACAAAATTGGACACATAAGTTTGTGTTGTTTATACTTCTACCCCACAACTTCCCGTTTTTGACAGTATTTACTAATTTCTCGTTTTCTTGATTTTATTGGTTCTAAAGCTCACTAATATTTATTAATGATTATTTAGTTGACTAAAATTGTTACGAGTCTATTTGACCCGTTTAAAGACACGTTTTCCCGGTTACCTCGAAAAACGCGCTTTAATGTTCATTAGTGATTTTAATCCATTTTAAGGATCCGTTTTCTTCGGGATTTGTTCCCTCATGATTATTTACACTTAATTAAGCCTCTAAATTATTTATTAGTCTAATTAATCACTGTTTTTAATTACGGGGTATTTCAATCTACCCCCCTTAAGAAACTTTGCCCTCAAAGTTGCTCAAGGCTAATAGTTTACTTATTCTACTCATTAGGCAAACCAATTGCCCTAATGTGTCTTACTATACCTATGAGGTGTTTACTTCATTCCACATTGCAAGCATACACAGTTCAGCAACATACACACTTCACATGCATACCATTCCACGTTACGCAATACATCATTACCATTCACAATACGCATTACACATACATCATTCATCATACCAATACATTCATACACTACACATTACACATACATACACATACCAAATTCACTTACACTACATGTGCCATACAAAATCTGTTACAATACCTACACACTAAGCAATGCTTACCCCGAAGCAATGCAAAAGCAAAAGGGCTCTACCCCCCTTAAAAGGGGTACGACCCGTACCCGTATTTCTAAATACTAGACTCTCTAGTCTATGAACAGCTGTGGGTACTTAGCCTTCATGGCATCTTCCAACTCCCATGTCGCTTCTTCGACATCATGGTTTGACCATAGGACCTCACCATTCGTATAGACTTATGGCGAGTGTCTCTGGTCTTCCTATCAAGGATTCTCACTGGGGTTTCGACATATCTCATGTTTGGCTCAATGGATAAGTGCTCGGGCTCCAACACATGAGAAGGATCAACAATATACTTCTTGAGTTGTGACACATGAAATACATCATGGACACGCCCCAAGTCCTCAGGTAGTGCTAACCTGTAGGCTACGGATCCAACTCTTTCGGTGATAGTGTACGGCCCTACAAACTTTGGGCTTAACTTGCCCTTCTGACCAAATTTGAAGACACCCTTCATAGGTGAAACTCGCAAGAACACTTGGTCGCCCACGGCGAACTCAAGGTCGTGTCGTCTCACATCCGTATAGGATTTCTGTCTATCTTGGGCTGCCTTCATGTTAGCTCGGATTTGTTGCACTTTGGCTTGTACTTGCTCAAGGTACTCCGGTCCTATTATGACCGATTCACTTGACTCATCCCAACACAAGGGTGTACGGCAAGGTCTACCGTATAGAGCTTGGAAAGGCGACATCTTAATCGAGGCGTGATAACTATTATTATATGAGAACTCGATAAGGTGAAGCTTATCTAACCAACTCCCCTGAAAGTCCAAGGCACATGCCCGAAGCATGTCCTCCAGTGTCTAGATGGTCCTTTCTGTCTGACCGTCGGTCTGAGGATGGAAGGCGGTACTCAACTTCAATTTTGTACCCAACGCTTCCCGTGTAGCTTTCAGTATCTCGAAAGAAATCTGGTGTCGCGGTCAGATACTATAGTCTAGGGACTCCGTGGTGTCTGATAATCTCCTTATCGAAAAGCTCAGCTAGCTTTACTACCTTCCAGGTGTCCTTCATCGGTATGAATCTGGCAACCTTGGTAAGGCGATCTACTACAACCCAGATCATGTTGAGTCCTCCCCTGGCAGGTGGGAGTTCTACAACAAAATCCATGGAGATATCATGAAATTTCCACTCCGGAACTGGCATAGATTGTACCATTCCGCCCGGTCTACGGTGTTCAAATTTTACCTCTAGCATGTCAAGCATCTCAATACAAATTCCGTCACATCTGACTTCATTCCAGACCACCAGAAGTACCTCTTCATGTCTTGTACATCTTGGAGGCTCCCGGATGGACTGACAATGTGGAACAGTGTGACTCTCGCAGGATACCATCCCTTAGCTCAGCATTGCTTCGGGGAACGCATAGCCTGCCATTCAAACCGAATCAAACCATCTTCATGTAGCTTAAAATCATACTTTTCTTCTCAAATGTACATTCTCGATCTTGTGTCTGATTTCGGTTAGGTAAGGGTCGCTCAATGAGCGTCTCGCACCTCGTCAACCAAGCTAGAAGAAGCGAAGTAGCGAATGGAGCGAGTGTGCTCGACGGCTCAGGGCGTCGGCTACGATGTTGCCTCCCTTCCTTATACTGCAGATTGATGTCATATCTGAAAGAAATTCCATCCATCTTCTCTGTCTCAAGTTCAATTCTTTCTGAGTGAATACATACTGTAAGCTCTTATGGTCGGAGTAGATGGTGATGCTTACCCCATAGAGATAGTGTCGCCATATCTTCAAGGCGAGACAATGGCTCCTAACTCAAATCGTGAGTCGGGTAATTCTCCTCATGCTTTTTCAGCTGGCGAGAGGCATATGCAACAAACATTGCCATGCGCATGAGTACGCATCCATTCCTTTGCCTGATGCATCACAGTACACCCAAATCCCTCTGTGCCCTCTAGAAGAGTAAGGACGGGCGCTGAGGTCAATGAGTCTTTCAGTTTCTGAAATGATAGTTTGCACTCGTGTGTCCACACAAACGGTGCATCTTTCTTCATCAGTGTAGTCATGGGCTTAGCGACTTTCGAGAAGTCCCTTACAAATCTCCGGTAAACGGCTAGACCAAGAAAGCTCCTATGTCGGTAACAGTCTTGGGTCTAGGCCATGATCGTACAGCTTCTACCTTAGAAGGGTCAACCGAGATACCTGCGCTCGAGATGACATGTCCAAGGAATGATACCTGATCAAGCCAAAACTCGCATTTGGAGAACTTCGCGTACAGCTGGTTCTCGCGCAGTGTCTCAAGCACTTTCCTCAAATGGATTTCATGTTCCTCTGGTGATTTGGAATATACAAGGATGTCGTCGATGAAGACCACAACCGAAGTGTCCAACTGCTCGCTGAATAAACGATTCATGAGGTCCATGAATTTAGATGGTGCATTTGACAAACCGAATGGCATCACCGTGAATTCGTAGTGGCCATATCTGGTACGGAATGCCGTTTTCTCGATGTCTTGCTCTTTGATTGCAATCTTATGATACCCTGAACGGAGGTCGATCTTGGAGAAGACTGAGGCTCCTTTCAACTGGTCGAATAGGTCGTCGATACGTGGTAGTGGGTATTTATTCTTGACTGTGACCGCATTCAGCTCGCGGTAGTCAATGCAAAGTCGGAGGCTACCGTCCTTCTTCTTCACGAAGAGAACCGGTGCTCCCCAGGGTGATACGCTCGGGCGTATAAACCCTTTGTCTAGAAGGTGTCTTAACTGTTCTTTCAATTCGGTCATTTCTGCAGGTGCCATGCGGTACGGTGCCCTGGCAATGGGACCGGTACCTGGCAATAGATCAATTTCAAATTCCACTGCTCTCGGTGGTGGCATGCCGGGTAGCTCCTTACGGAATACATCGGGATATTCGGATACAATGGGTACATCGTCACTGAACTCTGGATCTCTCTCCAGGTCTTGCACATAACACATATATACTTCTTGGCCCTTTCTGAGCTCCCGGTACATAGCCATGGCAGATATGAGTGTGGTCGAAGGCTCTCTCGGTCTCTGGCGGTAAGATACTGTAACCCTAGAAGGACTCTTGAGCAGCAAACGATGCTCGGCACAGAGGATTCTACCCTTGTGCCGCTCCAACCAATTCATTCCAATGATTACGTCGAATCCCAATCCGTTGAATTCGATGAAGGAAATGGGAAACGATTCGCCTTTGATTTGGATTGTGGCTGATTGGTAATACTTGGTGCACTTTACTCGCTCCTTCGATGGGAGAGTAACCATGAAGTTCGGTAGCTCATCCGCATCTAGCTTCAACCTCTTCACAAAGGATGGTGATACGAAAGTGTGAGAGGCGCCGGAGTCGAATAACACATTGGCATCAATGCCATTTACTGGGAAGGTTCCCGTTAGAATGGTGCCGCTCTTGCCGGCTTGTGCTTCGGTGAGGATGCTCAGGTTACCTTCGGTACCGAGCCCACAACCTATTGGATTCACAATTGGATAAGTATTGATGGTGGACACAAGTGGAATTAAATCAACACTGCTCTTTATTGATAAACCAACCATCATACATACCGTGTCTCTAATACACGTTACTAATAGATTACATGATACTAGGAATTTAATACTTTCTAAAGGTAAGGTTTAGGCGTCCTGGTTTCATGTGTGTGGCATTGATTATCGCCGGCGGTGCCGTATTCAACTTGATCTTGTTGATTCCGTGATACAGCATCCTAGAGTTTCCACCCATGATTAGGACATCTCCTGATCTCAATACCAGTTTCTGTGCGAGGTCCACACGCTTCTGCTCGCTATACAGGAATACGGCGTCATCACCAATGGACCAAGACACTACGGGCACTCCTTGTTCAAGAGATTCCGCTGTCTCGTCCTTGTCTTGGTGTAACCAAAGTCGTCCTTCTTTCTCGTAGAAGTTGACGATACAGAGATCCGCTTCGAGTGCGGGGATCAGTTCAGGTTCACATTGTTGTGCAAGTCCTACTGCTTGTGCGACGAGTGTCTGAAACTCTGGCGGTATTGTCGGTGGCGTCGCTCCATCTCGTGTTCGTGTCTCCTGGTATGTCTTGGTATAAGGATTCCAGTCCTTTCCCAAGCACATCATCTTCAGCTTCATCTTCGCTCCACCGGGGAATTCGGGTGTATAAAATCCACCTTGACCCGTTCCTAGCTCGTTGCATCGTCGAATGATTGAGATTTGCGCTTCGGGTGTCAGGTATCCCTTTAATAAGATCATACCTGGTCGGATGACCTGACACTGATTGTTGGTGTAGTCGTGGTTGGTGATGTCGATCTCTTCTTGATTCAAGTTTACCGGTATCGGGTAACAGATACTAAAGCTTCCTAAGGTTATAAATTCATCTACAGTAAGTACTAGTTTCAACTACTTCATTTCATGCTTCATACATACTTCACTTATTTACTCATGCATTCATTCAAACAATTATTCTACTACTTAGTCATGCTACTCCAAGGATTAAAGGTTTAGATGATTACCTGGGCCGGATTTCGAACCGGACCCATCACGGTCGATAACATGAAGAACAGGCTGCCTCTGGGGTGCACCCCTCTGAGGACCCCGGGATCCCTGTCCCTGAGGTGCCTGCTGGGCCGGTGCATCGCCAAATGCCACCTCCTTGCCCTCTCTCTGCTTGTAGTTCTGAAAGTTTCCCTTTGGCTTAGCATTCTCTGGGCATCTATTAGCTGTGTGTCCCAACTTCTGACAGTTGTAGCATTTGATGTCTCTCCCATAACAGTCTTTACCAGGATGGTCCTGGTTGCACTTTCTGCACACATAGGTGCGGCCATCGGCGAAGGTTTTGGCGGCACCGGAGCTAGAACCTGAGGTTAGAGGGTTAGCACATGTGTGCGTGGATATACTAGATACATTACTTATACGAATACAAATTGGATTAGAAATTTACCCTTAGGTGGGTGTGATCTCAGTGGCTTTGCTGCCACCGGTGCAGAATAACCAAGCTGAAGAAGCTCAGCTGGTTTGCCCTGCTCAGCATGGGCACTGCTCTCACCCTGGGATTTCTTTTGGGATTGCTGAAAGAAATTCCCTTTCTTCTTTTTCCAGCTCTTCCCCTGGTTCTGCTCCTCAGTGCTGGTGTTTTTGTTGTTGGCTTTGCGCTTCAGCGCGGTCTCTTCACCCCTTAACTGGCAAGTGATCTCAACGCGAGAAGCCGCGTGATAACACTTGTAACACCCCCGAATAACGACCAATAATCAAACGACGCGCCTAACGGTAATACGAGATGTCTACGCAGCGGTTCCTACTCTATTCGGGTGCTACAGACGCCAACCACCCACGTGGTTGACAGTCCTCATTACCAACTCCAAGTTACGGTCTGTATGACTGGAAGTCCAACTTAACGAAATCCAAATACAATATAAAGTACAACTCAAGTACCGAGCATCTACAGTTTAGTTAACAACTTAAACAACATAACTCATACATAAGAAAGCATACTACTTAAAGTCTTGCCATGTGGACTACCCCTATGATAGTCACCCTTGCCTACTCTCCGTTATCGTCTG
The DNA here is from genome assembly GCA_023374045.1 of Limonium bicolor. Classification (NCBI taxonomy): domain Eukaryota; kingdom Viridiplantae; phylum Streptophyta; class Magnoliopsida; order Caryophyllales; family Plumbaginaceae; genus Limonium; species Limonium bicolor. The sequence goes on along the minus strand of CM041776.1, from coordinate 143,658,891 downwards.
GCACAAGACCTGAAAAAAATTGGGTGTAAAGGACTCAGCAAACTACGCTGAGTATGAACGTGTGAAGCCCGCATGTTACCGGGCCACACGACTAATTGGTCGAATATTATTAAGTCCATTTTACATGCTATGATAAAGCAGTAAAGCACACATCAGTACATCATGATATCATACACACTCATCGGTAGCATAGCAATATCAGCAAGCAACCAAGCACATCTTGCAAGTAGCACAGCAATATCAATAAGCAACCAAGCACAACTTGCCAGTAGCATAACAATGTCAAACACGCAGTCCAGCATAATAAGCTGCTAGTGTAGCAACAACAGTCAAGTAATTATAGGACGTGTGCGTAGGTACATTATACCGTCAATCCTCGCTATGGGATCATTCAAGAGATTGCGCATTGTTATCTTGTTCTCATTACATATGTTTTCCTTTCTTCTCTTGCACCGAGTCTGGGGGATGTAGGGTAGATCTCGAGACTTTATAATATAGGTGCTATTCATTCCTTGTTACTTAAATGATCACATTTGTGAATTTTTCTTATTTGCTTGGTTTCGTTACACATGTTTTCCTCTATTCTCTGGCACCGAGTCAGGGGATATAGATTAGATCCCGAGGCTTTATTAGTAGGTGCTAATCATTCCTTGTTTCTTCAAGGGTTACTTGTGAATTCTTTTATCACCGCACGTTGGAGGACGTCTCCTCCATAGCTAGTCCCCCATTCCGACACCCAGGGTCAAGGAAGCGGAAGTCACCTCTAGACTCCAGGATAAGCTTCACCAATTTGTCACTCCCCCATTCCCGACACCCAGGGTCAAGGAAGTGGAAGTCACCTCTGGACTCCGGGATGTGCTTCACCAACTTGTCACTCCCCCATTCCCGACACCCAGGGTCAAGGAAGCGGAAGTCACCTCTGGACTCCGGGATGTGCTTCACCAAATATATTCCATCATAGACGGTCGAAGGATCTGATGCAGATACCAACTCCCGATCATCCATACCGCGCGGCCCGAGCTGTTGTCTTCCCGGGTTATTCTCATGTTTCACAGTTGATACTTTTCGTTTCATTATCATTATAATCTCGACACCATAGTGGGTGTCATTAGCGGTCCTCTAAAGTTAGAGAGGATTCGTCTCTTTGTATAGTTCTTTTGTTTTGTCTACGTGGTTCGTCATGTCTCACCCAAGGAGACTTGCTCTTCATTATGATTAATGAATAGACACCATAGTGGGTGTCATGGTAGTCCTCAATGGATTAGAGAGGAGTTCCCCTTATTGAGTTTTCTTTGTTTTCATAGTTCGTAGTAGTTCGTCTCAAGTTCCATAAACGAGAAAGGGACTAAACTACTGTGTGCGCGCAAGTAAAATGCCACAAGGATATATATAACACGCATAAAAGCAAGCCACAAGAAGCAATCCAATTTTCATGCTTTTAGTCTTAGAGTCATTGTCACACAAAGCACACAACACACAAAGCAAACAAACCGTGTAACACGGCAACATACGAACCACACATGTCCATACCTTATTCGAAGCACGAGTCGTCTTACACTCGAAGTCCCGGTCGGAGTTCGCTACGGCCCTAGCGTTAATTAAAACAATGGGTCAGTTTATTATTTTATGTGACGACACTTTATATCGCATGTTTTTCCCTTGGTATGTTGTCACATGCTTAGTTTAGATTGACTCTTAGAATTTCACATGCATTAATTCTAGGCTTAACTTACTCCTAGGATATTTCATATCTTTATTTACACGATAACTAAGCCCTTTTTCCTTAGGTAACGTTTTAGGGCGTTTTAAGAGGTAATTATGTAACAAGTTTGTTTAACATAGGTATGACTTATCTAATGGGTATTCTTTCCTTAGATAAATAGGTCAGTAATATTTTAACCCTTGTCTAATGATAATATGGATTATAGAATACCCCTAAAACCCACTTATACAGAAGTCCAAAGATTCCTAAGTTTGAAACACAAATACACTATCTAACGTCCCCTTTAATGTAGTAATTTATGTTTATGTTTCGCTAAACCCAGTTACATTTATTAGCTATCATTTGGGTTCATTTTTAACCTAACATCCCCCTCCTAATACCCCTGTATATCAGTTTACAGAAACTACTTATTATCGAAAATCTGAAACCACAATCTCTATGTTGCTTCTTGATTCTTGTTTCCCTTTAATCCAACAGATGTTTAATCTTCTCAAAACATTTTGCTAACTTAACTATATTCCTTAGCTATGTTTTGGGTTTGTTATTAAGATCACATCACGCTTGTATTATCTCTGGAAGTTGACTATACTGAAGCACAACTTCAGAAACTGAAACAACAGTCTGCACGACCCTTGCTCCCCACTTCCCTTTTCACGCATTAAGTTAATTCCTAATCTCTCCCAAGTGGTTACAGACCTGCTTAAGTGTATTAGCTGGATTTTAAGTTTATAAACAAGCCATTACAATCCCCTTAAACCTACTGTGTGCTAGTTATTGCAGACATTATAAAGTGAGTGGTTGAAATGGTGTAAAATTAAAAGAAAAGAAATTAAAAACTCAAAATAAACGTCGGGCTGCAAACAAATCCCGGTCGCAGTAGTATAGTGAAAATGTAAGCGACCGGATATCGAACCACGGGACTAATATACATATTATAGTACCTAAGCGTGTCACAAAGAGGGGGGATTAATTGACTTGTTACATATAAATAAAAACAGTTAATAAAATTAACTGTGTAAGCAAATAAACTAAACGGGACTCTGGTTCACATTAATATAATATCTGCTCTTTCATGCTAGGTCTACTGGTTTAATTATAACTGTTTGGCAAGATTCCTGTTATTTTCTTAAGGTCCGATGAAAACTCATAAGAACTCGTTCACCTGTAATGCAAGGTCCGATGAAAACTCAAGCAAAAGCCTGCGAACGGCAGAGGAGTGTTGAGGGATTACATTAGCAACTGAGTACTAACTTAAACGATGAAAATAAGTTTCCCCCAGTTTTACGGCTTAATCAACCCATCTGTTTCCAACCGATGAAATCAAAAACAGACTTAGTAAAGCATTTTAATAAATTCATGAGGTTTATTAAAAAGATGGCGAGAAAACCTTTAACCGAAACAAACTTTATTAAAATTAAAACCAGTAAAACATATTGCATAATTAATACAGATACATAATAATTATTCGCAGAGTAAGCGTAACCAGCCTAACATATTAAATAGAGATCTGCTATTTAAATACGTGAGACTAGAGGTGAGATTAATGAGATGAAAAGAAGACAAATGGAGAAGCGGGAGATTAGAAATGGAATGAACGAGTGAGTGAAGGTGAAGTGGTACGAAGATGGAATGATGGTGTGAATTGGAACTCCAGAGGAACCACGGACGGAACCTCTGGAAGGACACCGAGTAAGGAGGAATGAAGCTCGTATTTATAGAAGAAGAAGAACAGAGCAGCAGCTCATTAGCTCACTGATTGAGCTCGTTGATTGCAGCTTCACTGATTGCAGGGGACAGGAACAACGCGTCAGTAATTTAAGGTAGGCGCCGTCCCAAGTTGCAGAGCGAGTCGGCGAAGATAACCGTATTTAAACATGTCCGCTAGATAAGTGGCGGTCTCCTCTATCTTGTCCGCCTGTTTATCAAGCGGTACTCTCTGTCACGTCCGCCCAATAAGGGGCGGTCACCCTCTCTGTTGTCCGCCTCGTATGAGGCGGTCTCCTCTGTCTCTATTTCCTTCTCTTGTCCGCGTGTTAACAGGCAGTTTCCTCCTTAGAGCTGTCCGCCTAAAATGAGGCGGTCGCCTCTTGTTTGTGCCGTCCGCCTGCTTGCATGCGGTACAGAGGCGGTTATCATATGTTACATGCACGTGTTCCTTTAATCCTTATGTGTTAGTTTGTCATTTTTCCTACATTTTAACACATATAATACATCAGTTAATATAACAACATAAATATAGGAAAAACCCAAGATAAGTGAGAAACATTACTAAAAATGATGCAATTAATAAGGTGATTAAACCTTAAAAAGTCTATATGTTTTGCACTTATCAGTTATACAGAGGCAACAAGGCTATAGAAACCCGGAAACCCAGCTTGGGCATCTTCCCTTTTTTTTTACTATTTGTTCATTGACTAACCTGATTTCCAATGTTTCCAAATTGCTTACCAAGTTAGTAAGATGCATTAGATATTCTCAAACTAAAACTCTGGCCAAAACAGCCCCGTTAATACATTATACAGAAGCAAGGAGGACTGGCAAAAACTGAAACAGAAACTGGTTTGGTCTCCTTTCTATCTTTGTTTTCTTTTTCTGTTACTTATCCTGATTCCTTCCCTAGTTCGACTTCCAGTTTCCTCAAAATGTTAACACATTTGATTAGGTGAATTAGCATGGATTATAGGCTCAATAAAACTCCTTCAAATCTTTCTGTACCAGATTACGTAGGACTGAAAAAAAAGAAATGAAAACTGAAAACTAGAATCTATGAAACTGATGTCTCTTTTTTTTCCTCTTATCTTTTCTGTTTTGTTCATGAGTTGAGTTTCAATTTTCCCCCACTGATAACTCACGTAGTTAAGTGGTTTATCATGGTCATACACTCAAAACAGACCCGAGGCAAAACTGCTAACACCACTGAAATGTTTTACTACTGAAGTGAAAGGAAAACAGAAACTGAAACAGATAACTTTCTTCTGTTTGTTTTTCAGTCCTTGATCTAGTTTTCTTTCTTACTACTCCCCGGTTATTTACCCTCTCAGTTAGCTGTCTTAATGTGCTTTTAAACTCCAATCTAGACCAACACGTCCAAGACAACATCTCTCAACAGAACATTAATCATCATTGAAACTGAAACACAAATCTGATCTCCTCACTTCTATTCCTTTTCTTTACTCTCAGATTTAGACTTTCTATTTCCCCCAAAATATTACTACATTTAATCAGATGGGTTAGCAAAGTTTTAAGCTCATAAATCTCTCAGTATAATCCCTTCTGTAGTATAGTCATACAAGAACTTTAAATTTTTCAAAAACTGAAACCATAAAACTGCTGTCTTCTCTCCTGTTTCTCTTCTTGTTCTTTCATGGTTTTATCCTCAAAACAATCCAAGGCAGCAGGGAACAACTCTCTGATAAGTTCTTTACATATTATCTGTCAACTGAAACAAAAGAACACAACCTGAAACAAGCAACTGATAACTCCTCTCTAATTTCTTTCTGTTTACTCACAATCCGTCTATAAGTTTTTTTTTCTTCAAACCTGATAGCCCAGTCAGTTAGGAGTGCATCGAGATTTCAGTCCCAACACAGATCCACGGTAATCTTGATAAGGTTACTGAGGGGTGTTATACTACCGTTGGAAGAAAAATGGACAGAAACTGAATCATAACACTGGTGTCCTCTTTTCTGTTTTTCTTTTATCTGTTCACAATTTGACTTACAGTTGCTCACTTAGTTAAATGAATTAGCAGGGTTTTAAACTCTTGAGCCACTCACTATCACACCCTAAAACCCTTTGTAACAGAAGCATACAGAAACATCGAACTTCAGAAATTGAAAACGTAAACTGCATTTCCCACTAGTACAAAAAACGTCTATTTCGGCGCCCCTATTTCGGCGGTTGTAGATAAAACCGCCGTAATAGGGGCCCGAGATGTATACCGTATGTAAAGAAGGGGTCTATTTCGGCGGTTCCTCGATATGAACCGCCGAAATAGGCCCTTTTTAATAATAAAAAAAATTAAAGAGACCTATTTCGGCGGTTCCTTACACGAAACCGCCGAAATAGGTGTTTCTATTTTTCTTTTTTTTAAAAAATTTAATCATCTATTTCGGCGGTTCTTTGTTAGGAACCGCCGAAATAGGTCTCTTTAATTTTTTTTTTTATTAAAAAGGGCCTATTTCGGCGGTTCATATCTAGCAACCGCCGAAATAGGTCCTTTTAATTAACCCCCCCCCGATTCGAAACAATTACGTTTCAATTACAGCTAATTAACCTAACCCCTCTTCTCGCTCTCTGTTTCGCGGCGATTCCGAAGCCACCACCGCCACCACACCTCCGCCGCCCCGCCCTCCTCCTCCTCTCGGTGTCGCCGGTGTCGCGCCGTCGGTACGTGGTCGTCTTCGGTTGGCGTCGCCGCCATCATTCCGCCATTCAACAGAGGCGAACAGAGGTGAGAAAACCATAATATATGTTTCGGTTTTTTTAATAAAATGTTAATTTGTTGTTAAAATTGATAGATTGTTGTCACATTGTGATTGTGGATGATGATATTTATTGTGTGTGTGAAATCTTTGCAAGATTTGGTTGTTAAACTATTAAATTTATGTATGCACACAAGGTGTTCGACGAAATGTCCGAGTGAATTTTTGTGCTGTTTTTGGCCCTTCTTTTAAGTATAGTTAGGTTAGCTTATTTGGGCTAGATTTATTAAGCTTATAAACGAATGAATGAGTGTTGTAATATGTGCAATAAATATAAGTATAGTGATTGCGAGTAAAAGATATGTTGTTAATTAAGATGAGCATTAAGTATGAGTAGTTTGTTTCTTATATATTTAAAAGTATTCCGTGTGTGGAGAATTAGAGAAAGTGTTATGAAATGTATATGTACAGTGCTTGTGTGAGCAAGTGAATATGAAAGTTGTAAACGCAAAGTATAAATAATCAAATTTTGTAGTGAGTTTAGAAGAAAGAAATAGTAAAGAAGAAAGAGTGTATAAAGTAATGAGTGAGCAGAATGATGATTATAGTAGATAAAAGTAGTAAAAAAGTGTAGAAATGATAAGTAGAAAAAGTGCTAGTAAAAAAGAGTGGAAGACCCTGAAGTAGTGTAAGAAGTTAAATTCGTAGTAAAAGTGTTAGCGTAGTAATAGACAAGTGTGTGTAAGGGGTGAAAATTTCCTATGTATGCGTTAAGTTGATTTCTGTGAAGTGTTAAGTGGTAAATAATTTTATGTGCAGCACATGAAAGATGTAATATAAGTGTAGAAAAAGAGTAGAACGTTTCGTAGTGTAATTGAATAAGAGCGTGAACAAGCAGTCATAGTAGAAAAATATTGTAGTAGGTGAGGTATTAGCCGTTTTAGTAGCGGTTTGAAGTAGAGGTGTGAGATGATATGTATATATATATATATTATATATATATATATATATATATGAGTATTGTATAGTCGTTAAGTTTAATATAAAATTATTCTAATTGATCTGAATGTTGTTCAATCTTTATGCGTTGCCTCTGTAGAGATTGGTGTTGCTACACAAGTCTCGCATGCCCGATTGAGAAGAGGGGCTGAAAACAATTCATTTATGAACCGGTATTTTTTTTTAATTTAACTCTTCATTCTCTTCACTCACTGTAATATAATGTAACTTATCATTTTTCTCTTTTGTGTCTCTACAGATAAATACTTAAGGAGCTTCTTTACCATTTGATGGTAGATTGAAAGCGGAGCGGAGAGCAATTCATTTTCGAACCGGTAATATAATCTAACTTATCATTTTTCTCTTTTGTACTTTGTATTTGATTTCCACAAATTATTGGAATTTCGTTTGATGAATGAATTTGGTATATATTAGTTTGGTTTATGATTGAAATTTGTGTTGTTGAATAATTGGTGAATGCTTAATAATAGGCATAGTTGTGTCTTATTTTACTTTGTATTTGATTTCCACAAATTATTAAAATTTGGTTTGATGGATAAAGTTGGTATTAGTTTGATTTGTGATGGAAATTTGTGTTGATGAATGGTTGGTGAATGCTTAATAATAAGCATGGGATAGGTAAAATTATGCAAAAGTCATGCCTTTTTTTTTAAAATCTCTTCGTAATTAATATTGTTTGATGTATGTGTATATGTCTAACAATATCTTTTTTTTATCAGGTCCGTGAATCACCTCTCTTGTTTCCCGCCTTCTTCCATTACTGTTCCTCTTTCCTCCTCTGTGCACAAGTAAGTAACTAAACCTTATTTTTTGTTTAATAAATGCAATTATGTATTTAAATATAAGTGCTAGTACATAATTTAGCTTCATTCCCTATTTGTTGATGCATTTCTTTTTTAATTTATTTTTTGTTGCTCCCTTGCAGAGACATATCAGAAGTGGTATTGCTGCATCTCTCGCACAGAAGCCTACCTCTCAGGCACCAGTCTCCCCTGTCCATAAATCCTTAAAAAACAAGTACGTATTCTAACTCTCGATTCTTTGTTAATCTCTAAACCGGTTTGAACTTATACAGTGGAGAATTGAAAGCGTTGATTTGATGATCTGAATTTGCAATTGGTTTTCAGTTAGCTAGTAAAGAATTGATTTATTTTAATTGTTGGTTGCTGCCATTGTTGGAATGTTTGTGGTTGTGATGACTTTGGTGAGTGCTGAATAATAAGCACGGGATGTGTACAATTATGCAAAGGTCATGCCAAATTTTTTGTAGAAAAAGTATTCGTAATATTGTTTTAAACACCGGTTTCTGTTTTAGAAGTGCAACAATTTCTTAAATTTAAAATGGTAGTTTATTTTGTGTTTGCAACCTTAGAGTTAGGCTAGACTAATTGACAATCATCCCAGTCATGCTCCATTAGGAAATAAACATGTGCAACTTAATACAGGCCATATTCTACAAAGGATCTAACTCACACCTGTGATCTGTTGCACATGTAGTATGGAGCGTGACTGGATGTATGGTGATAGAGGCGAACATTTTGACAAAATGCTGAAAGAGTTTTGCAAAGCTGCAGTGCAACACAAGGACAGGACAAAGGCGGAGAAAATTCCATGTCCTTGTGTTGATTGTGGTGTGGTTAGACATTATTCAAGCATCAACCTCGTACAACTCCATGTGAAGACCCGTGGTTTCATGCCACATTATACAAAATGGATTTTTCATGGAGAACGTGTTGAAGATAATGCTTCATCTTCCTACAGTCACGATCGGTGTAACTCAAGAACCGAGCAGACATTCGATACTACTAACGAGTCAGAACTCCCAAGCGCTTCCGGAGTCAATGTTGACAGTGAGTCGACTTATCATGATGAACAAATTGACGAGATGCTTGGTAACGTTGAGGATAACTTTGTCGACCGGCCGGATGAGTATCAAAGGTTGTTGGACGCATCCAAAACGGCGTTGTATCCTACTTGCACTAAGTACACGAAATTGACAGCTATATTGAATTTGTTCAACCTGAAGGGAAGATATGGATTGAGTGACAAAGGTTTCACGGCATTCCTCGAGCTGATTCATGATATGCTACCGGATGAGAACGGTCTCCCTACGACCACGTATGAGGCAAAGAAATGGGTGTGTCCAATGGGAGTAGAGTACAAAAAAATTCACGCGTGTCCAAACAACTGTGTGTTGTACAGGGGTGAATACGAACATCTGGACAATTGCCCGAAATGTTCGTTGTCCCGGTATAAGCATAAAGATGGTGAGTACTCCTCCGTTCAAAAAAAAGCCCTCCAGCAAAACTTGTTTGGTATTTGCCGATTATACCCAGATTCAAACGGTTGTTTGCGAATCCGAAAGATGCAAAGAACTTACGATGGCATGCGGAGGGTAGAAAGAGATGAGAAACTAAGACATCCAGCAGATGGGCCTCAGTGGAGAAACATCAATAGACGGTTCAAAGAACATTTCGGACATGAAGATAGGAATCTGAGGCTTGGGTTATGTACTGATGGAATGAACCCGTACGGCACATTGAGTAGTCAACACAGTACATGGCCTGTTCTGCTAGTGATCTACAATTTGCCCTCATGGTTGTGTATGAAACGAAAGTACATCATGTTATCGCTCCTGATATCTGGTCCCAAGCAGCCAGGTAATAGCATTGATGTGTACCTTGCCCCTCTGATCGACGATCTGAAGCTATTGTGGAATGAGGGGACCGTGGTATATGATGCTTATGCAAGAGAGAATTTCACGCTCAAGGCTTTGTTGTTCTGTACCGTCAATGACTTCCCTGCGTATGGGAACTTGTCCGGTTACACGGTTAAAGGAACATTTGCATGTCCCATATGCGAGGAAGACACTTGTTCGGACCGTTTAAAACATTGTGGGAAGAATGTTTATATGTGTCATCGACGTCTTCTCCCCGAAGATCACCCTTATCGAGTAACGAAGAGAAAGTTGTTCAATGGTCAAGCCGAAACTCGTGTGGCCCGTCTACCTCTGACCTCTGAGGAAGTGTACGAAAAGGTTAAGGACATTGTAAATGTATTTGGAAACACATCAAAACCGGCGAAAAACATTTGGAAAAAGTGTTCTATCTTTTGGGAACTACCTTATTGGCGTCATCTTTCTGTGAGGCACTGCTTAGACATCATGCACATTGTGAAGAACGTTGGTGAGGCAGTGAGTGGGACTTTACTCAATATACCCGGCAAAACAAAAGACGGATTGAAAATCAGAAAGGACATGCAAACCATGGGTATACGAAAGGAGTTACACCCACAAGAGAATGGGAAACGAATCTACCTACCTCCTGCATGCTACACGCTCTCAAAGGCTGAAAAGATTAGTTTCTGCAAATGTCTGTACTCGGTAAAAGTACCGTCTGGATACTCTTCAAACTGGAAGAACATTGTATCGATGAAGGATTTAAAACTTTTAGGCATGAAATCTCACGATTATCATGTACTGATGTTACATCTTCTTCCGGTCGCAATTCGAGGGATATTGCCATCTGATGTCAGAAATGCTTTAACTCGGTTATGTTTCTTTTTCAACGCTGTGTGCTCCAAGGCAATTGACGTAACCTCTCTAGATGATCTACAACGTGAAATTGTTATCACTTTATGTCAACTTGAGATGTATTTCCCACCATCTTTCTTTGATATAATGGTACATCTAATTGTGCACATCGTTCGAGAGATACAGTTCTGTGGTCCGGTATACTTACGGTACATGTACCCTTTTGAACGGTACATGGGTATTCTGAAAAGTAGAATGAAGAATAGGTATCGACCAGAGGGGAGCATTGTTGAAGCAACAGTGACTGAGGAAGTCACGGAGTTTGTGACCGATTATTTGAGTGAGGCAGAGTCTATTGGTATCCCAAAACCACGACACTATGGCAGGTTTAAGGGTAAAGGTGTTATTGGTAGAAAGATCGTGCAAGTTTCGCGTCTACTTATTCATCAAGCACATTTGTTTGTCTTACAACATCTTGAGGTTGTTGAACCTTATTTGGAAACCCATATGGTTGAGTTAAGGCATCAAAATCCTTTGAAAAACCACATTTGGCTGACAAAAGAACAAAACCGAGTTTTTATCCAATGGTTCAAAGATCATGTGTTGACATTAGCATCATCAGATCCAGAAGCTGTAAGCGAAGAGATCAGATGTTTGGCAATCGGACCTGAAACTAATATTACATCTTTTGAGGGGTATGATATTAGTGGGTATACATACTACACTGCACGCCAAGATGCCAAATCGATAAACCAGAATAGTGGGGTAAAAATTGAAGCTGCTGCCACTGAGTACCACAGCGGTAACCGATCTCAACCAGTTAGTAATTGGTATTATGGTGTCATCGAGGACATCTGGGAACTAGACTATGACATTGATTCCTTTCTGTTGTTCCGGTGCAAGTGGGTGGACAACCGACGCGGGTACCAAAATGATGGAGGGCTTACCATGGTTGATCTTTCACGGTTACACGGTTATAATGATGATCAATTTGTTCTGGGAAAGGATTGCGAGCAAGTGTGGTATGTTGAGGATCCGAAAGACTGCAGATGGTCTGTTGTTCTTCCAGGAAGAAGGCCGGTTGTAATGGAAAATGAAAATGAGGATAACGATGAAAATGGGACTGTAGAGGAAACATCCTTGTTTCCTACTGGATTACCGGATTCGATTGATGATACCGAAAACGATTTGCTCTACGCACGATCAGACCATGATGGGGGTGTTTGGGTAGAAAATATGAAATGATTTATGTTTTTGTACGTGTCAGGTAATGTTGTTAGTAGAATGTAGACTGTAATATCATCTTAACTGTTATTGTTATGCATCATAGTATTTATGTTATGAGTTTAACTGATGAAAATGCTTTATGATTTTTTTTTGCAGTGGATGATCACCCTATGGATGACCCCATTGGACGGCTTATCTCGACTGGAGAACCTGAGCCACAGCCGAATAGACCAAGTAAGCGGGTCACGAGAGGAGGAAAGAAGAAGAAGGACCAGTTAGCAGTACACGAGACTGAGGCTGGCCCTTCACAGCAGACCGAAGAGGAGTCGGTTGTGCCACCAGAGGCGAAGAAGCAGAAGAAGAGAGGTGCAACACGTGGGCTGAAGGCTAACAAGGGCCCTCCTACAAAACCGGTCGACTTCAATCAATTCAACCAGCCCCATGGAAATTGGAAGAATGACTTCACCGCTTACGGTAGCCATTTGGTGAAGTCATATTGCGACATAAACCACACCTGGAAGCAAGTGCCTCAATCATTGAAGGATACTATGTTTCAGCGTCTTCAGGTAAATCTCTACATTATTACTATGATCTTTTGTGAAATAATAGAACATTTATGTTTACTTTACTAACTGAATGATCATGTACGTAGTCTCGTTTCTCCGTGGATCCCGCACTTAAAAAGGATGTGCTATCAGCGATGTCGAAACAGTTCCGGGACCACAAGAATAAGTTGGCTGACAAGTTCATCTACAAGATGCCTACTCCAGAAGATCCAGATGATCCAGATCATGGTGGAGACGGTGAGAGACCACCATGGGAGGTTTACGAAGGCATAACAGAAGAGCAATGGTACAATTTGTTGAGAGGCGTCACACACCGGAGTTCCAGGTGCACTTTATTGTCATACATACATAAATTAATCTTAATTTCTTATGTTTTTTTGTGTTCAATTTCACTTAACATGATCCCATTAATTTATGCAGGCTCTCCGTGCGAAACAACAAGCAAATGCTAAGAAGAATCTGTACCCTCACCACTTAGGTGGAAAAAGTATTGCTCAAAGGGTACCAGAATGGGAGCAAAAGGGATATCTGCCCACGGATGGCTCATTGGATGCCAGTGGCAGAAGAATGAAAGTGTGGGAGTTAAGCCACATTCCGAAGAACTCTACTCCCGAAAATCCTCAATATGATGAAGCCACGAGAGCAGTTATTGCTCAAATGGTAAGTGATATCATTTCATTTTCAGTCAAACTGTTCATTTCCTTTGTATATGAACTTATGTTAAACTAATAACTGTATTTGTGTGTTATATTAGGGTGAATTAAGCTCTCAGCTCACCCAGGGCACCTGGACCTCACAGAGGAATGATGATCCTCTTACACGCGCTCTTGGTAAGAAGGATCATCCAGGTCGTGCCATTGGGTTTGGTGGGCACGTTGGTATCCGCCAGGCATTTGGCGCACCCGGGTCCAGAATCAGCCAGGGACAGTCGATTAGCTACGAGGAGCACCTGAGAGCGTTGGCTGAGATGGAGCAGAGGATTACTCAGAACGTCGACGAGAGGATCGCTCAGGCTATATCAAGGATTCAGCCACAGCAGCATGAAAGCCAAGAGGTTTCTCGACCACCAGTTGATCAGTCACCCATTCAGCAGCAGAGTGCACCAGTAGTGAGAAGTAGTGTCCACTCGGCTGATCCGTTTCCCTATGCATCTCTACAGGTTAGACTAACATTTCAATTGAGTACATGACGATTATGATTTTTAACTTGATCACTAATATCATCATAGAAGAATTCTCAATTTTTATCTAAACAAGTTCCACATAACACTCAGGCACCCACTGAGTGCCATCTGTTTTTACAAATTGGAGTAGAAGAGGTCATGGTTGCATGGGGAAAACTTTTCCCCTCTCGTCCAAGTGATATTGTGCACGGTGAACCACTCCGACATTACCATGCACGAGTGCTTTAGACGAATTTGTTGCAGAGCATGCTGACGTCGGTTTACCGGTGCCGATCCCACAAAGACCTACCGTGCGTTCTGCACAAACTGCGACAGTGCAGTGGCCTGCACGATTGGTCAGACTCCCTGGGCAGGTATTACTCTTAACCGTTGCTATAAAACTATTGGTGTACCACCTTGCATCCATATACTTAATTAGACTAATATCATAGGATATGACCCCACCGAAGACTGATAAGGGCAAAGGAAAAAGAATTGCCACACCTGTGCAATCAAAGGCATCCACAAATTTTGTGCTTAGACCTGCTTTGGTGGAGAAGAGAATATTGGCCGGCTTGTCGACCAATATGCAGATTCTGCATTCCTCGTTGTTGGTGCTACCACCGGATAGTGATTCCCTCATTGTGGAAGATCCCGAGCGGATATTTCACTATATAGTTCAAGGAGAAGATATACATCGATTTGGGATGTATATGTCCGACTTCGAGGAGTGCTTCAGGAGGGATTGGTTGAATGTGTCGATTATCAAGTCGGCCGCCATGTGAGTGACTTCTACCTTTTATATTTTGAATTCATTAATTGGTGATGAATTAGATGTTTGAATAAAAAGTTAATGACTAATGATATTGCCTCATAGGTGGGTGCATGATAAGGCGATCAATGTCTATGAAGATCGAAGATTTGGATTCCTGTGTCCTGCTATGTGCAGTGAAGTCCAGATGACAAGTGATCCGCAAGGCCTTATGCAATATATGACGAATGCCCTCTATGAATGTTCGAAAAGTCATTTATTATGCTGCCATATCATTCAGGTATGATATTTGACTATTTCTCTTAGTATTATCTAAAACATATAGTTTGTGTTAGTTGCTTAATGATTTCAACACATTGTGTAATTTGTGGACAGTCGACATTGGTCATTGCTTGTGCTGGTGATGGGGAAGCACCCACGAATCTTGCAATTTGACTCACTTGGTGCGGGTGCCAAGAGACCGAAGATCTCCACCGCAATACTGGGGTAATTATTTTGTTATCGTAAACAACAATTTTACTTAACATTAACTGTTTCATAACTTGCTACTGATGCTTAAAACTATATATTGCTGATGTATATAGTTCCATGAGAGCTGCATTAAGACTCCAGGGTATAACAATGAAGAGTAACATCCCTTGGAACACTGTCAAGGTACTCTATTAATTGATAAATTTGTGTGATAATGTTTAAACTTGTTTATAACTGTCAATATGTGTTTGTATAGTGTCCGGTGCAGCCTGGGGGTCAGAATGTGGATACTATGTCATGAGATTCATGAGTGACATAGTAGGAGCGGCGAACCTTTTACCAGAGCACTCGTTAGACATGGTAACATTCTTTGAAAGTTTCAGTTATGCTCTTTACATGTTGTTAGACTTGTACGTTTTAGATTAATGTTCATTTTTTTTCAAGGCTTACGAACAAGTGTTCAAAGGTGGTCAGTATGATGATGCTCAAATTGTTGAGATGCTTGAGGAATGGTCGGAGTTCGTCTGCACAAGTTTAATGAATTGATGATCATGAAGATGTTTTGTAACTTTTTGAGTATGTAAATATAACTCTGTACACTTGTGGATGGTGTAATGGTAGATTTGAATTGTAATGGTGTTTTTATTTGTATTGAAAGTGTGAAAGTAAGTGTAATTGCATTGGTTTTGTTAACTCTCAAATTGTGGTGCGTCGTTGGTATTAATTGGGAGCTTTTATAACTTTTTAAATGTGTGCTGGAGCTCCCTGTATGGATGAAGCATTATTACAGGTCTGATTGAATCAAATGTGGTGAATATATATATATATAAGCTGGGATGGAAAAAAACAAAAAAAAAAATACCTATCTCGGCGGTTCTTAGAGAACAACCGCCGAGATAGGCCCCTGGGATTGACCGTGTGTGAGATTGACCATGGGTCTATCTCGGCGGTTTCCTAAGAACCGCCGAGATAGACATGGTCAATCTCACACGGTCAATCCCAGGGGCCTATCTCGGCGGTTGTTCTCTAAGAACCGCCGAGATAGGTACATCTAGTTCGGCGGTGCTCATTTCGGCGGTTCACAACCGCCGAAATAGGCCTTTTTTCTACTAGTGTCCATTCTTCTGTTTTTCTTTCTCGTACATTTATCAGCTTCTAGTTCCACCCACCTTTGTTTTACAGATTTATTTAGGTGTATAGCTAGGTGTTAAGTTTATTAGCAAGCTGATACAACCCTGTTATGCCACTAGTTTTAACAAGGTTTGATAAGTACAGTTTTAACTGTGAAAACAGGCCTAATTAAGGTTGTTGAAATTACTCAACTGAAACGAGAAATTTTCAGAAACTGAAGTTTAACCTTGCACTCTCCTGTTACTTGCTTCTGTTTTAGTGTGCTACCTGAATTTCCTAAGCACTACTAGGTCAGTTACTAGTTAAGTAAGGCGTGGGTGAGTACCATTTCCTTTTCTTCCTTGGTTGGTTACTAAACAGGTACACATTCTTGCATCCTCTCTGAGAGTTAATATACAGAATGTAATGCTACAGTTTTCGAAATGTTCAACAGATGAAACTTGGCAGACTGTTTTGTTTTCAGGGCATGAAATCAGTTGAGAGGTAGCTCACCTACATTAGTATATTAGCTGCCTCCCCTTGTCGGTCCTAAGCACACCACGAGATTCCTAGAACTTGATGTCTTCAGGAGTTCTTGGAGGAAGATTAGTTTCAGGATTTCAGGGCTTTACTCGTAGCCAACATGCAGGGTGCTTACGTGAGACAAAGAGAGAGTTAGGAAATCTGGTGTAAGGAATCACGGCAAAACCAACAGAGGGAATATATATGTGTTTTGGTTTCACCTGAAATTTCCTGGACTGTTGTTCCAGATTTTTTTTTTGTGTTCTCCAGGATCTTAAGCTTCAGATTGATCAAGCAGGAATGGAGATACCAAGGAGCGTGGAGTTCACTGGTACTGATATTCACACCGGTATGGCGCTGGTCTGTATCAGTTTTTTTTTTGCAAGGATGCAACAGGTTGCCAAGGACTTCTGCTATGCTGGAGGGTGGGGTTGCATGCGGATTATACAAAGCCAATGAAAAGATTAGGAAGCCACATTCCTACATTCTCGGGCATAAAAATCGAAGGGAATGAGAAATATACCTTGCAATAATCAGAGGGAGTTGAGAAACTGGTTGCGCCAGAGATCAGAAGGAAGTAATGGCTTCAGCACATGCAGGATCGATTAACATATGGGCAGAGTTAATGAGCTGGTGCAGGACACTACCTAGGTGTTGGTGTTGGCGCAAAGAGCAGAGCAGCTGGGCAGTGTGAAAGGAATTGAGTGAGTATTTACCAAGGCATGCAGCATTCTGTTGCCTGGTTATAGAATTGTAAATTAACTCATGGCGTCAGGTAACATGAGTGGGAATCAGTGTCTAGCATGTGGGGTGGTGTTACTCATTTCCAAGGGGCATGTACGGGGGTTAGGGAATTCAGGTGGGGTTACAGTTAGGGATATTTCCCCCAGATTATAGAAGTTTGGTGAGCTCCAATTCTGGGTATGGGATTCTGAGAAAGAACAGAATCGGGTGCCCAAGTCCTGTCATCAGAACTGTTTTTTTTTGTAGATTTCAACCAGGAAGCAAGGGAGTGAGGGCATGTGGGAGTGAGTTAGTGTGAGCTGTAATTCCCAAGGGGAATGTTTTCTTGACTGGTTTTGAGACCCGAGAACCAGCAGCAAGGTATGGTTTATATAAGTTGGTTGGTCTCTGGTAACCCACCGCACAAGGCGTAGGCATAAGTTTACCAAGACAGAATTTTCTTTTCTGTTTTCTTTGTTCGATCAGTGGTAATGACAAAGAAGAACGCGGTTTGAATCCCTCTTTTTTTTGTGGTCACCTTAGTAGTCTTATTACTAGTTTAGTTAGGCTCGATTTAGTTACTGAATTCGAGCACAGCTCAACCGGTTAGGCATTTGGGGAATGTACGGGAGGTCTTGGGTTCGAGCCTTGACGGGAGCGTTTTTGCTCCTTTTTCTTTCTCTCTTTTTTTGTATAGGTTATACATGATTGTTTATATATGTACGACTATAATATCATTTCATGTGATTCTATTTTTTTTGTAACGCGGTTATGCGGCGTTACCGTCACTTATTTACAACATTACGATGTATATACGTCTACATATTATATCGTGTCATTATATATTTTTTTTGTAACGAAGTTATGCGACGTTATTGTCACCTATTTACAACGTTACAATATCGTAACGTTACGTACGGGTATTTTTCGTATTCGTACGTATATACATATATTAGATTTAATTTCTCGTACGTTACTTTATGTCCGAATTATAAAACGCATTATGATTTTATGCGTTTTAATTTTAGGGGTATTTCAACTTACCCCCCTTAAAAGAGACTTCGTCCCGAAGTCTTACTTCATTAAATTATATTTTCCCACTCCTAGAAATCTTAGGGTTCCAGTCCCGCATTCATTATTGATACCCAAAGGATTAAGTCCATAGTTATAATGCTCGGTGCTTCTAAGCACCGTGCCACATCAGTGGCTTCACACAAGTTCTCATAGTAGACCAAAAAGCTAACAATGTGTATACATGCTAAAGTGCAACCCAAGGCACACGACATTCATTCATACATAGCATACATAACATTTTCACACACAATCCAAACACACAAACCTACCAACCAACCACGAGTGGTTGTAGGAATACATCATAATAAATCGACGCTCATACAAAACAAAACGCGCTTACCCCCCTTAAAAGAGGGGTACGCCCCCGTACCCTACACTAAGCCGAAACATCGATGAAAAGATAGGGTACCTAGTTTTCCTTACCGGATTGAAATGGACCCTAGCTAACGAGCCTCACAAACTAACCCGTAACCCCGTTTCTCAAATTTAGATTTTCCTATACTCGGTACTCCTCTGTTCCAGTCATCAGAGCGCAACTACGCTCTGATACCACTTTCTGTAACACCCCCGAATAACGACCAATAATCAAACAACGCGCCTAACGGTAATACGAGATGTCTACGCAGCGGTTCCTACTCTATTCGGGTGCTACAGACGCCAACCACCCACGTGGTTGACAGTCCTCATTACCAACTCCAAGTTACGGTCTGTATGACTGGAAGTCCAACTTAACGAAATCCAAATACAATATAAAGTACAACTCAAGTACCGAGCATCTACAGTTTAGTTAACAACTTAAACAACATAACTCATACATAAGAAAGCATACTACTTAAAGTCTTGCCATGTGGACTACCCCTATGATAGTCACCCTTGCCTACTCTCCGTTATCGTTTGGCACAAGACCTGAAAAAAATTGGGTGTAAAGGACTCAGCAAACTACGCTGAGTATGAACGTGTGAAGCCCGCATGTTACCGGGCCACACGACTAATTGGTCGAATATTATTAAGTCCATTTTACATGCTATGATAAAGCAGTAAAGCACACATCAGTACATCATGATATCATACACACTCATCGGTAGCATAGCAATATCAGCAAGCAACAAGCACATCTTGCAAGTAGCACAGCAATATCAATAAGCAACCAAGCACAACTTGCCAGTAGCATAACAATGTCAAACACGCAGTCCAGCATAATAAGCTGCTAGTGTAGCAACAACAGTCAAGTAATTATAGGACGTGTGCGTAGGTACATTATACCGTCAATCCTCGCTATGGGATCATTCAAGAGATTGCGCATTGTTATCTTGTTCTCATTACATATGTTTTCCTTTCTTCTCTTGCACCGAGTCCGGGGGATGTAGGGTAGATCCCGAGACTTTATAATATAGGTGCTATTCATTCCTTGTTACTTAAATGATCACAATTGTGAATTTTTCTTATTTGCTTGGTTTCGTTACACATGTTTTCCTCTATTCTCTGGCACCGAGTCAGGGGATATAGATTAGATCCCGAGGCTTTATTATGTAGGTGCTAATCATTCCTTGTTTCTTCAAGGGTTACTTGTGAATTCTTTTATCACCGCACGTTGGAGGACGTCTCCTCCATAGCTAGTCCCCCATTCCCGACACCCAGGGTCAAGGAAGCGGAAGTCACCTCTAGACTCCAGGATAAGCTTCACCAATTTGTCACCCCCCATTCCCGACACCAGGGTCAAGAAGCGGAAGTCACCTCTGGATCCGGATGTGCTTCACCAACTTGTCACTCCCCATTCCCGACCCAGGGTCAAGGAAGCGGAAGTCACCTCTGGATCCGGGATGTGTCACCAAAATATATCCATCATAGACGGTCGAAGGATGCTGCAGATACCAACTCCGATCATCCATACTGCGCGGCCCGAGCTGTTGTCTTCCCGGGTTAGTCTCATGTTTCACAGTTGATACTTTTCGTTTCATTATCATTATAATCTCGACACCATAGTGGGTTGTCATTAGCGTCCTCTAAAGTTAGAGAGGATTCGTCTCGTATAGTTCTTTGTTTTGTCTACGTGGTTCGTCATGTCTCACCAAGGAGACTTGCTCTTCATTATGATTAATGAATAGACCATAGTGGGTGTCATGGTAGTCCTCAATGGATTAGAGAGGAGTTCCCCTTATTGAGTTTCTTTGTTTTCATAGTTCGTAGTAGTTCGTCTCAAGTTCCATAAACGAGCACTAGTAGAAAAAAAATATTATATAACACGCATTTATAATACGGTTTTACATAATGGTGTTATAAAGTATGACATAGCCGTGTTTAATATGCAAAGGAAATAAAGCAACGCTAAAAAAATGATTTTACCACGGTTGTAATGAACCGAGGTTTGAAGTAAACATTTAGAACGCGGTTGATTAATATCCGTGTTATATTCCTTCTAATCTCTCGCCTAATACTTTCTTTCCCCCGCGACACCACCCAAACTACCACTCAAATATTTGTTCTGCCCACTTCGACGTCTCCAAACCCTACCGCAATCGCACCGACGTTGCTGCATCGTCGCCATCGCTGCCTCCTCATTCTTCTCCTGACGTCGCTACACCGTCGCCACCAATATCGTCATCCCGTTTCTGATCTAATCGTGGTTAATCAGACCTTCAAATCGCTTCGGAAACCAGTTCAGGCTGAGCTACACCATGGCTGTGCTGTGGGCTGCAAATCGCCACCAAAAACGCCAACGACCTCCGCCGTCTGCTTCTTGGTGGTCCCATACGTGGCTGAGACCTGCGATCACCGTGGCAGCTTCTGAGTTGTCGATTAGGTAAATTTCCAAATTTTTATGAAATCAGTATACACCTGTAATTTCACTCCTGTAAGTTTAATAGAGTTGTTGGGGTATTTTGTGTGGCTAAAATGGTTCGCAATAGTTGGTCCCATTGGTTTCAGCCCTTGCTGAATCTCTGTTTCAGTTACATGGTTGCGAACCCTGTCGTAGTCTTCAATCTCTGTTTCAGTTACAAGAGGTGTGCCTACATGTTTTTGCTTTGGTCAAACCCTGACGTGATGGGGAGTTGTTTCGGTACCAAAGAAGGCCTTTCATAGTCTTCTTTCTGCTCAGATTATTTTTTCATCTGCTGCCCAATTACTTCCCAACCCAAAGGATGACTAAGCATAGAGTTGGGGTTTTTTGAGCTATACATGGTACTCACCAACCTTTCCTTTGTTATCTGCCGTGCCATGCTTGTTTTTTTCTTTACATCTAACTCCACTACATCAATTATCTGCATAACAGCAACCAGATGTAATTAAGCTTATGAAACTGAAATATGACAAGCAAAAAAATATGTGCATATTCTTTGATACACGGCAAGTGCAAGATCAAGCAGTCTGTATGAAAAATGCTACAGGTCAAATACTACAGGATTGTCCAAACTAACTTACCGGGTTAGTGTTTTCTATAGCAAACTAAAATATAACTCACCTGTGGTTTCTAATGTTTCTCAGTTTCTGGTTGTTTTCAAAAATTAAAATAGCATACAGAGACCGTGGTTGTTTCTAAATAAAAATTATTATATACTTCATGAAGAGTATGCTTGTCTAGTTGTCAATGGGTGTCGTTGTATCAACACTGATTCTTCCATGTCGCTGTCTTCTAGGTTATCATATTTTGCCATCTCCAAGCAGTACATAGTTCTTCCTTCTGACCTAAATTGATGAACCTATAGTGGATCTTTTTGGTTGAACGTCAATCTCCGGTTGCAACGGAGACAAGTTCTGGTGATTATGACAATCTCCAGTTGTAATATAGGCACTGTCTTGCTTAGATTGATTAATTTTCCCACACCTACCTGTAGCTTTGGTTATTTTACTGCTCTCACGGTTGTTTGGTAGTTTCATAGTTCAGTGTTGGCTTTGTTGTGGTTTTCATTCTGTTTTGATACTTTACCTGTGCATATTTTATTCTGTTTTTCTATTGTACAGTATATATGCTTCAGCAGCTGAAATTCAAGATTAATTCTTAAAAATTGCTCGACTTTTTACTCTTTTTAATACCACCATAGGATTCCTACTTCTGTCACATAACATGCTATCCTTTCAGCCAATTCCTTGGCTATTATTGTCCGTACAGCAATCTGTTTTATGTGACTTTTTAACAGAGATGTTCCTTTGCTAAGCATTAATGCCATGCTATTTGACCCCCAACATTAGTTCTGTTATACCATGCTATTTGACCCCCAACATTTGCTCTTCTGATTTTAGGTTGATAAAGATGTAATGAGAAATCAAAAGAACGCACACTCCATTCTACCTAACTAGGAGTTTGTGAATGATCGGTTAAACTGCACACTTTGAGGACTTCTGGTGGAATAAAAAGGGAACCATCGGTAATCGAAGTGTCTCACAACCTTTTGAAGACTGCTGAGGTATTTTGTTTATGTAGTAATTTGTTGCTGTGTCTCATAGTCTCAAAAATTATATCAAGTGATGCACTAATTGTGATGATTTTTATGCGTACTGATTCATGAACCTGAATCAAAGAAAGAAAGTGATCGGGGCTTATAGATGTTAGAGGAGCTAACTAACTTGATAACATATTTGGTGCCTTTTAATTTCCTCACATGTCATTTTCCTACTTCCAAAATGTTTTCATTAATTGTGAAATTGATTGCAGAAACTAATTCATGTGGATAAAAGTGAATTATGTGTATTGTATAAACGATGGTCATATCTTCAAGATGTTTATAATAGAGTGAAAGAAACAGTTCGGCAGTTCTTGTTTGGTTGTGTATACTAGACAAATTTTTAATACAGTTTGGGATCACTGATTTGTTTCCAAATTGTGCAGCTGTCTACAATAGACCTGGTGAGCCCACCGCGGATAGAAACAGGTTGGAATTGAAGAAGAAAGCTCTAAGATTCAACCATAATGGCATGTCTTCAAACACTTCTCTTGTAAGAATGAATATCTACTTCTAATTCTTACTTTATTAATTTACTTTGTCTGTATTAAAGTAGGTTTTTTTGTTGAATTACACTGCTGTTACAATGCATTAATTGAACAAAAAGTGAGAAGTCTAGGGGCTGCTATAGTGTTTATTACCGCTCTCTTACTACGCTACTGTTTTGATCAGATTACAAGCATATTTGCGACAGTCTTATAGATTGGGTTTTGTGGTCTTTTTTTCTATGTTTTTGCACCTCATAGGTGAATTACTCTCCTTCTCTACAATGTTGTTGGATTGTCACTCTGAAATAAGCATTAGACTGATATTATCACACTGAAATGAAGTTAATATGATATTCATTGGCTTTGTTAAGCCTTGTTTAGTTCTGTTTCTTTGAAAATGCGGGAGATTAAACAACTTAAATTGTTTCAGACTTTTGCTCCTAGTTACTACAACTTGATCTCATGGATGATGCTCCCTCTTTATCTGTTTTTACTGCTGTTACAATCCGCCACTTTGCTTCAGTTTTAGTCTCTTTTAATGGTGTCGGTTAAAGTTGATTTAAACCCGTGAAAGTATTCATCTTAGTACCCGATTTTCACTGCTGCTAATAGATATATCTTCAGCAGCTGAAATTCATGATTAATTCTTAAAAATTGCATCAGTTTTTACTCTTTTTTATACCACCATAGGATTCCTACTTCTGTCACATAACATGCTATCCTTTTCGGCCAATTCCTTGGTTGTTATTGTCCGTATAATGCGATTTGGTGCCACAACAATCTAGTTTTTGTGCCTCTTTATCATCGATGTTTGCTAAGCAATAATGCCATACTTTCTACAATTGTTTCAAAAATTAGTTCAGTTATACCATGCTATTTTTGATAGTCTCAAACAGCAGCAAAGTTCTGGTACAATCCGCCTATTTTAAACATTGCTGCATGTTTAATTCTCTAACCGTGTTGAGCCTTAGTCTCTAATTAAAAAGACATGATATAAGCATGCTTGTACGTGATATCAACATGTTTCAGCATTAAGATGTTATTAAGTTAGGAAGCATCACATTCTGTATTGCTGCTGACTTTGTTGTGCAAATAATGGCATAATTTAGTAGTCCTTGGTTTTCAAAGGATATATATTTTTATTTCTATTTTACTGCTTAGTAATGCACCTTTCAGTGTATCCAATTGGACTAATTTTTGCTCAGCTATTAGATACTTACGTTTTGCTTGTTGAAAAATTGGTTGATTTCTTTGAACCTCTGCTATGCTTCAATGCTATTTATCGCACTCATACCACTGCTGCTATGTGGTGAAATTTGATTTATAACTAGTTTTTTGTATACCGTAGTGACAATGTTCTAAAATCCATGGTCTCAGCAGTTTTAAACTCTCCAAAATGTGCATGTATCTGCTCTATTGTTAAATAAAACCATATTCTGTGATTATTTTAATGAGCTTAGAATCAACCCTGTTTTTGCAATTCCTCACAAAGGAAAGTCAGTTCATGCTCCACCTATGCTTCAGCTGCATGTTGGCTTATTTAAGAATTAATTTGTTTGGCTGTTTTATATTAGGAAACAAGTGTTGTACATGGTCCCTGTTACTACTTAGCAATGATATAGTTTTGGACTTTTGTTTTGTTTTTTGTATGATTTAACTGTCGTTTGCTTTTCTATCTTTACGCGTTAATGTTGTTGTTCCATTGAGCTGTTTCAACAATTTTTTGACTTTATAAAGTGTTCATTATGCTTTGCCCACTGATTTTGTTGCTGCTATAAAAATGTTCATTCTGCTTTGTCCTCAGATTTTGCTGTTATAAAGTGTTCATTATGATTTGTCCTCTGATTTTGCTGCTGCTATAAAGTGTTTATTATGATTTGTCTTCTGATTTTGCAGTGTGCATTATGCTTTGTCCTTTGATTTTGCAGCTGCTATAAAGTGTACACTATGAAGGAAGTCGACATTGTCTGAGAAGAATTGACAGGAGGTGGTAATTTCTTTTGCAGTGTGTGTATGACACTTTTGGATTGCTCTTAGTCATGTAATTATACAGGCGGTGGTAATTTCTTTTGGGTGCCTGTATGAGACTTTTGGATTGCTTTTAATCATGTAATTATACAGGAGGTCGTAATTTCTTTTTTGTAGTACTTAGTGTTAGGGATTGTTGAATTTTGTGAATGTTACAAATTATATATAGCAAATGAATTCAGTAGCTCTTTTGCAAGCTGGTGTGGCTGTATATTGAATGTGTGTAATAGATGATTGTAGTATTTTGGGTGAAACAGAAACAGTAAAATTAAAAAATTAAAAACATGTCTTATAACACGGTTGACGACAAGAATTGTGTTATAAAATTTGTTTGATTTTGGCGGACTAGTGTTTTATAACACGGTTAAGGAAAAGAACAGTGTTATAAAACCTATTCAATTTTGGCGGTAAGAGACTTTATAACACGGTTCACAAAGGTAACCGTGTTATAAAATTGTTCTCTCCAAAATAACCAGCGTAGCAACCTATTTTATAACACGGTTTTTGTGGCTGAAACCGTGTTATAAAAGTGTTTTATAACACGCGTGTCAACCGTGTTGTAAAATGCAAAACAATATACGACCGCAATATATAACACGCCCTTAAACCGTGTTATATATAGTAAAACAATCGTGTTATAAAGTGTTTTTTCTACTAGTGGAGAAAGGGACTAAACTACTGTGTGCGCGCAAGTAAAATGCCACAAGGATATATATAACACGCATAAAAGCAAGCCACAAGAAGCAATCCAATTTTCATGCTTTTAGTCTTAGAGTCATTGTCACACAAAGCACACAGCACACAAAGCAAACAAGCCGTGTAACACGGCAACATACGAACCACACATGTCCATACCTTATTCGAAGCACGAGTCGTCTTACACTCGAAGTCCCGGTCGGAGTTCGCTACGGCCCTAGCGTTAATTAAAACAATGGGTCAGTTTATTATTTTATGTGACGACACTTTATATCGCATGTTTTTCCCTTGGTATGTTGTCACATGCTTAGTTTAGATTGACTCTTAGAATTTCACATGCATTAATTCTAGGCTTAACTTACTCCTAGGATATTTCATATCTTTATTTACACGATAACTAAGCCCTTTTTCCTTAGGTAACGTTTTAGGGTGTTTTAAGAGGTAATTATGTAACAAGTTTGTTTAACATAGGTATGACTTATCTAATGGGTATTCTTTCCTTAGATAAATAGGTCAGTAATATTTTAACCCTTGTCTAATGATAATATGGATTATAGAATACCCCTAAAACCCACTTATACAGAAGTCCAAAGATTCCTAAGTTTGAAACACAAATACACTATCTAACGTCCCCTTTAATGTAGTAATTGATGTTTATGTTTCGCTAAACCCAGTTACATTTATTAGCTATCATTTGGGTTCATTTTTAACCTAACATCCCCCTCCTAATACCCCTGTATATCAGTTTACAGAAACTACTTATTATCGAAAATCTGAAACCACAATCTCTATGTTGCTTCTTGATTCTTGTTTCCTTTATCCAACAGATGTTTAATCTTCTCAAAACATTTTGCTAACTTAATATATTCCTTAGCTATGTTTTGGGTTTGTTATTAAGATCACATCACGCTTGTATTATCTCTGGAAGTTGACTATACTGAAGCACAACTTCAGAAACTGAAACAACAGTCTGCACGACCCTTGCTCCCCACTTCCCTTTTCACGCATTAAGTTGATTCCTAATCTCTCCCAAGTGGTTACAGACCTGCTTAAGTGTTTAGCTGGATTTTAAGTTTATAAACAAGCCATTACAATCCCCTTAAACCTACTGTGTGCTAGTTATACAGAGGCAACAAGGCTATAGAAACCCGGAAACCCAGCTTGGGCATCTTCCCTTTTTTTTTACTATTTGTTCATTGACTAACCTGATTTCCAATGTTTCCAAATTGCTTACCAAGTTAGTAAGATGCATTAGATATTCTCAAACTAAAACTCTGGCCAAAACAGCCCCGTTAATACATTATACAGAAGCAAGGAGGACTGGCAAAAACTGAAACAGAAACTGGTTTGGTCTCCTTTCTATCTTTGTTTTCTTTTTCTGTTACTTATCCTGATTCCTTCCCTAGTTCGACTTCCAGTTTCCTCAAAATGTTAACACATTTGATTAGGTGAATTAGCATGGATTATAGGCTCAATAAAACTCCTTCAAATCTTTCTGTACCAGATTACGTAGGACTGAAAAAAAAGAAATGAAAACTGAAAACTAGAATCTATGAAACTGATGTCTCTTTTTTTTCCTCTTATCTTTTCTGTTTTGTTCATGAGTTGAGT
The DNA here is from genome assembly GCA_023374045.1 of Limonium bicolor. Classification (NCBI taxonomy): domain Eukaryota; kingdom Viridiplantae; phylum Streptophyta; class Magnoliopsida; order Caryophyllales; family Plumbaginaceae; genus Limonium; species Limonium bicolor. Next base: position 143,631,303 of record CM041776.1, on the reverse strand, counting down.
TTCAATTTTCCCCCACTGATAACTCACGTAGTTAAGTGGTTTATCATGGTCATACACTCAAAACAGACCCGAGGCAAAACTGCTAACACCACTGAAATGTTTTACTACTGAAGTGAAAGGAAAACAGAAACTGAAACAGATAACTTTCTTCTGTTTGTTTTTCATTCCTTGATCTAGTTTCTTTCTTACTCCCCCGGTTATTTACCCTCTCAGTTAGCTGTCTTAATGTGCTTTTAAACTCCAATCTAGACCAACACGTCCAAGACAACATCTCTCAACAGAACATTAATCATCATTGAAACTGAAACACAAATCTGATCTCCTCACTTCTATTCCTTTTCTTTACTCTCAGATTTAGACTTTCTATTTCCCCCAAAATATTACTACATTTAATCAGATGGGTTAGCAAAGTTTTAAGCTCATAAATCTCTCAGTATAATCCCTTCTGTAGTATAGTCATACAAGAACTTTAAATTTTTCAGAAACTGAAACCATAAAACTGCTGTCTTCTCTCCTGTTTCTCTTCTTGTTCTTTCATGGTTTTATCCTCAAAACAATCCAAGGCAGCAGGGAACAACTCTCTGATAAGTTCTTTACATATTATCTGTCAACTGAAACAAAAGAACACAACCTGAAACAAGCAACTGATAACTCCTCTCTAATTTCTTTCTGTTTACTCACAATCCGTCTATAAGTTTTTTTTTTCTTCAAACCTGATAGCCCAGTCAGTTAGGAGTGCATCGAGATTTCAGTCCCAACACAGATCCACGGTAATCTTGATAAGGTTACTGAGGGGTGTTATACTACCGTTGGAAGAAAAATGGACAGAAACTGAATCATAACACTGGTGTCCTCTTTTCTGTTTTTCTTTTATCTGTTCACAATTTGACTTACAGTTGCTCACTTAGTTAAATGAATTAGCAGGGTTTTAAACTCTTGAGCCACTCACTATCACACCCTAAAACCCTTTGTAACAGAAGCATACAGAAACATCGAACTTCAGAAATTGAAAACGTAAACTGCATTTCCATTCTTCTGTTTTTCTTTCTCGTACATTTATCAGCTTCTAGTTCCACCCACCTTTGTTTTACAGATTTATTTAGGTGTATAGCTAGGTGTTAAGTTTATTAGCAAGCTGATACAACCCTGTTATGCCACTAGTTTTAACAAGGTTTGATAAGTACAGTTTTAACTGTGAAAACAGGCCTAATTAAGGTTGTTGAAATTACTCAACTGAAACGAGAAATTTTCAGAAACTGAAGTTTAACCTTGCACTCTCCTGTTACTTGCTTCTGTTTTAGTGTGCTACCTGAATTTCCTAAGCACTACTAGGTCAGTTACTAGTTAAGTAAGGCGTGGGTGAGTACCATTTCCTTTTCTTCCTTGGTTGGTTACTAAACAGGTACACATTCTTGCATCCTCTCTGAGAGTTAATATACAGAATGTAATGCTACAGTTTTCGAAATGTTCAACAGATGAAACTTGACAGACTGTTTTGTTTTCAGGGCATGAAATCAGTTGAGAGGTAGCTCACCTACATTAGTATATTAGCTGCCTCCCCTTGTCGGTCCTAAGCACACCACGAGATTCCCAGAACTTGATGTCTTCAGGAGTTCTTGGAGGAAGATTAGTTTCAGGATTTCAGGGCTCTACTCGTAGCCAACATGCAGGGTGCTTACGTGAGACAAAGAGAGAGTTAGGAAATCTGGTGTAAGGAATCACGGCAAAACCAACAGAGGGAATATATATGTGTTTTGGTTTCACCTGAAATTTCCTGGACTGTTGTTCCAGATTTTTTTTTGTGTTCTCCAGGATCTTAAGCTTCAGATTGATCAAGCAGGAATGGAGATACCAAGGAGCGTGGAGTTCACTGGTACTGATATTCACACCGGTATGGCGCTGGTCTGTATCAGTTTTTTTTTTGCAAGGATGCAACAGGTTGCCAAGGACTTCTGCTATGCTGGAGGGTGGGGTTGCATGCGGATTATACAAAGCCAATGAAAAGATTAGGAAGCCACATTCCTACATTCTCGGGCATAAAAATCGAAGGGAATGAGAAATATACCTTGCAATAATCAGAGGGAGTTGAGAAACTGGTTGCGCCAGAGATCAGAAGGAAGTAATGGCTTCAGCACATGCAGGATCGATTAACATATGGGCAGAGTTAATGAGCTGGTGCAGGACACTACCTAGGTGTTGGTGTTGGCGCAAAGAGCAGAGCAGCTGGGCAGTGTGAAAGGAATTGAGTGAGTATTTACCAAGGCATGCAGCATTCTGTTGCCTGGTTATAGAATTGTAAATTAACTCATGGCGTCAGGTAACATGAGTGGGAATCAGTGTCTAGCATGTGGGGTGGTGTTACTCATTTCCAAGGGGCATGTACGGGGGTTAGGGAATTCAGGTGGGGTTACAGTTAGGGATATTTCCCCCAGATTATAGAAGTTTGGTGAGCTCCAATTCTGGGTATGGGATTCTGAGAAAGAACAGAATCGGGTGCCCAAGTCCTGTCATCAGAACTGTTTTTTTTTTGTAGATTTCAACCAGGAAGCAAGGGAGTGAGGGCATGTGGGAGTGAGTTAGTGTGAGCTGTAATTCCCAAGGGGAATGTTTTCTTGACTGATTTTGAGACCCGAGAACCAGCAGCAAGGTATGGTTTATATAAGTTGGTTGGTCTCTGGTAACCCACCGCACAAGGCGTAGGCATAAGTTTACCAAGACAGAATTTTCTTTTCTGTTTTCTTTGTTCGATCAGTGGTAATGACAAAGAAGAACGCGGTTTGAATCCCTCTTTTTTTTGTGGTCACCTTAGTAGTCTTATTACTAGTTTAGTTAGGCTCGATTTGTTACTGAATTCGAGCACAGCTCAACCGGTTAGGCATTTGGGGAATGTACGGGAGGTCTTGGGTTCGAGCCTTGACGGGAGCGTTTTGCTCCTTTTTCTTTCTCTCTTTTTTGTATAGGTTATACATGATTGTTTATATATGTACGACTATATATATCATTTCATGTGATTCTATATTTTTTTGTAACGCGGTTATGCGGCGTTACCGTCACTTATTTACAACGTTACGATGTATACGTCTACATATTATATCGTGTCATTATATATTTTTTTGTAACGAAGTTATGCGACGTTATTGTCACCTATTTACAACGTTACAATATCGTAACGTTACGTACGGGTATTTTTCGTATTCGTACGTATATACATATATTAGATTTAATTGCTCGTACGTTACTTTATGTCCGAATTATAAAACACATTATGATTTTATGCGTTTTAATGTTTAGGGGTATTTCAACACTCCTGAAATCTCAGGTATTAGTCGGGATTCTCATTTAAGGAGGAATAAAGAAAGATTCAAAGAATTCAAGGAATTTAAGGAATTCAAGGAGTTTGAATTGATACTAAGGGTTAACTGACATTTACCTGAAGGGAGGTAAATCTCGTGTAGCCCATACCGTACCGAAGGCGATGGCTCAGACCACCATAGAAGCGATCGACCAACACCTGGCCGGTGTATCCTAGATCAGGGAGGAGACGGAGAATGGATGTGAAGGTGCGGTAGTACTCGTCGACAGTCATCTTGTCTGTCATCTTCAAGGCATCTAGTTCTAGCCTTTTCTTGGTTTTAACATGCTCGGGGTAGTATTTGGAACGGAGGAGTGATGCGAAGGAATCCCAGTCGAATGTGGGGTCGCTGATGCATGCTTGACCAGCTTCCACCAATCCATTGCAGCATCCTTGAGGTAGTAGGCTGCTACTCTGACTCGAACTCCAGCAGGAGCTTCGAGAGTTTCGAAAGTCGTCTCCATCTCGGAGATGTAGGCCTCGAGCTTAGCCGGATCACTCTCGCCCCTAAAGTAGGGAGGGCGGAGCTCCGCTACAGCTTTTACCAGTTTGATTCTCTGGGTGACGGGGGTGGGTGAAATACCCCAAACCTTGGTATGTTGGTTAAACATTAAAACATGATATATTAAGACTAAAAAGAGTCTTAGAAACCTTAGTAAACAAATTTAAACAAAAGGAAACACAAATGTGCTTTAAAGTCAATAAGAGCAAATGTGCTCTAAGCGGGATAAACTTGGTAAGACCTAATGAGCTTACCAAGACTTCATTTATATACTAATGAACATATTAAACCAATTACCAAAGAAAACCAAGCTTGAAAACAAGTTAAAACTCAAAATGTGCTTTAAGAAGTCTTAAAGCACGTTTTTGAAAAATTGTCTTGTAAATGAGTTTTGATGGCTAAATGTCCATCATTACTCTTAAATATATATGTGTACTATATAGTATCACATTTGGGTGGCTATATTAATGGGAAATCAAAAATTTCACTTCTAGTGCCTTGTATAGGTGAATAGTGATTTTTACAAGCTATTTTGTAACATATGTGGTATAAGTAATTAAATTGACAAACAAAGACTAAAACACCCCCACACTAATATAAGGGGCCGGTTTTTATAAGGGTGTGACTCACCACTCTCTTATTAATGTATTAAGTAAGTAAAGATAAGTAAATAAGCTACCTTTTTACTTTATAAGTATAAATATCTCTTAAAAGCAAATTCTATCTTCATTCTCTCATTTCCCTTCCTTGCTCACACGGTTTCCCACTCATCTCCTCCCTTCTTCATTGTTCTCTCACGGTAATACCACTATCACCATTAGAGCTCCACCTTTGACCACTTGTTAAACCTAGCTCACTTGTCCAAATCAAAAACAAATACCACCAATCTTCCTCTCATCAAGCTCTTCATTCCTATCTTCTCAAAACTCCTAGAGCTCCATTTCGGTGCCAAGGTGTTCCACCATTGAAGGAGCTTGAGCTTGGATTTCTACATATTATTACTCTCCTTTACTTCTAGGTAAGGAATCTCAAACAAAAATCAAGTTTCCTCCTTGTTTTTGTCATGTCCGAAAATACACATTGATATAGCTCATTGTGTCTTTGTTCTAGCTTCATTTCAACTCTTCATGGACTAGGTGGAGTCCTTCTTGTTAGATATTCAAACTCCCTTCAAAGATCAAGGTAAAACAACTACATTAATGTTTTTGAAACAATGTCAAATTAGGGTTTACAATGAGATGAAGCTCAAAGCTTGAATACTCATTATGGTGTTTATATTGTCTAGAACTTGACAAGGAATCAAATTGTCATACGGTTTTGTAAGGAATCAAGAAGGAAGTGTTTTGGGAAAAGAGGTAAATCTACTAACTTAAATGTTGTTTAATGCCTTAGGAGAAATGAGCTTATAAATGCTTATTAAAACTACCTAAAGAGCAAATGGTGAATGACTTAGTAAATGTTCTCAAGAGACTAGTAAGGGCATATGTGTGTTGAGTGTATTGCAGGTTAAAGGCATATATATTGTGGAAATTCAGTGTTTATGATTTAAGCACTTTAAGGGCCTAAGAGCCATGCATTTTAAGGGCCTAAGTGCCATGCAATATATTGTGCACTATGTTGTAATGTGGTGTAAATTTGGTGAAATTATGTATGAGAGTGTTCTTGATGATTTTAGATGATCTTGTGTGTTTAAAGGAGAAGGTAAAGTGTTTAGACTTAGTAATGTTCTAGGGGAACCCATGTCAAAATTTAGGTAGGAAGTAAGAAGTTCTAAGTGTTTACATAAGGTTTAGTAAGTTAGAAATGTAGGAAATGAATAAGGAGTTCATGATGTTTTAAAGGAATTTTGATGAACTAGGAAGTACTCTAGAATGTAATAAGGACTTAGGCATGATCTTGAGATTTAGTAGGTACCAAAGTCACTTTGGGACTTAGGTAAATACCTAGGCAAACTTTGGTAAAATAAGGAGAAGTGTACACTAGGAAAAGAGTTTCAAGAAGGAGATAAGGAATTAGTGGTGAGAGATGATGCTTGGGAGATGATGTTAAGTTAAGGAGAAAGCATTTTGGGATAGTAGTTGTCATAGGTATGAAACACCACTAGGAAACCTAGTATGAAATAACATAAGTGTTAAGGAATTTTTACAAGGAAATAAGTAAAGGCTTAAGGAGTTAGAAAATGAGTTTCATGGATGTTGTATGTGGATATAAAGTTACCAAATGTTGCTAGGAAGCATTAAGAGGCCTTAGGAGAAGGTTGGTGAAGAATTGGCAAAGTTTGGGTAAGATTAGAGGCGACCGACCCAGGGGCCGACCCAGTTTTTGGGTCGGTCGAGCCTCTGTTAGATGTTAGGAAATGTTCGGTGATGGTCCGACCCAAAAGGGTGGGTCGGACATGGGTCGGTCGGTCAAGTTTCAAAGGAAGGAAATGTTCGCACATGGTCCGACCCAGTCGAGGAGTCGGACGTGGGTCGGACGGGCATGATTATAAGGAAGTAAAAGGGTTCTGTAATGGACCGACCCAGAAGGTTGGGTCGGACATGGGTCGGTCAAGGTAAGGTTCTTCAGACCCGAAAACCACTGGGAGGGTCCGACCCAGTTGTGGGTCGGACGGTGGGTCGGTCGGACCAAAACTTGAAAAAAAAAAACAGAAAAGAATGTGACTTATGTAGTTAACCCTAGGTGTTTAATGAAGGTAACCTAGGGTAAGATAGGCATTAAAACATGTCATACAAGCATGTTGAATACATAGTAAGTGTGAAGTTAAATAATTAATTAACCGACCTTACGTATAGGATTCTCTCAAGGTGGGAACGAAACAAGGCAAGGACCAAGGTATGGTTTTCTTGCAGTCTGTTGCCTAACGGTTTACACCGGCTTGGGTGTTGATTGTTTTCTGAGTGTTTACGACCTTATAAGATTAAGGCATGAAAAGAGTTTACAGTTGTTATATATTATGATGTTGGTTATTATGACTCCTTTCCCTTGGGTGTCTAACAAGACCTAAATGTTGCTTGTATGTGACTTAACAAAATGTTGTGTGATCACTAACAAGTGCTAATCGGGGGGAGTGAGGAGTCCGGTATGTTCCGGCCACGCGTGTGATGGATGGGGGTCGTTATCATATCCAGTTCGGCTCCCTTGGTGTATGTTTAGGTGGTATTCCAATTTGGTTTCAACCTTCCCTTAGCTTATCCAAAGCTAGTTTACTGACTCACGTCGGGCCATAGGGGCATACTGTGTTGTTTGGTGTGCTTGGGATCACTATATCCGACACACCTTGGGTTTAAGTCAACCGTTCAAATAACAGGATGGTGATGAGGTAATTAACGAGCTTGGTATGGGTTGGCAACAATCTCTATGCTCATGGTATGTACTAACTGTGGTGGAAGGATCTTAATGTGAACCGTTTGTGTGGTGATATGTTGTGTCGTACTACGCAATTTCCCTTGCTATGCTATGGTATGTGTATATATATATGATGGATGTTCTAAAATGAATGCCATGTTATTATGACAATTGGTTGCGCGTATCCCGTTAGTCGATGGGCTGCGCGTTAGCCATACCAGCAAAGGTGCTGACCCCTCGGGGGCCCCATATTTTATTGCAGGATGAGGATCGAAGAGGCAGAGTGGCTCTAGGTCCTAGGTGGTAATATACTTTTGGATAAGTAGGTTGTTGAGCCCGGGATGCGCCTGTGCTCCCGAGGCGTACATGTTGATACCTTGTTATACAGTTATGGATGATTATGGTTTGGAGATGTATTGTAAATTAAATACTCGGTATTGTCGGTTATGTTTATATATGGATGTTAGTTACTATGCTCGGGAGTCTGATCATCAGACCGATACACTTGTATTTATTCTGCCTAGTTAACCACGTGGGTGGTTAACGGCGTTGTAACACCAAAGCGATAGTTATTATTTGGTTGGTTATTTCCGCTGCGACTTCGGTAGATGATAGGAGCGTTGTAGGGGTGTTACAAAAAGTGGTATCAGAGCGAAGTATCGCTCTGATGACTAGAATACCGAGCTTAGGAATATACCGAGTTAGGAAACCTAACTACAGTTACCTAAGTGAGCGGACTTGGAAAGGTTAACCACTAACTAAGTGTGGAATTACCTGGTTGTCGGGAAGATGCTATAACCATTGGACCGATAAGTGTGCAAGCATAATGCTAATGAATATTCATATGAATTCAGATGTCAGGTAGACCGCGAGGTCGAGGCCGCGGACGCGGTACTGGAGATATGGGTGACCAGGGCGATGATACTACGGCCCAGACTATGGCTGAGGCAGTTGCAGCCGCCGTAGCCCAGATGGTACCCAGTTGTTGCTGCTATCAGCAAGGGCAACAGCCCGGAGTTCAGCCACCACCACCACCGCCACGTGAGACCAATTGGGTCAAGGCGTTGGCTGATCTGAGGCCGCCATCATTTCATGGGGAGACCGATCCCCGTAAGCTAGAGGCGTACATCTCCGAGTTGGAGACCGCCTACGAGACTTTGGCCGTACCTGCTGAGGCTAAGGTCCGACTTGCCGCTACTACTTGAAGGGGTCGGCACAGAGTTGGTGGAAACTGGTGAGGGAGGACAGGATGACTGATCCTGAGTTTGGATGGAGGGAGTACACGGCTCTGCTGCGAGCCAAGTATTACCCGGTGCATGTGCAGGAGGCCAAGCGCCTCGAGTTGGAAGTCTGAAGCAGGGGGATAAGATGTCGGTTGATGACTACTACACCGCATTCACCGGCCTTATCCACCTGTTACCGGACCTTGGGTACTCGAACCGGGTGTTGGTGAACCGGTTCTACAATGGACTGAGCCACCGTCTCCGCTAGGGATGGGGCCAGCTGAGTATACCACCTTGCAGGAGTGCTATCATGCCGCTGCAAAGGTTGAAATTACCGTCCGTCTGAGGGACGAGGAAAATGCGCACAAGCGCAAGGCCACCAACGAGGGCCAAAATCAGCAAGGGTATGGGGGAGGGAAGAAGAAGAAACCCTACCCTCAGCCCCAGAAGGGCCAGTACCAGGGTGACAAGGGCCAAGCCCAGACCACCACAGCTGATGAGCCACTGAAGCTCACTATGCGTATGCGGCGAAGCCTCTACGCTCTACCCGCCTAAGGGTAATTACTAACCATGTGTATCTAGTTGAGGTGTATGTTGTTGAGTGGAAAGTGAGTATTGATTTGTGTTGTTGATAGCAGCTAGCGGGTTCTGGACCGGAGCGCCACTTTTACTGTAAGTGGTGCAATGGAGACCACCCCGGCAAAGACTGCAAGGGGAATGATGTGAGGTGCCGCCACTGCCAGAAGATGGGGCACCGTGAGTTTGAGTGTTGGACGAACCCCAACGGCAGAAACTACAAGCCAAAGGGGCAGTGGAAGGGTAACACTACCACGACCACTGAAGGCCGAAGGCGATTACTCAGCAGACTTCTGACAGAAGTACACTGAATCCCAGAAGGGGAAGGCTACGGGGTCCAACAAGGCCACCCTGAATGTGGTGGACCGGTCTGAGGCACCAGGATCCTCTTCGAGACCAGGTACCGCCTAAACTGATAAATGAAAAAGTGATTGCTTACCGCATTTCATGCATGAGTGTTAGCAAGTCTAAGGGTATAAACATATAAGTAAAGAGTTAGAACATAATGTGGAAAACACCTAAATTAGGCAATTTGAAACTTAGGAACCTTCAATATCTGCTATCCAATCCCACCCGCACCAAACCCTGAAGAAACCGCCATCAACATCACCGACTTTCCATTGGAGCAATGTCAGGTTATCCAGCCAGGTATGATACTCTTAAATGGATACCTGACACCGGAAGCACAAATCCACATCATCAGACGATGCGACGAACTTGGAGCAAAACCAGGAGGGTTCTACACACCCGAATACCCGAACGGAGCAAGGATGCAATTGAAGATGATGTGCATGGGTAAGGACTGGAACCCTTACACCAAGTCATATCAAGAAGTACGAGCTGAAGATGGAGCAACAGTAGCAAGCATACCAGAGGAGTTCCACGCGGTCGTTAACCACGCCGTGGGAATTGCTCAGCAAGTTGAGACGGAATCAATTCCAAGTGTAAACAGATCTATGCATTGTAAACTTCTACCAGAAAGGTGGACGGTTGGGTATGCACCAAGACAAGGACGAGTCACCCGAGTCTCTAAGTAAGGGAGTACCCGTGGTGTCTTGGTCCATTGGTGATACCGCAGTGTTTGTATATGGCGAGCAGAAGCGTGCTGATCTCGCAAAGAAGCTACTTCTGAAATCGGGGGATGTATTAATCATGGGTGGGCAATCAAGGATGCTATACCATGGCATCAGAAAGATCAAACTGAATACCGCACCGTCGGCAGTGATCAATGCCACACACATGAAACCTGGACGTTTAAATTTGACTTTCAGGCAGTTTTGAGCCTTGTGTAATCATGTAATGTATTAAGCCAGTGGTTTGACAAAGGAGCTATATCTAGCAATGTCTACAATGTAACCAATTTATGGTGTAAAGACTGTGTTAATGAATAAAGGAATGTTGTTTTGGAGTGTATCAACGTGTTGTTACCCAATACTTATTAGTTTGCCAATGAATTAGGCTGTGCACTCGGAACGGGAGGTATACTGAGTGTCTGCAATAAGGCAGAAGCCGGCAAGAGCGGCACAATCCTCACCGGTACCTTTCCAGTGAATGGCGTGGATGCATCGATCTTGTTCGACTCTGGAGCCTCACACATTCATTTCGCTATCATTTGCGAAGAGGCTGGGGTTAGATGGTGAAGAGATGCCAGACTTCGTGGTCACTCTCCCGTCGAAAGAGCAGATCAGATGTACCCGCTACTACCGAGATGCTGTTGTTCGAATCATGGATGAGGAGTTTCCGATCGACTTGATAGAGTTCGACGGACTGGGTTTTGATGTGATTGTCGGGATGAACTGGTTGGAGCGGTACAAGGGTAGAATCCTATGTGCCGAGCATCGACTGCTTCTTAGGAGTCCATCTGGGGTTACTATCTTACCGCCAGAGGCCCAGGGAGCCTTCGACACAGATCATCACCGCCATGGCCATGTATCATGAGTTACGACGGGGAAATGATGTATACCTCTGCTATGTCCAGGACATAGAGAGAGACCCTGAGTTTAGCCCAGATGTGCCGGTAGTGTCGGAGTTTCCTGATGTATTTCCTAAGGAACTGCCGGGCATGCCGCCAGCACGAGAGGTTGAGTTTGAGATTGACTTGTTCCGGGCACCGGACCCATTGCGAAAGCACCTTACCGTATGGCTCCAGCAGAGATGACAGAGCTCAAGGAGCAGCTGAGAGACCTACTCGACAAGGGCTTTATCCGCCCTAGTGTGTCACCATGGGGAGCGCCGGTCCTCTTCGTGAAGAAGAAGGACGGTAGCCTCCGCCTAGTATTGATTATCGGGAGCTGAATGCTGTTACGGTGAAGAACCGTTACCCCTTACCACGCATCGACGATCTATTTGATCAGCTTAGGGGAGCATCAGTATTCTCCAAGATAGACCTACGTTCCGGATATCACCAGATTGCCATCCGTGACAGTGACATCGAAAAGACAGCTTCAGAACTAGGTATGGGCACTATGAGTTCACCGTTATGCCGTTTGGCTTATCAAATGCACCAGCAAAGTTCATGGACTTAATGAACCGTTTGTTCCAAGATCAGTTGGACAAATCAGTGGTAGTCTTCATCGATGACATACTTGTGTATTCGAAATCGAGAGGTGAGCATGAAAGCCACCTGAGAGATGTATTGCAGACGTTGAGAAAGAATCAGCTGTATGCTAAATTTTCTAAGTGTGAATTTTGGTTGAACCAAGTATCATTCCTTGGACATGTGATTTCTGAGGCCGGGATCGCTGTTGATCCGGCAAAGATAGATGCAGTGCGCACCTGGCCTAGGCCGAAGACAGTTACCGACATCAGGAGCTTCCTCGGTCTGGCAGGTTACTATAGGAGATTTGTGAGGGACTTCTCCAGTGTCTCGAAGCCGATGACTTCCTTGATGAAGAAGGATGCACCATTCGAGTGGACAGTCGACTGCGAGAGAGCTTTCACGAGTCTCAAGGATGCTCTGACATCTGCACCGGTTCTGACATTACCAGACGGTCCAGATGGTTTTGAGGTCTATTGCGACGCATCAGGCAGGGGTATGGGTTGTGGTTGATGCAACACGGGAAGGTCGTGGCTTACGCCTCCCGACAGCTGAAGAAGCATGAGGAGAACTACCCTACCCACGACTTAGATTGGGGGCCATTGTCTTCGCACTGAAGATATGGCGACATTTGTATGGGGTAAGTGTGACGATTATTCTGACCACAAGAGCTTGAAATACTTGTTCACTCAGAAAGAGTTGAACATGAGGCAGAGAAGGTGGGTTGAATTTTGAATGATTATGACATCGATTTACAGTACAAGGAGGGTAAGGCAAATGTGGTAGCTGACGCATTGAGTCGCCGAGCACACTCTCTCCATTCGCTAGTCTCTCATACTGGCTTGGTTGAAGAGGTGCGGAGTGCTCAGATGACGGATCAGTACATGTGGAGATTAGACAGAAGCTTATTGATGGCACATTCGAGGGTCAGAAGTATGACTTCAGACTCCACGATGATGACC